>JANDJT010000001.1:30653308-30676298 GCA_024331685.1 Stegophilus panzeri | reverse complement strand
ATGG
The DNA here is from genome assembly GCA_024331685.1 of Stegophilus panzeri. Taxonomy (NCBI): domain Eukaryota; kingdom Metazoa; phylum Chordata; class Actinopteri; order Siluriformes; family Trichomycteridae; genus Stegophilus; species Stegophilus panzeri. The sequence continues at coordinate 30,676,294 of JANDJT010000001.1, read as the reverse complement.
GAATACTATCAGGGTTACAGTTTGTTTTTGTTTTTTTTTCATTTAAAACCAAAGAAATTAAACTTTTGCAGGACTCCAGACTTCACCTAAAATGGAAAAATATCAGACTTTTTCAAACAATCGTCATCTCTGTCGAGCACCAACGCTGATGGCACACCTGCTGATAAAAAAACAGGCTCCAGTTGTGCCAGTATGAGAGAGATAGAAAACGACGGAGACACAGAGGATCATCTTTCCGTGTCAATCAATGAACACCCAAGTAAACGTGCAGAAGGGCATTTTAAAACTTCTTGGATTCAAGAGTTTGCATGGTTCAGGAATGATCATCGCACACAGATAATGTTTTTGTACCAAAGCGGGCAGAGAAATAGCGGGGAAAACAGATTTCATTACCAGAACGAACTATTTCAAGAAAGAGAAAACAGGGTGATAGTCAAAAGGGTAAAAAAGCTTGTGACTATGTATGTTGCTGTATGTCGCAGAGTGTTCCACACAAAACACCGTTAGCATAAGCAGTGTCTTGTGCATATTAACTACATGATGAAACAGGATGGCAGGAGCTAAAAATAAAATTCAACACCGCCTATATGATTGCATGTGAAGAGTTGCCTTTCACCAAGTTTACCTCTCAGATATTATTAATGAAGTAAAAATGCATGAGGTATGACAACGACACAGCATGATCTTTGAGCAGAATGCGTCTAGATGAGATATTGCTTGTCCTGCCAATTTTGGCTGCTCAGTGTGAACGTGGCTTTTCAGCTCAAAACAGGATAAAATCAAAAGTACGCAGTTCAACCTTGGAAGACTTGATCAGGATCACCACAGAAGGCCCATCAATTGAACAGTTTGATCCTGAGCCATGTGTCAAACGCTGACTTTCTGCAAAACAGAGGAGGAGGCCAAACTACACTCAATGGCCAAGTGATGCTGACATGATTATGGTCAGTGACACTGGCTCAGATTCTCTGGAAAGAACAAGTCTTTGTGATTGTATATAGTTCTCATGTTGGAAAAGATATTCAGTTCCCACTTTAAGTGAACTTGGATGAAAATGCTGACACTGTAAAAGGAGACCAGATGAAAGTAAGCAAGTTCATTCTTATGTGGCACTTAAAAAAGATAATTTGGCATCTGGTTTTTTTCTTATAGGAGCTATGCATGGCTCTTTAATAGAATTTTTTTTTTTTTTTTTTGGAGTCTGGAGCCCTGCTTTCGATATAACACAATTTAGACAGCTGCATGATTATAGTTCTGGTTCTCTCTTGACAGTTGTGACTCACATTATTTGTATCACATTATTTGTGCAACAAATTATTTGTTTTATTTTATTAAAACAAACATTGAACATGTTTTAAGCTCTAAAATAAGCTCTAAATAAAAGATTTTAGATCATATTGCTTTTCTGACTTTATTTACATGTGGCCTTGAAGAAATCCAAAAATAATCAGATTACATTACGTTCATAGTGTGATACTTGGATTACGTTACTGATGACATTTTTTATGAAGTAATTTGTAACTGTAACGGAACACATTTTTAAAGTAACCCTCCCATACAGGTGCATCTAAAAAAATTTAATATCGTGGAAAAGTTAATTTTTTTTTCGTAATTGAGTTAATTAGTTGATTAGAGCTCTTCTCAGGTCGACATTTCTGTATTAGAAATTCTTTAGTCTAATATTTTGAGATTCTGGATTTTTGATTTCTATGAGCTGTAAGCTGTAATCACCAAGATGAAAACAAAAAAAAAGGTTTGAAATATATTCATTAAATTACAGGAAAAATTAAATGTTCCATGATATAAAATTTTTTTGAGATGCACCTGTGTGTATTTCAGTGTAGTGTGTCTAAATTTTGGCTGGTAGATTTGGACTTAAATAAAAAAATCTTTCCTTCTCAAAGTGAACACTAACCACCTGCTATGCTTTAGTGCTTGAAGACATCTGAGGTGGAAAAGTACTGTAAACTACAGTACTGCTGCTAATGTTACATTGTAAAAAATCTCAACCCGTCCTTTGGTAGCTTGTGAGACCAGGCTGGATTTTTCAGCGGGAACAAATTTCTGCATCATCAACTTGTAATTATATAAACACAATGTAATCATTTTGGCCTTTCACTCAAACCTGCCACGTAAAACACATCGCAATACTTTTGGCCTTTCTCTAAAACCCACCCACTAATTAAAATTGTGCCAGAAGCCACAAGCAAAGGCACTTGTTGAACAGACTTAAATAAAATAATTTTGCATTATGAATTTTGCTTGTGGCTCTTGTACTTTCGTTTAATGCTTTTGGAACAAAATTAACTCTGTATTACTTGAAGGACAGTGCCAAAGTCACTCTACCTCGGAGAAATGAAGGATTGTTTGAGCTTTTCAGCACTTATCAGTCTATCCCAGTGTGTTTGGCTGGTCACCACATTCCCTCTGTCTGATTTACATATTGATAGACTCCTTACAACAAGAACTTCTTTGAACTTTGGAGATAGGGCTTAGGTCTTTTTTTTTGAGGGACATGAATTAATTTAAAATCTCATTTCTTCCTCCAATTCCACACCACTGGTTCAGTGGCCTTTGCAGAATGTAGCCTGAATTGGTATGAAGTAAGGTTACAATGCAAATACTTAACAACAGGTCAGTCATGATGGTATGAATATGTTTGATGAGAAGAGAGAAATATACCCACACAGGAAATAGTTGAAAAGAGCTGTGTGTAAAAAAGATATGTGATTAACTCAGTGGAATTGCACTGAGAATTGAACTCGTATGATTGATCAGGGAATGAGATCTGCTTTGTTGTTCAAACTCACTAAAATTCACTTGCTGTCCACCAAGAGGAAATTTCCTGAATGATTGATGGAGCTGGAACTCAGACATTCAGCTTGACTTGTTCCGATAAAGTTTAACTCCACTCAAACTCCCACTGCACCTATTTTCATGGAAATACTGTATATTTTAGAGGCAAGGTGGCTATGCAATAGAGATCTTGAAAAAATTTCATTGTAAGCAAGTACGATGTACTATTGACTTAACACACTCAGAAATTACTGACACTGAAGGTGTAGCCTGAACTACTTGGCTTCTGCCTCAGCACCCTACCATATAATGTTTTTCTATCAGAGAGGATTCCCTGAAGAACCTTCAATTATCCAAACAACCCTTGAGTAATCCATTTCCCCCCAAGATTGTAGATATATTTTGTATTAGTTTTGTACTGAACGATTTGCTTTGGGATGAATAACAAGACAGGAATTTAAGGGGTTATTTCATTCATTCATTTTCCTTCCACTTTTCATGCTCGGAGTAATGGTGGCAAGAGATGGCCTGGTCAGTCAAGACTGGTTTATCCCCAGCCACATATTTCAGCTCCTCCTGGAGGATCCACAGACATTCCCAAGCCAAATATATAATCTCTCCAGCAGATTCTGAGACTGGACAAGGTATTCATCTAGTGGAATGAGCTTAATTCAGACTAATTACTGGGAACCAACCTGGTGACTTTGTAAGTTGCCCAAACCACCTTAACTGGCTCCTCTTAATTTGGCAGAGCAGTGGCTATATCCCAAGAATCACTTGGATTGTTGTGCTCCTTTCCCTGTCACAGAGACCTTTTTGGGTTCAGCCACAAATGGCGACATGGAGCAATGTTGTGGGCTCACCACCTGCAAGATGAAAGTTGGGGTGCCAGGTGCAGTGGCAATCAGGGGCATGTGATTAAAACTTAATACTTAATTTAGTCCTTGTCTGTGCTCAACAATAGATCCAGGCTACACATTTGTTTCAGTTTGTTATTTTATAGATTGTTTTGTCTTTGGTAAAAAATGAGCCTCTTTTTTCATTCTTGAGATGATCTTCAGTGAATGATTACTGAAGCTTGTATTATTAAAGTAGAACTACATTCACATACTGTAATTAATCAGTCATTTTTATATTCTTTGTTCTCAGAAAAAAAAAACAGTTTGTATTCCATGTTCCCAATGCCAGTTTCCATTGCAGTTGTCTAGTCTAAGACTCTCCAACCATTACTGACACCTGAGGGATAACACCTGAACTCTACCCTTCAACTTGCAGGTGTTGTAATCAGTTCAGGCTGAGCTTGACTGGGTTACATGGATAGTCACCTGCGAACACTGGCCCCAGGCCTGGCTCCAAGGGTGGGTCTCAGTAACCTCTCATGGAGGTCTTTAGGGTCACTTGTCTGACCACTCCTTTCAGATCTCTTCACCAAAGCTGGCCCGATTCTGAGCATTAAATTCCCAGTGACATAGCCCTGCGGTTCACAGAAGTACACAAGCCGGTTGAGGTGGTTGAGACACCTTATAAGGATGCCTCCTGGAAGAGCTGTATCAGGCACTGGACAGAGACCCTGGGACAGGCCCAGGACTAGAGATTATATCTCACAATTGACTTGGGAACATCAGTACCGACCAGGGAACATTGAAGGAAAATCCGTGAATTTAATGAAGATGGGACAGAAATCATATAAACAGTATAAGAAGAGCATTTTACATTTCAAATTTTTTTGTAGCAGTGAGAAAAACCAGACCTGTTTTCCACAAATGGACCCATTTACAAATCGATTCTGCTCTTTTCGCTGTCCTCCAAATAATTACCTTTTTTTGGTCTCTGTTCAATTTCATAATTAGAGATTTCTATGGGTGTTTGTGCAGTCTCAAGCGCTGTCTAGTCAAAAACTATAATGCACTGACAAAAACACATTATCTCGTTATCTCCTTCATAATTCTAGCCTACTATTGTCAGTTTGGACACCAGCACATCTCTTTTCATACTGTATTATACAATCTGTATAATGCATACCATGTGGTATGGATTCTCTTTTGTTGGCTCTCAGCACAATGAGGCCAGAACTGTTTTGAGTCTTCAGAAATCCTGAATAGATGATGAAACTCCACTTGAACTTTACTTTGTTTTTTACCCCAGCGCACTGGAAACCATTTAACATACAATACTGTGCAATAGTCTTAGGCACCCTATTTTTTTAGTATAAACTTTGTTATAGATTTTTATTTTATGACCTCTACATTTTTGAGTCAGTACAAAAACATTTTAGTATTCCAGCACACCATTAAATGTTACAGAAAAATGTTTGTATGTCAGTAAAGAAACTAGCATATTAAGTGGTAAGAGACACTTTTCAGACAAAAAACATAATGAAGGCTGGATTTTGATACAAAAATAACAAGTGCGACAGTCAAAGTCTCTAGAAGAACCGGGGCTGGATCTGGAAGATGCTCAGAAACACTTACAGCCTTATAATTTCATTATAAAACTACACTAATTCTACCTGAGACTACTTTTTTTAAAAAAAAACAAAAAAAAAAAAACAAAGGATCATCACACCAAATATTGCTTTTGTTTCATTTATTACTTTTTACTGCTCTTTATGGTATTTTTTAAATGGAGAAACATTTAATTTCAATTTCTGAAGGCATCTATGCTCTACAGCATTTCTTTTCATGTGCCTAAGACTTTTGCACGGTACTGTATGTATAAAAAAATATATAAAGATGAAAGATTGATGCTGCTCCCTCAGTTTTCTGCACTCTGCCATTGTATTTAATGATTAATGAGATGTTATTTGCCAATCATTCACTGTCAGCCTAAAAAATAATTCTAATTACTGAAGAGGATACATAGCTTCAGGACTAATTTGAATTTCAACAATGCAGCACATGCATTGTAAGTGCACTGATTATGGCAGGTGCATATAAGAAGTCAATGCTTTAATATGCTACGTAGGTTGAGCCTTATTATGCAAAATGTCTCCTATTCTGTGTGTTCCTCAGAACACCCATTATAGAAGCCAAATGAGCTACACTTTGATTGTAATTAATTGATTAATGGGCTTGGAGGGGTGTATGGAAATCAACATCTTGCTTGTTTAGGCACAGAGCAGTAAGAATGATTACTCAGTGAGCAAGATTACTAATCTAACTTTTTACATTGTCCAGTTATACTGTGAGTAATTGGTCTTCTCAAGCACCAGTGCTATTTGGGCGTATGCTTGTTGACATTGAATAAATGCATGAAGCTCTCTGGAAACTAAATAGTTCATGGGTCAGGATTCAAGGATAGATTAATATAGACTTTTATTACTTTGCTGCATGTCCCTCAGGGAAGACATGCAGCAGGAGTGGGAGCTCCTGGTATGATATTACTCATAAATGTTTATGTCCTGGCAATATAATTCCTCCTGGCTTGATGCATCATTTGAAAAATGTATATAATATCTTCACATTAGGCCACTCTGTTCCTGACTAGAGGCTCCTTTGGTGCTTAATATGGCTCTCGGAGCCCCAGAAGCAAAAAAAAACCTTTTCCCAGTAGTGAAAAAAAAACCTACCACTCTGGGAGCTTGGTTTTATTTGACATGTTCTTGGTGGAGGCTGTTAAGATGGAAAAGTTTTGTTAATCTTAACCAATGTGGGCTTGGACCCCTGGAGTATTCTCGGAGCTCAAATGATGTGGAGCATGGATATAAAGGAGTTACAATATACACACACAGTGCATCACCTGAGATCTCATTAAAATCTGAAGACTTTAAGCCTGGGAGGTATGATGGATTGCACATGGAACATGAAACTAGAAACTTGCTCTCATGGCAAGACGTTACTAAGATGTTGCAACACTGCAATCTCACAATCCTAGAGCAGAAGGATGATCCTTCCACCCACCAGAAACTTAAATTGGGTATTCAAAGGTAAACATAACTTAAAACAGTTGTGTCTAACCATATCCACAAAGGGCCAGTATGGCTGCAGGTTGTCATTCCAACCTGTTTAATCAGTTCATCTTGGCCTTCAATTAACCATTATTTTTGTCTCCTGCTTGGCTGGAATGAAAACCTGCAGCCACACTGGCCCTTAAAGTAAAGATACAAACAGCTACTGTAAATCCAGCAATAGAAGAAAGACTGACGTTGTAGGCTAATAAGTAAGGAATGAAACAAGATGGGATGTGTAGCTAAGCGTCTTATCACACTATTTTGTTATTGATTATTTTACTTAAACCGCATGCCCTGGAGCATTTATCCAGCTTATACCTCAGTAACTTGTCAACGATTAAACATTTTTCTTTGTTAAAGAACAACGCATCGTGATCTCTTCGTGGAATGACTTCTAAATGAAGAAGTTTAAGCAGTTATAAACAGTCGATTTCTAACCAGCAATGATTTTTTATTCAGCTTTCCCCTGTGCCTGAAAATGAATGGAAACTCTGATGAATTTCATAAAAATGTGTAACAATAACAAGTTTTTAATCTCCATTAGCACTTATTTTAATTATTTGTCACTTTAAAATATTTAAAAGTAAAGAAATATTTATTTCACTTTAAAAGTAATGTACTGTTATTAGTGGATTTTGAATTTAAAAAATGGTGGGTTGACATTAGATGTGAGTCAGGGTCCTAATAGTGGGGCTAATTTCATCCCATCAACTGTATATGCTCTATACATGACATTAGTAGGAAATCCCTGAAAAAAGTATTGTTTCAGAGAGTCAGGTAGTGATGGGAATTAAAAGACTTGCTCAAATATCCTTTTACAAATGATAATATTAGCTTTTGTGTGAGCTACATACTGTAGATAGAGGATGTAACATTTTATGTCTTAATATTGTGACAGAATATATGGTTAGTGTAAGATGTAAATATTTTCACTGATGTTGTCAAACCTTGGTTTCATGCTGATTGTCCATGGTCTTTGATAGCAAACAATGCATGCCTTGGAGTTTTTTGATTAGAGCCAACCTGACTACCTTTTGAATTTTTTGTTTTGGGAATCTATTATCATGTGCTTATAAAACTTGAAATCGATTGGAAATGTAAATAAAGGCACTATTTGCATATCACTTACTTGGTTAGGTGTGATATTGCAGTCTCAGCATCGGTAATTCTGTCTCCTTGAGTGCTGTGCATGTCTCTCCTGCAAGTGACCAAGTGAAGTCTCCTGTGCAGTATAAAGTCTCCTGTGCAGTATAAAGTCTCCTGTGCAGTATAAAGCTAGTATTCTTAGTGCACGTCATTATCAGCCTGCATTTTGAGAGACCTGGCAGATTCACACTTTACCAACGTTTGACAAAATAAGCAAATAAAGTGCTTTTAGAAATGTAGGCAATAAATACGGATATTGACAGTAAAGTTAAATGAATGACACAAAAGCTGTGGCTGTGCAAAACAAAAAACTGAGACATAATATCAACTGCATGAAGGGATTTTTTTAAATATAATGCTGAACATTTGTGTATTTTCAATACTAAATTTCTTAACAGTACTTTTTGTAAGGAATAACAAACGATGACCCATGCTGTTATATGAAAGTAATACACACAGTGTTGGTGTAATATCCACCCTGAAGTGTATTATTATTATTATTATTATTATGCCACAGCGATTTGCCAAGGATTACCATGTTTAATTTATTAATGAACATCACATTGCACTTTGTAAGGGTTTATAGTTAGATTTAATGTTGAGGAAAGTCTGAGACAAATTAGTTCCTGTTATCACTTATATTATAGCAAGGATAAACTGCCGTTCCCTCACCAACATTGTCGTTGTCATGTTTGTAAGTAGAGACGGATGCAAATGTGGAACTGAAGTGGAACATTTAATATTATACAAAACAAAACACAAAACAAGACTTCTAGTTCATGTGGCAAGGTACAAATATAAAGAAACATGAAACAAGAGAGAGAATAACGTGATACAGATAGAGACCAAACAACGCAAAACAAATAGTGCAGTGCCAAACGTGACTATATAAACACCAGTGCTAATGAGCCAAAATGTGAAACAGGTGAAATAAGACGCGACTAGGTGCAGTGGCTGATGGGAATCGTAGTCTCTTGTCCTTCTCTGCTATTTACATGACAGACCCCCCCTTTATGTGTGGCTCCCGTAATCAGCTCAGGAGGGAGTCCTGAACACCCAGACCAGATGTCCCTAAGCACTTCAGAGTTCAATTGCATGTCATCCCTCACAGGGCTGGATAGAGTACGCTTGACATGTTCTCTGAGGTTCAGATGTGAGGCGGTCTCTTCCACACCACAGAGAGATGATGTAATATCCCCAGACTGGCTTGAGCGCGGAGTGATGGCTGCTGTGCAGCCCGTGGGAAGAACGAAGCTCAAGATGGAGCCTGAGGAGGGAGCTACGTTCACCATGAAACTAGAAGGGAGCAACGATTTCCATGAGGTCAGAAGTGGAGCAGAGTCCTCTGTGAGGCCAGAGTGGGAAGCGAAGTTCTCTGTGACGCTAGAGGGGAGAGCGATGCTCTCCATGAAAAATGAGGGGGGAGCAATGTCCTCTGTGGAGCAGGAAGGGGGAGTGACATATGGTGCAAAGCAGTGAAAAGGAGCGATGTCGTCAGCGGTGCATGGAGGCAGAGCGACGTCCTCAACTGAGCAAGATGGCGGAGTCACGTCCTCAGCCGAGCAGGAAGGCCAAGCGTCGTCCTCAGCCAAGCAGGAAGGCGGAGCGACGTCCTCAGCTGAGTAGGAAGATGGAGCGACATCCTCAGCTGAGAAGGAAGGCGGAGCGATGTCCAAAGAGGAGCCTGGCATAGTGATGTCCGAGGCAGAGCAGGGAGGTAAAGTGAAGTTCTCGTCCAAACTAGGAGATACAGCAATGTCCTCAGCGGAACATGGAGGCTGAGCAGCATCCTTAGCAGAACAGGAAATCTGAGCAGCATCCTCAGTGGAACAGGAAAGCTGAGCGATGTCCTCAGTCAAGCAGGGAGGCTGAGAGGCATTGTCTGTCAAACAGGCAGGCTGAGAGAAATCCACACCAGGGAAGGGAGGTAAATCGATTATACATTTTTCTTTTGATAAAAAACAGTAGGCATGGTTTTTGTTTATATATGGTTTTTGAGTATATTAAAGGATGTGGAGCATCTGGCAAACACATATGTGAATGAGTTGTTACTTAAATAACAATAACATTAATATTAACCTGTGATTTGCCTTGCAGCTGGCACTGTTGTTATAGAAAAACAATCAACACTTTCTGATCAGAATCGAGAATTCAACATAATTACGGTATAAATGTAAAAAAAAAAAAAAAAAAAAGATAACAGCACAAATATTTTAAACTGGTCTTAAAGAATTTGCATGTTTATTCCCTTCTCACTAACCAAAATGAAGCCAAGCAAAAATAGTTTTTCTGTCGCTCACTAATTGGGGTCCAGAATGTTAGTATGTGTGCATATATAGAAAAGCACTGTTCATCTCAATCTGTCTGTATCTGTGCCTCTCAGTCTGTGGGATCTCTCAGGGCCTTTTGGAGGTTGTTTACTTACTCTGCCCTGGTTGAAAGAACTGAAGAGGGAAAAAATAAGTCAGCTCTGCTTTAAATCAAAAACATATCCGGATGAAACACTGACATCATAAGTGCATTGGTGCACAGGTTTTATGTGAGACAGTGTGAATAGCTCTAGAGAAAAAACCTCTGTGTTGCAAGATTCTTCCCTCAATGCAGTCTACTTCTTTTCTTTAACACTGATGAATTACAGTGCACATCCAATCAGAGGTTAATCAGGGCAGGTGAAACTGCACAAAAGGATTAAAGAGGGTCGTCGGCTACCAGTCAGATGTTAAATACAATCAAGTGCACACTGAAAGAGAACAAATGAAGAAAAAAGGTACTTTCCATTAGTCATGTGGAAAAGTAAATGTAGCTGAAGATGGAAAGAGCAAAGATGCTTCCGTAGAAAGATCGTGGAATTGAACAATGCAATGTCCTGTAGCACCATGTGGTGCTCTTTCTGTCACAAAGATATCAACAGAAATCACATGACAGAATTTAGCCTTAAGTCTGACCTCTCTGCTTTCCTGCTGATCCTCATGCTTTTTCAAACCCCAAATCATTACAATCACTGTGACCCTCAAGTTGGTAGGTCAGCTAAGAAGAACATTGATTTTAGTGTATTTTTCAACTCTGCATCATAGCCTGCACTCATGAAAGGACTGATGATGTGGTTTAGGTGTGTGTGGGAGTCCAATGTGAATTTATTGTATGAAATCACCCAGCAGGAGCGGGTGGTGCAGCAGGTAGTGTTACTGCCTTATAGCTCTAGGGTCCCATGTATAATTCTGAGCTGGAGTTACTGTCTGTGCAGGGTTTTACACGTTCCCAGTTGGCTTTTATCTGGATTTTCTTGTTTTCCACTGTCCAAAAACATCCAAACATCCAGTCCAAAAACTGGCTATATGAAGAGCGTGAATGGTTCCTGGTGATGGACTGGCATCTAATGGCATCCCATCCAGCGTGTATTCCCACCTTACTCCCAGTGTTTCCGGGATAGGCTCCAGAGTAACCCTGATTAGAATAAAGATAAAGTGCTTACTGAAGAAGAATGACTCATAAGAGCACACCAAAAAGAGCCTCTGGTTTTTGTCCATTAGTCAGATTTAAACAAAAAGCCCTCCATTATGCAGTACTCAAGGCCCATTAAAATGCTTTAACATCAAGGCTGATATTCAATCATCTGGGGAACACTGATGAGTACTTGAGAATGAATATCTAAAATGGAATTTAAAAAATATATATTTATTGAATGTTGCCTCGTATAGAAAACAATCTTTCACATAAGCTGGGGTTATTGTAGTATTCAGATTTCTGAAATGTTCTTGGAGCTGAAAATGACAGGAATATTTTTAGTGACAAGCTGAAAATGATAATGACACTTCAGAAGAACAGGACATCATGAAATCTGGATGTGAAAGTTCTCCGTGATGGACTAACATCGAATGGCATCCCATCCAGGGTGTATTTCCACCTCACTCCCAGTGTTTTCATGCTCCAGATTCACTCTGACTAGAATAAAGATAAAGAGCTTACTGAACATGAATGAATCATAAGGGAAGCTATAATCTAGATTTAACCTTGCATAATTTTAGTAAAACTTACTGACTAACTGATTAACTTATGCAAACTGCCTGTAATGATTATCATAACAATTATGCTTTCATATACTGCAAATGTCCAGCTTTAAAACTATTAAAAACTACCGATTTATTTTAATTTCTTTTATATTTGTTCTTTACATGCTATAGATTCTAAATAAACTCTATACACCCCTTGATTTTAAAGGACAAGACTGGAGCTAGATTGTAGCAATCTTCCATCCATTGTGTACCGCATATCCTACACAGGATCACAGTGAAGCATGGAGACTATACCAGGGGACCAGGCGAGGGAACACCCTGGGCGTGGTGCCAATTTAGAAATGCAACCAGCCTACAACACATGCCTTTGGACTGGGGGAGGAAACCAGAGTGCCCAGTGGAAGCCCCCGAGGTGCAGGGATAACATGCAAGCTCCGCGTACACAGGTAAGAGACAGAAATCGAACCCCAATACCTGGAGATGTGAGGCAAACATGCTAACCAAAAAGCCACTGTGTGCGCCCCTAGCATCTTAATGATCAAATATAATTTAACAGAAAAAAACAACAGACGTTACAAAAAATTGCCACCTTTATATCTGAATTAACCATAATAACCATTTTGTCATCTTGAACCAATGCTTTATCACAAAGAAGTTTCGAGCAGTGCACACCTAATGCACCACCTCCACCAATCTCTCACACCAGCACCTTGTTTTGTGAGCCAATCACAGCCTGTATATAAACAACAGCCTACGAAATGAAGTCATGAAGCCCTGTATTTCCTGTGCACTTGTTTTCCCCATCTCATAACATGCTGATATTGTCGTGTCATCTTCATGCTAGGGGGCATGGTGGCTTAGTGATTAGCATGTTTGCCTTACACTTCCAGGGTTGGGGTCAAATCCTGCCTCTGCCCTGTGTGCATAGAATTTGCATGTTCTCTCTGTCCTTTCCTCTCTGTACTTTCCTCTGCATAATCGTGTTTCCTCTCCCAGTCCAAAGACATGTATTGTAGGCTGAGCGGCATTTCCAAATTGTCCATAGTGTGCAATTGTGCCCTGCAATGGGCTGGCACTAATGTTTATTACATCTAATGTTTATTCCATCCATGATTAAAATCCCCCATATGATATCATAAATGAAGTTACAACTGATCTCAGGTCTTCAGGTGTGAATATCAGAAACCCCTGTTTAGCTTCACATGAATTTTTAACTAATTCACAAGGAACAGGTCATTGTGGACTTATTTGCTCTCACAGATGGAAATAAAATTAGTAGATGCAAATGTTCATTATAAAATTGTATGTTTTTGTTTCTTATGATGAAACAAAATAAGATATAAATTAATTATTAATGCCAAAGTCTCTACTTTCTTAGTTGTAATGAATGCAATAAATAATTAGTAAAGGGAAACTTAAGGTAATGCAGTAAACGTGAATTGTGTACCAGTGTATAAATGTGAGGACATAGCAGCTCACTTCCATAACTACAAGGACAGGGTTCAAATCTCATCGTAATCCATCATGGAGATAAAATTAAACATGGGACATGTGTGGGTTCGGATGCACACCAAAAAGAGCCTCTTGTTTTTATCCATTAGTCAGATTTAAACAAAAAGCCCTCCATTATGCAGTACTCAAGGCCCATTACAATGATTTAACATCAAGGCTGATATTCAATCATCTGGGAAACACTGATGAATACTTAAGAATAAATATTACATCTTAAATGGAATAAAAAATATGTATTTATTGAACATTGCCTCATATAGCCTACCATCTTCCACATAAGTTGGCGTTAGTGTAGTATTCAGATTTCTGAAATGTTCTTGGAGATGAAAATGACAGGAATATTTTGAGTGACAAGCTGAAAATGATAACTTAGGAAAACAGGACATCATGAAAACGTCTGGGTTACGCATGTAACCCTGTTCCCTGAGAAGGGAATGAGACGTTGCATTTAGCATAACGCTATGGGGAGTGCCCTCGATATGACTGGCATCTGAAGCTTGTGTAACATTATGCCTATTTATAGGCCTGCTGTGATCAGGTGACGTGGCAATTAAATGCGTCACGTGATGTATATATATGGCACCTGTGAACTGCATCGTCAGCCTCTATTATTTGAAGCGAAGACTCAATTCACAGGCCTGCCCTGCTTTGACAAAGCTACACAACGTCTCATTCCCTTCTCAGGGAACAGGGTTACATGCGTAACCCAGACGTTCCCTTTCAAGGGAACTCAACGTTGTGTTTATCATAACGCTATGGGAACGAAAATACCCACTTCATCATAACGAGGGTATGGCCTGTTCAAAAAGACCCAAGCCCGGGGGTCACTGCAAGACACTCGAGCCCAGGGTGGAATGAATATCCAGGCTGTAATATCGAATGAATGTGTGTGGCATAGACCACCCTGCAGCAGCACACACATCCTGTAAGGATACCCCTTTGGACAAAGCCTTTGAGGAGGCAACCCCCCTAGTGGAATGAGCCCTTATGCCCAGAAGCGTAGTGAGACTGCGCGCCCCATAAGCGATAGAGATTGCTTCCACTATCCAATTAGAGATGCGCTGCTTCGACACAGTGTCACCTCTAATGTCGCCGCCAAAGCAGACCAGCAGCTACTCTGACTTACGCCACTGGCCGGAGCAGTGAATGTAAGTACAGAGAGCCCTTATTGGACACAGCAGGTGCATTCTCTCTTGTTCCGGTGTGAAGAACAGAGGAGGGCAGAAAACCTGCAACACCACAGGCTGGGCAGCAGATCTAGGCACTTTTGGAATATAATCCGGCCTAGAATACAGGAAGGCCTTGGCTAATCCAGGGGTAAAGTCAAGGCAGGAAGGGGCAACAGAGAGAGCTTGTAAATCTCCTACTCACTTGAGAGATGTCAGATGCCAGCAGAAGAGCTACCTTTAGAGTCAGCAGCTTCTCAGAGGCTGACTCTAAGGGCTCAAATGAGGCCCCTGACAGACCTTCCAGGACCACAGAAAGGTCCCAGGAAGGTATGCGGGGCCTGCAGATGGGCCTCAGCCGCCTGACACCATGCATCAACCTCAAAGTTAAAGGATTCTGCCCCACAGAGGCTCCATCAACAGGGGCGTGGCTGGCCGAAATGGCGGCCACGTAAACCCTGATTGTAGAGGGAGCCCACCCTACTAAGAAACGTCCTTGTAAGAACTCCAGGACTGTACCTATTGCGCAGTTCACTGGGTCTAGCTGGCGTTCCTCACACCACAAGACAAAAAGTCACCACATGAGCGCATACAATTTCCTCGTGGATGGTGCTCTAGGGTTCAACATGGTCTCTACAACCTCAGTTGGGAGAACAGAATCTATGAGCTGGTGCCCCTCAGGGGCCAGACCCACAGTTTCCATAGTTCCAGCCGAAGGTGATAAATCAGCCCTCCGGCTTGAGACAGTAGATCCCTGCAGATGGGAATCTACCAAGGAGTGTCATCTAACAGGGATATTATCTCTGAGAACCATATTCGAGCTAACCAATAAGTTGCTACTAGCAGCCGACGTAGATGGTCTTGGCAAACTCTCGCTAGAACTTGTGGGAGCAGAGCAATAGGGGGAAAAGCATACAGATGTGACCTCGGCCATATGTGCACCATGGCATCCAGCCCTAATTGTGTGGGAGGAGTGAGGGCGAACCACAGCAGGCAGTGTGTTGTCTCCTCGGAGGCAAACACATCCACTTCCGCTTGGCTGAAGCTCCACCATATGGACTCCACCACTTGTGGATGGAGCCTCCAACTCCTGGGCCTCAGCCCCTGCCTCGACAGGATGTCTGCCCCCACATTCCGGCTGCCCAGAATGTCCATTGCACTCACTGACAAGAACCTTCCCTCTGCCCAGAGAAGAATTAGTTGCCCTACCTGAACAAGGGGAGTGAACGTAACCCTCCCTGGTGCTTCATATATGAGACCACTGCTGTGTTGTTTGTCACAACTAACTCATGGTGACCTCTTTATTGAGAAAGGTAGAAAGAACTTCAGTGCTAGAAATACGGCCCACATCTCTAGGTGATTTATATGCCACTCCAGATGAGGGCCACTCCAAAGACCGTGAGCTGGACAGCCATCTAAGACTGCACCCCAGCCCGTGAGGGAGCCGTCTGTCATTACCATCTTGCAATAAGGAGATGCCCCTAGAGTGTGACCCGAGGCTAGAATCTGGGGACACCTCCAAATACTCAGAGCACGTAGCCATCCCCTCGTGACACTGATTACTCTCAGAGGTTTCATCCTCGTTTGAAACCCCCAACTTTTCAGCCACCACTGAAACGGTCTCATGTGCAATAGGCCCAATGGTATGAAGTTGGCTGCTGCTGCCATAAGGCCCAACAGTATCTCGTAGAGACTGGAGGGGATGCCCAGACCCAGCTTTATCTTGCTCAGTGTTGGGATCGACCCTACACGTGTTGGGGATAGAAACGGCCTTATCATTGTGGAATCCCATATAACCTCTAGGAAAGTTGACCTCTGCACTGGAGAAAGCATACTTTTCTTGAAGTTCAACCTGAGCCCCAAGCTCCTCATGTGGGCGAGAGCAACATCCCTATGTTGAACCACCAGTTTCCTTGATCATGCTAGAATTAACCAGTCATCCAGGTAGTTTAGTACACAGATGCCCTGGAGTCACAAGGGAGCCAGAGCAGCATCCATGCACTTTGTGAAGGTGTAAGGGGATAAAGCTAGCCCAAAAGAAGAACCCGATATTGGTATGCATTGTCTCCAAACGCAAACCTCAGGAACTTCCTGTGACTGGGTGATATTCCTATGTGGAAATATGCATCTTTCAGATCTATCATCACAAACCAGTCCTCGAACTGAATCTGTGGCACGATAAGTTTGAGCGTCAGCATCTTGAACCTGTATGTCCGAAGTGTACAGTTCGGATGACGCAGATTGGCTGCATACTCTCATCTTTTTTGCAGACCAGGAAATAACGGCTGTAAAACCTCCCTCCCCTAGGGAACAGTGTACATGTTCTATGGCCCCTTTGCCCAAGAGGGATCTTATTTCCTGCACAAACGTTGGGCTCTGCTCTGTGCTGACTCCTGTGGTGAGCACACCTCTGAACCGGGGGGTTGAGCGCTGAACTGGACCTGGTAACCCTTTTCTATGGTAGACAGAACCCATGGAGACACATTTGGCAGTAGTTTCCTCTCTGAAACTGAAGACTGAAAACTTGGGACGGCCTTGGCTAGGGGAGGCCCTACAGTAACACAGGGGGCTATCTGCCCTAACAACCTCATGTTCCCTGATATGTCCCTCCGTGGCCAGTCAGGACCAAACCTTCCTTGCCTGCTTGGGTTTTTTGATCATTCTCAGATTAGGCCTATTAGCAGGCTGTGGCTGCCCGGTCGCCCTGGCTCTCCACAGGGGGATGCAGGCCGCCACACTTGCCTTCTGTGCCTCCCTCGCACTAGTGCTGGTCTGGGCTCCACTCATGGATGCCCGGGCTAACTCGACACAATGGGGAAAGAACTGGCTGAATGCTGCCATTTGCTGTTTTGCTTTGCGAAACCTGTTGGCAATGGCATTAACCGCGCCGCCAAACAGGCCAGAAGGTTTAACAGGGGTGTCCAGCAAGGAAACCTTATCTTTGTCCCTAATCCCTGAGAGGTTGAGCCATAGGTGCCTCTCTGCCACAACCAAGCTACCCATTGAACGGCCGATATGATGGCTGTTTGTTTGGTCACCCGGAGAGACAAATCTGTGGCACGGCGCAGCTCTGCCACTGCCTCGGGCCCAATTCCCTCTCCAGTGTTGAGCTAACTCAGCAGGTCTGCTTGGTAGGCCTGAAACTCTGCCACTGTATGCAGTGACCCACAAGTAAGACCCACTGCTGCATAGGCTTTGCCCACCAACACCGGGGTGGCCTTACATGGCTTGGAAGGCAAATCCGGCCCCCCTAAATTACCTGCCGTCAATGGAGAGAGGTGGCTTGCAAGAACCTCCTCCACCTTCAGCATAGCTAAATAGCCATGCTGCTCACTCCCCATGACGGCTGAGTAATCAGATGTTGTGGGATTATAAACACGGCTAGTGTATGGTTTTCCCCAGAAATGTGATATTTCATCATGCACTTCTGGAAAAGTGTGCAGTGTAAGGGAAATTGATTTTCACTGGGGAGGACGCACTCATCCAGCCTGCTATGAGCCACTTCCTCTTCCCCAGGCCAGTCTATATGTAGCCTTTCAACTGCCCTAGCAATCAGCTCAAGCAGCTCTTTATATGCTTGAGAGCTGCTCTCCAGGTTCCTCCGTCTACTGGCTCCTCGGAGTCAGTGAGGGTGTTTTGGCTTTCCAAAGCGGAAGGAGGAGTCGCAACGCAAGCTCCAAAGGTAGGCGGAGAGCCGGACCCAGAAGACCAAGCAAGAGATAGAGCTGTGATCATCTTCAGCTCCTCTTCCAGATCCATTCAAAATCCCCAGGACCTGAGCCAGCTGGCTGCCTTGGCAGCAGCTGGCCCAGATCCGCGAGGCTCTGAAACCCTTCGGCTGAGAAGAGTTGCGAGCGGAGCTGCCTAACTGTAAAACATTCACAATGCTCACAGTCAGAACCCTCAAGGGCTGCTGTGGCATGCTCCTACCCTAAACACTTCACACAGAAAGTGTGTCCATCTCCCCCCATGATGAAATGGGAGCAAGACGTAACACATTTCCTGAATTCTCTATCGGATAGAAAAGTCAAGAGATTTTGAGAAAAGATAGAGAGGAAATTAAGCATCTTTTTGTTTGGTTACATAAACGACCGACATGCAGTCTCGCTGAAGATAATAAGGCTGACTTCGCGGTCCACAGGTGCCATATATATACCACGCTATGCGCTTAATTGCCACATCACCTGATCACGGCAGGCCTATAAATAGGCATGATGTTACACAAGCTTCAGATGCCGGTCGCACATGAGGGCGCTCCCCATAACGTTATGCTAAACACAACATTGAGTTCCCTTTAAAAGGGAACTTTTTTTTTAAACAATCAGAAAAGAGGCAGAAATAAAGTTAAGGGGGTGGTGATAAGAAAGAGAAAACTAGAGACAAGATTAAGAACAAAGAGAAAGGAGAAGAAGGAATGAATCAGAAGAGAGAAAAGCTAGAAGGTTTAAAAACTTTTTGATGTGCCAGGATCTGGTCTAATCCCAGAAACTACGCTTAGTTCATCCAGCCAGAAAAAACACTGAGAAATGGACATGAAAGAATGGGATGCTCAAAAGCTGGGAAGTGAACTCCCAACCATGCACATTATGTGTGTGTGTGTGTGTGTGTGTGTGTACATTCAGTTCTGAAGTGTGGAGACTGCAGAGCTTGAGGGTTGACAGCGGGTTGGCAAAGTAGGTGTGTAAGGGGTGATGGGGGGTCAGCTTGTCTGGTTTTAGTGCAAGCATAATTGCAAGAGTGAACATGTGTTCACAGCAGATAACGTGGTGCATGGTGCAAGAAGATCCGCCTACAGCTGCTCACAGCCCATCACTGATCTACATCCACCATACCCACGTCCATAACTCATCAGGACACCACGAGGGCAAGAGAGAGACACGGGAGAGGCTTGGATAATTTAAAAATATTCCGCAAGAGCTGAAGATTAACTGCAGGCATTAAAGAAATTAGCAGTGAATCCAATTAATATAGGAGTAAGAGAGCAGGGAAAACAGAGAATGGAGATTTAATGGGGGGATGGTGAGGAAAAGACAGACTAGGAGAGACAGCGAGGGAGTGAAAGAGATGTGTATTCTCATATAACTCTAACCCTTTTCTTATTATTAACACTTTGGGCCAGATGTATGTATGCTAGGAGGTGCAAAATGTGCATCCGCGTAGAACATTATCATCCAATTTACAAAGGTTAAAGCCCATCACACAAACTCTCCTAGGAACTTGAACTGTGTGAGGTGCAATTTGCGATAGAAAATCTGTTGTAAAATGGGGAATTTGTTACCTACAGAGTCGTCAAAAAAGCACAAGACTTAAGAAGTAATGTAAGTTAACTAAGAAGAGATTAATGCGTTCATAATGAAGACGTTGATATCAATGTGGAGTTAAAGTGTATTCCCAATTTTGTCTTGCATCAATAACATTTAGAAAATTGGCAGTGTCACAAAAGACCTGTTAAATGTGAGGAAATATATAATGCAGGTGTTCATATATGTCATATGTGGTATGACCAGGATTGCCAGATCTGTGTGATAAAAGCATCCCAGTTGACACGCAGGACTAAAATGCAAAGTTTTACTGAATATTTCTTTTGCTAAGTTCCCCAAATGGTATTGTATTATTATACATTTTCTATCCCAATTCTGCAGTAAAATCACACACCTGGCAACACAGCATATACTGCTCTGAGTATTACTCACAGTGCTAATGCAAACATTGTTTCTGCAGATAGACAACTTCACTCCCAAATCTGACCTTTGCTAATGTTAGTACATTGAACTGCATACAGTGTGTAATCAGTTGCACTTGCCATTTCACCACCAAATACATATGTATGAGGGGAAGATGTGCACTTTGGTGTTGCCCCATGCACACTGCTTAAATTGTGGGTTTAGGCTTGTATGCCAGGCTTGCATATAACATGCACATTTGTGTGCAGTACTGTACATGGCCTTATTGTGCCTGACAAGTGGTGTAAACATTTAAATACTTTAGGTCCGTGTACTACAGTAAGTGGTGGGCATTACTGTATCAAATCGTTCCCACATGTGACTGGTACTGAATTGTTTTCAACTGTATAGGATTTACTGCCAGTTTACTCATTGAGACTTTGTCCTGTTTGTATCCTGGAAGTGAGGTTTCCAACCATTACATCACGTATTGCTACTAGCCTGCAGACTTTTATTGTCATTTTCTCTGCAGTTTTGTCTTGGCCAGTTCCCACCCACTAGCCAGTTCTCGCCTATCATACAACAACTACCAACGGTTGGTTGAGGCTAACGTAAGTTTTCTCTAAGAGACACGAAGCCAGCCAACTGTACTTGGAAGAAATCACTATCCGCCCTCTTCCACATACTTTACATAAGCTCACAGATTGATTTGTCCAGGATTGGTTTGTGTCACTGTGATTGACAGGGGAGAGAATAATGCCATCCTAATTTTGCTCTCTAGGAAAATTTAGTGATTTTTTTTGTATCATTTAAAAAAAACCCATTTGCTAGCATAGGTACAGTATTCATATTTCCACACAAAATGTCTAATGAATCAGTACTGATGTCATAGCCACTTCGGTGCACATCCATAGACTAAACTCATGCAGTTTAAAAGCTACCGTTACAGACATGAATGCACTGTTACATACAGAACACTAGTCGAGGTAATCAATGCATGACAAGCAAAAAGACACATTAGGGATGTTTTTGGAACTATTTCTGAACAGAATTTTGCTTCTCTACATGATAACTATGACTTTGACTCAAGGTAAACAGAAATGACAGCAGCTTTGTTTGTTATGCATTATGTTTTAATTTCCACTCTACTTTATTCTGACATTGTGCCCACAAGGCTTCGCTCGCTGGAATGTGTAATTACAATTTAAATAGGTGTGCCTTGTGAAATGCACCAAGATGGAGTAAAGCCATTTGAAAACTAATGAAATCGAACTCGCGATGTTCATCAAACAAGTACATCACTGTCAGTTCTTTCCCTCTGTATTAGCCTCTTGAATGTACACTTACGATTTTTCTAAAAAAAAGAAAGCGACTCTATGAGTTAGTGTGAATGGGTGAGCCCTTTTCTGTTTCTTCTAATCTGATTTATAATTTTAAGAAAAGAGAGCAAAATAATCAAGTATGCAAATGTGCTCTCTAAATCTCCTCTGCTTTTATTAACTGGACGTAACGTCTTCCTTTACAAACAAGTTCATTTATGTTTAAATCTGCAACAACATACAGGAAAGTGCTGACTAGAACATAGCACATTGGGAGGTTTTACTTCACACCTTCTGTTCGTATCTGTATTTATATATGTTTAGATATAATTATTTGTTCATATAATAATGTATTCATATTCGGTATTCGTATTCGGTTAGTGTGGTAATTAATACGACAAACGTGTGCAACTGAACAATGGGGCAGCTGGTAAAATCTGTATTGCTTTCTTCACTACAGAAAACACACCTGCAGCTGTGACCACTGATTCTGGAGAGAAAGTCCATGTTCGAGTGTACTGGTGTGCAGCGTGAAAAACTAAATTTCTGCCCTTAGGCAGAAGACAGATCTGCTGGGTTTGCTGGAATTGGCTTGGGGGAAAATACAAGTGACTGTAAGAATATTTTCAGAGATGAAAAAATTCAGGTGATCACAGTTGCTGTAGTTAAGGCAATGCTCCTGGTGTTTTCAAAAGAGATCAGTTCAAAGATTTTATATCTATGATTGTAACATTTTCAGCAGGTATACTGTATATTACACTAGACCAGATCTTTTACCATATGTTTTGAGATGTATATGTAAAGATAGAGATAGAGGGCATCATTTTTCAATTAGCCAGACCTCACAACGGTTATATTTAATGGCTGAATCAGAGAACTGATCTAATGGTTGACAGTAACAGATATACTTTGTCTTAGTTTTAGGTTTGCCTGTGCACCTGTATTATCCAGAAGCCATGCACCATACACTGTAAGGGCTTAAACATGTCATATGTTTCTGGATAAAATACCAGCAGCAGTTTTAAACAAGAACAGATACAGTGGGAGAAATAAGTATTGGATGCGTCAACATTTTTTTCAGTAAATATATTTACAATGAGGCTATTCACATGATATTTTCACCAGACTTTGGTATTAACTCAAGAAATGCACACAAATAAAGAATTCACAACATTAAAGTCCATAAATAAAGTTATGTGTAATATAGTGGAATGAGACAGGAAAAAAGTATTGAACACACTAACTGAAATGTATTTAATACTTAGTGGAGAGGTCTTTGTTTGTAATGACAGCTTCAAGACTCTTCCTGTATGAAGAAATTAATGGGCCGCAGTATTCGGGTGTAATTTTGGCCCATTCTTCTAAACATATTGTCTTTAAATCTTGTTCAATTGGATTCAAGTCAGGTGACTGACTGGGCCA
>JANDJT010000001.1:30615077-30628398 GCA_024331685.1 Stegophilus panzeri | reverse complement strand
AAGAAGAAGAAGAAGAAGAAGAAGAAGAAGAAGAAAACTAACAGAAACAATAGGGGCTACAGCCTCTTTGGGGCTGATGGAGGAATCCTAATAAATAAGCAGCATCAGATTTAAGTGCACCACAAACTTGCCCTATATCACTTATATCTGCTCTAGTGAGTCAGCAGATAATAATAATAAAAAAAATTGATTAACAAACATTGCCCCATATAGCCACAATATAGTCCCAAGAGTCTTGGTTTGATCCTCAGCTCTGGTGATTATGTGAAGCTTGACTTTATTTTTCCCAAATTTCTTTATATATATTTTATTTTTATACAACATTTAGTTCTGGTCCACTAATTTGATTGGTATAGTGGTGTTCCAAGAGTGCCAATATTTCCTATAACTGCACTGGGAATTTTTACTGTGGGTATTACCCCACCTGTCTGGATTTGCCATGTAAAATTCCACTTCCTAGTTCAAAATGAATACTACAATAGTGTTAGTGACATCATCCGTGGACATGGCAAACTATACAGTTTTCATGAATATAAATTTTGACGTAAAACATGATAGCTCATCAGATGTAGATGAAAAGGAAGAAGGGACAGCAATTTCACCGCAAGCACCTTTAACGGGAATGTACAAATCAACGTGAGCTAGCTAGCCAGCTAGCCGACACGCTATAAAGTGAGTGTGGCTTCTTCAGGATCTATTTCCACTAGCGGCACAAAAATAAACAGAACATTTGGCCATATTGTGTTTGAAATGTCAATTATTATCATTATTTCTTTGTTTATAGAACTATTGCATAAAAGCAATATTACACTTGCAATTGTGCAGTTATACTGAATATCAAGCTTAACAGGTTTACCTGCCTTTAATAAAACACATAAGGACCTGAGAGCGAGCAGTTAATGAGTTATACAGTCATTTAACTTTCTTTATTTAACTACTATTCTGTATACTTTTGTTTAATCTGTGGCACTAATAGTGATTAAATTGTGATTAAACTGTAATAAAACATACGGACTGGCATTATATGTATAAACTTTACATATTATGTATATGTAGCAGTGCATAGTTTTTGCACAAGCTGACATTTTGCATTTACAATTAAATCCATGAAGCAAACACTATCCATTATCTAGGCTAGGCTAGAAAGTGCAGATGTAAACCAGTCAACAAGATGACCGATTGAAAGAATAAAAGAAGAATACATAGAGGAGTCAGATTGATCAGAAGAGTGAAGTCACACAGAGAACTTGCTGCTGAAGCCAACTGTGCTGTATTTCGTATTTTGTTATTCTAATTGAACAGATTTTTATTTATTTCATGGATGATGTTGCACCTACCAATGGGTAAATGTTACCCGTATGGAAAATTCTTATGGAACTCCCAAAAATCCATGGGTTATCAGTGGGTCAACCTGGGAACTCTATCTAAAATCATGGCAACCCTGGGATACTGTGGTGCATTCATGTCAAATCATGTGGCATTTATGACCCTTTGAAAATTCATGGTACTCCAAATTAGCCTGCTTTAGAAGACCAGAATGCCTTTGGGACTCACATGGAGTGTACAAGGTACACATAAAATTTTCATAAAAGCCAAAGGATGCCGTCAGACTTCCTAGAAGCTCTCATACTTATCAATTAAAATATGAACTTTCTAAAGTCCATTTGACTCACACTGTATGCTCTGCATAAGAAATGTAATGCATACTCAGCAAAAAAAAAAAAGAAAAGAAACGTCCTCTCACATTTAACTGCTTTTATTTCCAGCAAATTTCTTAAGACATGTAAATAGTTGTATTCACATAAAAACATTCAACAACTGAGACAAAACAAGTTTTAAACTGAACAAGTTTCACAGACATTTGGCGAACAGAAATGGAATAATGAGTCCCTGAACAAAGGGGGTAAATGTTAAGAGTAACAGTCAGTATCTGGTGGCCTCCAGCTGCTTTAAGTACTACAGTGCATCTCATCCTCATGGACTGCACCAGATGTGTCAGTTCTTGCTGTGAGATGTTACTCCACTCTTCCACCAAGGCATTTGCAAGTTCTCGATCACGTCGGGGGGGGGGACACATGTTTACATGTAATTTTCCACTGCAAGGACGATCAGCTGTCCTTCCTGTCTCCCCGTAGCACTGTCTTAGTCGTCTTATATTACAGACATTGCAGTTTATTGCTATGGCCAGATCTGCAGTCCTCATGCCTCCCTGCAGCAGGTCTATAGCATGTTCATGCAGGTGAGCAGGAACCCTAGGTATCTTTCTTTTGGTGTTTTTCAGTAGAAAGGTCTCTTTAGTGTCCTAAGTTATTGTAACTATGACCTTAATCGCTTAGCGCCTGTAAACTGTTGCATGTGCAATAGTTGTTTATGGTTCATTGAACAAGCATAAAAAACATTGTTTAAACCCTTTCCAGTAAAGATCTGTGAAGCTTATTTGGATTTTACAAAATTCTCTTTAAAATACAGTCTCCTGAAAAAGGTAGGTTTCTCTTTTTTTGCTGAGTATATATTCCACATTAATAACAAACCCACAACAATCCAATATTCATAAAAAGTACAATTTGACTGTGAGATAATAATAATGTGTTATGATCTCCTCTTAAATCCCATATACCACAATGGTATTGTATTCTCAAATCTGATTGGTCAGAAAATGTTGATTAATTTTCTAAACAGGGGCTGGCAAGTGTTTATAGTTGCTATAATGTACATGATAACAGGAACTAACGTGTCTCACAGATGTTTTACAACATTAAATGGAACTATAAATGGTTTAAAAGCATTATGTGTCATATATTTGTTACACAGAAAATGGAGAGTTCCCCTCCAGACCACTAGAGGGCAACCTGATTAAATATTTGAATCTCTTGTGTGAATTTATCCCTATTGAGCAAGCCGGTGGCTATGGTGGCGAGGAAAAACTCCCTAAGATGATATGAGGAAGAAACCTTGAGAGGAACCAGACTCAGAAGGGAACCTGTCCTCATCTGGGTAACAACGGATAGTGTGAAAGTAAAAGAAAGTTCATTATGGTTTTTATATGAGGTCTGTTTGTTGAACTAGTCCACTGTTCACTAAAGAAAACCTGAGTGCAAAACTGTATAAGGTAATTGCAGTCCCAAGGCCATAGTAGCAACTGTAGTCCCAGCAACCACAGTGAGAATGTCCATGTAGAACTGAGGTCCAAAACCATTTCATGATACTTCAAGCAATACCATCCTCAGCAATCTCCAGGCTGTAGCCTCCAGTTGATGAGAGCTCTATCCAGAGGTAGGGCATCAGGATGGACCAGGCAGGACCAGAGAGCAGAAAGGGTCAGGATCACTGGCATCTCCATAAAATCATGTGTGGCTCGACAGAAGAGAGAGAGAGGGAGAGGGAGGTAAAGAGTGGGAGAGATTATTAGGTATGCTTACTATCCCATGATGGATAAGACTGTGTACTTTGCATAAAAGAAAGTCTATTCATGGTAAGCTTGAGTAAACAAATATGTTTTCAGCCTGGACTTAAACACTGAGACTGTGTCTGAGTCCCGAACACTAATTGGAAGGCTGTTCCATAACTGCAGACTTTGTAAGAGAAAGCTCTTGCCCCTGCTATAGCCTTTGCTATTTGAGTTACCAACAAAGAGCCTGCACCTTTTCATCTAAGAAGGCATGGCAGATTATAGAACACCAAAAGTTCACTTAGGTACTGTGGCGCGAGACCGTTCAGTGCTTTATAGGTTAATAGTAGTATTTTATAATCAATACAAAATTTCACTGGGAGCCAATGCAGTGTTGATAAGATTGGGGTGATCTGGACATATCTTCTGGTTCTAGTAAGGACTCTTGCAGCTGCATTCTGGACTATCTGGAGCTTGTTTATGTTCCTACTGGAACATCCAGACAGCAAGGCATTACAGTAATCCAACCTAGAGGTGACGAAAGCATGAACAAGTTTTTCTGCATCATGTAGTGTAGATATTTCTTATCTTAGCAATATTTCTGAGATGAAAGAAGGCTATTCTAGTAATATTATCTACATGAGCATCAAATGAAAGACTTTGGTCAATAATCACACCAAGGTCTTTTACTGCTGCACCTGATGACACAGAAAGACCATCCAGAGTTACTGTGTGATCAGAAAGCTTACTTCTAGTTGCATGTGGTCCTAGTACAAGTACGTCTGTCTTATCAGAATTAAGTAAAAGGAAGTTAGTTAGCATCCAATGTCTAATGTCGTTTACACATTCCTCAACTTTATTAAGCTGCTGCCTGTCGTCTGGCTTTGCTGAAACATACAACTGTGTATCATCAGCATACCAGTGGAAGCTAATTCCATGTTTACGAATAATTTGTCCTAGAGGTAGAATATATAAAGTAAAAAGCAGGGGCCTAAAACAGAACCTTGTGGAACACCAAATTTAACCTCTGTATGTGTGGAGAAGTCGCCATTTATATCTACGAAAAGCATTTGCATCCGACTCCTGGGTAATTGTTATGAAATTAAAAATTGCAGTAAATGGAAAGTCACTATGGTATAAGAGGAATAAAACGCATCAGGACATGTTTTGTAGGAAGAAGAGTAGTAACAGTAACTCTGCTTTGTGACTGGACCCCATTACACCACCTGTCATGGATTCTTTTCCTATAAGTGTACACCCTGAAGTGTTTTGTTCCTTACATATTAATTGGGTGATAGTTCATTAATAATTCACTATTAACTATTACATATTAATTGGCTGATAATTCACAATTGTGTTGTATTTAAATAACCATTTTAAATGGGAATCCTATTTTCACAGGGGAATTTATAACTTAAAGCTACATTAAAATAGTTTGTCTCTCAACATCAAGTTATACTAAAGCTGGCCACAAACAAACTTAAACTCAACAAATTGAACAGTTTAATGCTAGCGCCATATCACACTGAAGCTCTTGCCTGGTTTCCCACTGAAGCTATGCAGGGTTGAGCCTGGTCAGTACCTGGATGGGAGATGTCCTGGGGAAAAAAAACTAAAGTTACTATCGGAAGTGGTACTAGTAAAGCCAACAGGTGGTTCTCACCCTGTGGTCTGGGTGGGTCCTAATGCCCCAGTATAGTGACAGAGACAATATTCTGTAAAAAAACACCAGTCTTTCGGATGAGACATTAAACTGAGGTCCTGACTCTTTGTGGTCATTAAAAATCCCAGTACACTTCTGGTAAAGAGTAGGAGTATAACCCTGGTGAAATTCCCCCATTGGCCCTTGTTATCTCTCCCCCTAATAATCTCCATGCCTAAATTGGCTACATCACTCTCCTCTCCATTAATAGCTGGTGTGTGGTTATGTTGCTTTTAGAGCTTCTTAGATCTTTTCTAGAACATTTAAAGTCTAAATAAAAGCTCTGTATGAAATCCTCATATAATGTGCCTTTCTACAGTAGTGTAATATTTGTATGTGTGCTAGTGGAAGTAAAAGGCAAAGTGATTAGCAATACTTACTCAACATAGTCTTGTGTAAATGTTAATTAACATGTGACTATGAATGACAAAGCAATGGCAAACACACTTCTCCAGATGCTTGCTGGATTAACAGTAATAGGTCTTACCTCAGATTTATTTTATTTACACCATTTTTAGTCTAAAGTCAACATTTACAATGGAACTGCAGTACGATATAGCATCCAGACAGCTTTAGAGATTGTAAAGGAAAGGAAAAACTCATATATAACACCAATAACCTGAGCACACCCAAAGTGAGGGGGATGTTACAGGAGACAGATTTCAGAATAACAGGAGCGGTGTAATATTTGGCTCTGTGGTTGGCAGCCCATTAAAGTCATGACCTCTCTGAAAAGAGACATTGGCTCTGGTAAATGTTCCTGCAAGTCAGCAGTGCTTATGCTGACTTGACAATCCTTGAAATTCCCCAGAGGATTTAGTTTCCAGTACATCATTAAAGGTTTTTGTTTCTAATCTATCCTTCTCTAAAACATAATGAAGATAAATAGAAGCATTGGCTGCATAGGCAAAATTAAACATGCATTCGTACACAAAATGCGAACGTGTCAAGTTGAGGCAGTGGACATGCAGAAAAATATTATTCTTAGATATTATTCAAATTAATTTACATTTCAAAATGGACATGCATGCTGAATGGAATTAACATCATCTGATTCTCATTTAGAAAGGCATTTGACAGACATTGATGCAAATTTGTCTGTGTATGTTCTACCAGAAGAGTTTTTAACATTTGCCTGTTAAAATGTTATGGTACACCTTTTAAATTTGAAACAAGCAGATTTACATGTTTCTAAAAGACAAATGTAAGGATGAATGGTAAATGGGTAAATGAGATTCTCTCACTGAGGCAATGTGTTAAATTTACTGAACTTTGAACTGAATTTATGACTCAGGTCACAAATCCTAGATTGAGTAATTATTTATATATATAAAAAAAGATTAAAAATGTATAGGTTTTACATATCTTGGAAGAGATATGCTATTAGAGCAGGCTCTGCAGAGGGCACATCATTAAATCTTGCTTAAATACTGGGGGAAAAAACTTTATGCAAAGAACAGCAGAAATGGTTCCTCATCTGTGATCTAATCTCCATCTAAACCATACTACTACTACTACTACTACTACTACTACTACTACTAGTGCTACTAGTACTACTAGTGCTACTAGTACTACTGCCATTATTACTACTATTAGTTGACACCATCAGCAAAAATGCCAAGCCGAGGCAGGGGACATGCAACTGTGGCACAATCTTCATCTAAACCAAACTACTACTACTACAAGTACTACTTCTGGTACTACCCCTATTATTACTACTATTAATTGACACCATCAGCAAAAGTACTACTGCTACTGCTACTACTATTGTGACAAGTACTACTGCTAGTACTACTACTATTACTACTAGCACTACTGCTACTACTACTGCTATGATTACTACTACTAGTTCACACCGTCCGCAAAGTGCCAAGCCGAGGCAGGCGACATGCAACTGTGATCCAATCTTCATCTAAATCATACATCTACACCATATTAATACTACTACTACTGCTACCACTACTAGTACTACTGTTACTCATACTACTATTAGTTATATGTATTATTGAGTTCTTATGCAGTACTTCTTAGTCTGTTTGACTGCTCACTTGAATTGAACAGGCTTAATCTAAACCTCAACAACTCAAAATTAATTCTGCCTATGAATAATTTCAACTTGGACCCTAATGTGTTCTGTTGGTGGAAAATTTCAAATCCCCCCCACAACAGTTCAATGGGATTCAAATCCAGGCTTTGACTAGGCCATTCCATAACCACCCATTTCTTCTTTTTGAGCCATTCCTTAGTGGATTTGATAGTGTGCTTAGGATCATTATCCTATTGAAAGGTCCACTTTCAGTTCAACTTCAACTTTTGGACAGATGGGCTCACATTATCTTCAAGCACTCTTTGATATGATGCAGAATTCATAGTTGAATCAATGAATGCAAGCTGTCCCTGAGGCAGCGAAGCAACCCCAAACCATAAGATTTCCACCACCGTGCTTCACAGTTGGTATGAGGTGCTTCTCCTGAAAAGCTTTGGTCTGCATCAAACATGTCTTCTGTTACTGTGGCCAAACAACTT
This sequence comes from Stegophilus panzeri, assembly GCA_024331685.1. Lineage (NCBI taxonomy): Eukaryota > Metazoa > Chordata > Actinopteri > Siluriformes > Trichomycteridae > Stegophilus > Stegophilus panzeri. The sequence continues at coordinate 30,620,782 of JANDJT010000001.1, read as the reverse complement.
TAGCTTTGATTCATCTGTCCAGAGCACATTATTCCAAAAGGCCTGGTCTTTGCCTATATGCTCGTTGGCAAACTGTAGTCTTGCAAAGGATTTTTCCTGGAATGCCTCCCATGCAGGTCAAATTTGTCTAATCTCTTTCTGATTGTAGAAGCAGGCACTTTGATACCAACAGTTGCAAGACTTACTAGCAGATCCTGTGATGAAATCTTGTGGTTCTCTGAGACTTCTTTTTGCAGCAGATGGTCTGCTCTTGGGCTGAATTTTCTGGGACGGCCAGTCCTTGACAAATTTGCAGTTGTTTGAAATCTTTGCCACTTGTAGACTGTTTTCCTTACAGTGGAATGATGTATTTCAAATAATTTGGAGATCTTTTTAAATCCCTTGCCAGACTCATAGTCATCCACAGCATTTTTTTATGAAGGCCTGTAAGATCTTGGCATGATGACACCACACACCTCAATAGCAAAGGGAACACCAGACACTAGATATGAGAGGGGTATAAATAAGACAGGTTCCACCTAAGCAGGTTCTGATTACTGGCACTGATCACTAATCTTGAACACCTGATTTTATGGATTTGAAGGTGTGATAAATGTAGGGGTGTACTTACATTTTCCATGGGACTGATCTGTTTTTTGTTCATTTAAATAGTGAAAATCACTACAAAATATCGATTTTATGTGTCATTTGATAGTGTGTATCAATTTTATTAATAGGCAAAATGGATCAAATGTTTGCTTGTCCAAATATGTAAAAAAAAAAAAAAAAAAAACAACAAAAAAAACTGTTTACAATTCATAAGGACTCACAAGTGAACGCTCATCAAAAGAAACCAAGGGTAAAGGTTAGGGTGAGGGATAAGTTAGTCAGCCTTATTTGTATGGAATCAACCAATACATGTTTAAAATAAATTGAAAAGGATTCATCTTTAAAATGACATTCATAACAGTATTTAGACTGTGTGTTAAAATGTAAAAAGCATCATTGGTGTAGTGAGATATGAAATGCAATAAATGTTACATTTACGGCTGTCCATTCAGCATTTCTGACCTGATAACTGTGTGCCAGGTTAGCAGCACACGGTGAGGGCATTGGCCAATTCACGTCTTGGAAATGGCATTCTATTTACATTCTATCTAAATGAGTGACTTGGCATTAAATGGTTAGTGAAAAGTACTGACCCAGAAAACCTGTAGGATATTTCATGATTGACCTCTTAATTTCAAAATCTCTTGGGTTGATAGTGAACCAGAATTTATTTCTAACAAAGGTTTGTCTACATATTTAAATTAAAGTTTAAGATTCTCAAAACATTTTATTAAAATATAACCAAATACAAATTTTCATACATATTACATATGTTATACTCATATTGTCAGGTACTTCACTCTCAAACACATACTGAGAACTAGTGCTCACTGGAAGTTTTTTGTTTTTCGCACCATTCTCTGTAAAATCTAGAGACTGTTGTGTGTGAAAAGAGATCAGTAGTTTGTGAAATACTTAAATCAGCCTGTCTGACACCAACAGTCATGCCATGGTCAAAGTCACTGAGATCACATTTTCTTCTACATTTTGATTTTTAGTTTACTGTATATACTCTTTCTGATATAAAACTACACTTTTAGAAGTAAACTAAATACAAATTATGAACCAACAGCTTCAACAGCTTAAGAAATGTTTTTGCTACCTAAGTGTTACTCTTGCAATTAGCAATCCAAGCAAGTTTTAAACGTATTAATGGGAAAAAAACAATAACAACAACAACAACAACAACAATAATAACAATAATAATAAATACAACAACAACAACAACAACATTAGCTATTAATTTGATAGAAATCACACATTTTGGAAAACATTGTAAAACAGCAGCACCACGGTAGAGGGCTTGTTTTTTACTTGACAAATTAGAAGTAAGACTTGGGAATGTGTGAAAATGATTTTAAGTTAAGCAGAGACTTTATTAAAAAAATAAATAAATCGGAAATACACAAGCTCAAATTATGCAAAATGCCTTAAGGAGAAGAGCACTGTAATTTAAAATAGAGGAAAAAGGCAGGTTACACATGTAACTGTGGTTTTACAGCTAATTGGTGGAAACTAAATGCACTTTTTTCCTCAACTAGTATAGAATTTCCAATTTGTGACTTATAGCATATATCACCTTGTGAATATCACCTCACATTGGTTGCCTGTAAAAGGTACCAGCTTCATCCTGCTTGACCTCTGGTTTTTCTCATCAACCCGAGTGACCCAAGAGGCATGGTGGTCCTTCCATTAATCATAGACCCATGGTTACATACAATTACATACAATTCTTTTCTATTTCGTTTTGTTCTGAACTGCCAGTGCTGTTTCCTTCATAACTAGTAGAGACCAAATATGACAGTTGTTATTAGGGTTTGTAACACATACTAATAGTGGACCTCACCAGACAAAAGACAATAGTGCATAAAGTTTATATATTTTTATAGCTTAGTAAGTTTTTAGAAGTGCATTGTAAGTGCCTTGTCAGAGATGCTCCCCAAAAAATTGACAGTTGATCAGAGCATGGCAGAACAAGCAACTGGCCATCATGCCCTGAAATACAAAAGGTTGGAAAGTTCAACAATTCACAACATGATTTTTACAAATTGATTAATTACTCTGGGTCCACAGTATTCATGCTGCTAGAATACGTGCCGATGCAAGCAATAGTCCTTCTAAAGGTATCTCTTCTAAAGGCAGAGCCAACCGTCAACCAAGGTGTGCATCAACAGCTATTTATTTATTTATCTATCACTGGTGAGGCTTTCAATATAGTGTCATGCAACATGTTTTCAACAGTGCAGAGCATTAATATGGATGTGTTCACTGTTTGATTTGTCTGTCAACTAGCATCACTATTTGGTGACTTTGAAATACCAGAAGTACTTTGATGTACCAAGTCATATATTTCAGAACACAGTCATACTGTATCACATGGCTATATCAAAATTGACCAAAGAAGTATTTTTTTGTCATATATATATATATATATATATATATATATACACTTATATGTAGAGTTATATGTAGAGTTACAGTAGGGTCCAAAAGTCTGAGATCATATTGAAAATCTGGGATTTTTCTTTTCATTTAAAATTGGAAATAAACAGAAGATTTTAGAATTTTGAAATATTTAAACCAAAGAAAATACATCTTCAATCTCTTGAATATTTAATATTCAAGATTCTGCACCATTTCTAGGTCCCTATTTAAATGTAAGCAAATTTGTTGACCATGTTAACTGCTTTGTATAAATGGTCAGATTTTCCTCATGCCTAATCTCTTCTGTTGAAGCATGTGGTCAGACGATACTCAAGTTTGTGACGACACTCGACAAAACTTGTGGAGTCCATGCCAATCGAGTTCACACTGTCGTTAAAGCAAAAAGGGGATGCACCAAATACTGAGAAACTCGGAACTTCATTTAATTCATTCAAATATTTAAAAGCTTCTACTTTTCACTCAAATTGTTCTCTATAGTATAATATAATTTGTAATAAAAATTGTTGTATTAAATTAGAAAAAAATGCAAAATAGAAGCATTTTCAGTAGCGTTCTCTGACCTTTGGCCCCCACTGTATGTCAGATGTCATGAAGGATATATGTGTCATGCAGCCAGTGTTGGGTGTAACTTGGTACAATGTATTACAGTACATTATAGTACGCTAATGACATTTTCATGTTATAAAGTAGTGTAACACGTTATAGTTTAAATTCTTGTAATCACATTACAGTTACTGTTTAATAAAAAATTTAATTACTTAGAACCTCATGTTTCTAAGCAAAAATATTAATTACAGCCAAAGCATATAAAACAAATTTCCCCTATATATTAGCTGTTTACTGCCCTTTAAAATAATTTGCCAAAAACAACTTTCAGCTGCTGCAAATTCGACAAGCAATTGCCCCCTTAAAGACCCCTGTGCAGAAAGAGAGCCCAAATCTCACCCAAACAGGCTAAACAAGATTTTCATTCAGCATCAGTAAAGATAACTAAGAAATAGCTGAAGAGACTTGTAGAAAAATTTATAGTCGAGGAAATACTACCATTATCCATAATCGAGTCACCATCATTTCTGAATTTATTGAACAAGGTACCCACCATCAGACCGAAAAAAGTGTACCACCATCAGACCGAAAAACATTTGCGACCCATTCGTATAAATGCTATGCTAACATGGCGTCTAAGCTTAAAAAACATTTGAGCGATTAGAGTATATCTTCACTACTGAAAGTATTTGGACAAGCCACAATAAAAGTTTCCTTGGGATGACAGCTGTTTGGATAAACTTCATGAGTTTTCAAACTGAAAAAGTTTCCATCACCTGTCAAAGAATGAAGGGAAGGCATGCATACAATGTCATTGCCAGTGAAACTGATTCATTTCTTTTCAAGCATGTTTATTTTTACTACTGTTACATCTTTTGTCTTAAATAAAGCATTTAAAGGAGCTTGTCATCCTTGTACTTTCGAGTTGCTTCAGGTTTGTATAGGTTTTAAGGAGTAACTTAGAAGTAAAGTAATCTGTCAATTTTTCCAGGAAGTAAGGAGTAAAGGAATCCCCAAGACATAATTAGTCATCTGTAATGGATTGCATTTTTGAGTAATCATCCCAACACTGCATGCAGCCCTATGAACAACAATGCTTTAAGGAAAGCGTTTCCCAACATTTTTGAGCCAATATTGAGTGTATAGTGGTGCTACTTTACAATACTGTTCTATAACTCATTGTTAACTACACAGGGACTAAGCAGGAATGAATGAACATTTCATCATTAACGCTTAAGTTACTATTATATTTGGAGCACTTCATTATTGACTAAGCAGTAAGGACTGAGGTTTACATTTCTCCTGCAGCTAACAACTAACCCTTGTACGTATGGCTCTTTTATAATAATTACTGACCAAATACAGCTCATTAAACATTCATTCAAAATTACAGAATCTTAGTGTGGAATCCTAGTGAAATAACTAGCATTACTCAAGTCAATATAGCAAATAATTGTTGCACAGGATGCAACAGTTTATTCAGCACGTTATTTTGAATGTACAGTAAAAGTTTTAATTTTTATTTACTTCACACACATGCAAGTTTTCTCACCTTTAAATGTACCTTTCGCCAGTTTGCAGCTTCGAAAAAGGAACAATGGTGATTGACAAGACACTTATTCAGCTGAATAACTTTTGAGGCTGCATGATTGAGAGCGTGCTGGATCTCCTGCTGTCTCAGCTGAAAGTTTTCCAACAGTGTAATTGAGGAAAGGTTTGACTGAGTTCAGTGTATATTAGTGAAATGAAACAGATAAATAAACACGTACAATTATGCAACCCAAATGTCCCATTGTAGAAAAATGACATGCTGTACATTTCACCTGTGTAAGTATGTGAGAAATGGGTGAACACATGTGACAGAAACCCTTCACATGGTCAAATTTTGACAATTTCTCCGACATACAGTACAGTCCTGAATACTACTGAATGTATCTCAGCATATTTTTTTTTTTTTAGAGCGTAATGTCTTTTTATTAGGTCATTTAAACATTTGTAAACTTTGTTAACTGTCGTCTGTACAGAGTGTGTGAGCTTTCTTCTGTCATATCACAGCAAACCAGTGACTACATTTCCCATCCTGCACTGCGGCCTACAAACATGGCCGCCATGGACCACAATTCCCA
>JANDJT010000001.1:30604062-30615028 GCA_024331685.1 Stegophilus panzeri | reverse complement strand
ACTCACAACCACAGTATAAAGAGACTGTTTGAACACAATGACTTTGCGAAGTATTGAGTGTTATCACCATACCAAGCCTTTGTTTGTGTTGCGTTTCATGTTCTTTGATCTTATTTCTTGTTTCTCATTCTTGATTCTTGCCTTGCCTCATTTATGCCTGTTTGCCAATCATCTGACCCATTGCCTGTTTTTTGACGATGCTATTGTCTCATGATTTGGATTTGTCTGCCTGCCTCTTATTAAGGCTCTTATTTGCAATTGTATCCATCCTAACCTCCATTACGTCCCTCACGTGACATCTTCTTTGTTTTGATGATGATGCGACCGTGCAGGAGACAACGCCATCTAATTACAAACCGATTCTGTTTTGCTATTTAACTCTCCAAAAACATGATGAGATCATGGTAATAGCACACTTAGCTTGTGAGATTTTAGGCATCTTTAGACAGACTTACTGTTCTTAAACTGGCTCTGTGGGCAGATGCCAAGGCGAGGTTAGAAAACCTAACAAAAGAGAATTGAATTTATTTTGGTAAAACATATTTCTTTTGTTTTGTTAAAGTAGAGATGCCAAAGTATATTATTGGAATAAAAAAAAAAGGGTTTTTTTTTTCATCTTTTTTTGGATGTTTTCCAGAATTTCAGCTCTGGCAACTTCTTATAGCAGACTGCCTCACGTACAGTTTGCAATAAATAAAAGCATAGTATGTCCTAAATGTGAAATAATCAGATGTGAAAAGGATGAGGCATGTGAAACATTAATGTGTGATAATAAATGAATCGTGTGTATAAAAAATTTACAAAAAAAAACCAAAACATTTAAATCTAAATGAATTATACAAGAAATCACATGATACATTAAACATATCCAAAAAAACATATGATACAAATCATACACAAAACTAATAAAGCATCTGTAAAAAAAAATCACACGAAAAATAAAACCACATTACAAGTGACAAGTATTACATTACAAGTATTACAAGTGAAAATATGTGAAACACACCATGTGAAGCATCCTGATACCATGTGAGTAAATTTAACGGGAGATTTCTGATTATTCTTTTCTCCACATGACAGAAAACTGTAACACTAAAGCACTTGACTGACAACGAAACCTCGACAAACACACATACTGTACATACACACGCACGTGCAACACACACACACACACACACGCACACCCCATTCTCTCCTTCTGTACTTCTCAAACGTTTGTGTACTGCAAGTCTATTATTCATAAAATTAATAATTCATGTTGCAAAGACTTCCAAATATAACAAGCTGCCATGAGAAGCTCTGATGATGTGGTGCGGTTCATACGCTCTCTGAGCTGCATTTCATTCTGTGCTGTCCAACTCCACTGCAGATCAACGTCACATCAAAAAGTCATCCTCTGCAGCACATCTTCATGGAGGAGGATAAACTGGGCTTGGATTAGAGTGGTGAGCCGCACAGCCGAAGGAGAGCTTACTTCAGAGTGCTGGGTCATCTCTGAAAGCGTTTAGTGGGAAAAGGCTGAGCCGTGCATTATTAAACCCAGGAGCGCTTGATCAAAAGGAAAGTTATCTCCACCTAATCCTGTGCATGTTGCTGAGCCACCAGCAGTGCTGTGCATTTGAAATGAGATCACACAAACAATTGCTACTTGATGCTGTGAGATGTTTCTTGCTGTTTATTCGCCTAAAGGAGCTCACAGTGCCTACCTGAATTCCACTCATTCCTTATGCAATCCATCTGCTTGGATGCATCATGAGGCATCATGACTTATTCCTCACGCAGACAGATGACTGAGCTGAAGACTGACTCTTTACGTCAGCCTCATTAAAGCTTGAATGTGCTTGCTGCTCTAGGATAATGAGGGAAAGAAATCCCATAGGCCCACTGTTAACATGCAAATCATTTGTCACTTATCCAAAAGCAAATCGGTTTCACAGTGTCTCAACTCAGGTACCATTTGGTTGTTGTTTTTTTAAACGTCTAACGAGGTCTTACGTTAAATGTGTCCTGCACGACAGAGAAACAAAACACTGGTTTCCAATACTTTTAATATTCTGGCTCAACTTAAAGCAAGATTTAATAGCGTTTTGAGATTGCCTGTCTCTTGGTTTGTGCTCATGGTCGATAATAATAATAATAAAGGAAGGAAGTCATTTCTCTGGGGCTGTGAGTAATCTCACTGAATCTGTTTAATGACAGAGCTGCGCTAGCAAGACCAAGAAGTGCCCTGGGGTCTTTGGATTCTCATTATGCAAGAGCAAGACTGTGCCATATTTGTCCAAATCCTATTTGTGTGTTGGTTTATTTGTCATTCACTTTTACTATTTTTTTCTCCCCACATTGTGTCATAGTAGCTGTTTGCCTGATGATGGATGAGTGGGTAGAGGTAGCAGCTCATTTTGCTTTGAGGGTTTGGACATAAATTATGTAGAAATCTGAATTGCTCTCTGTTTGCTTATCAGTAAGTCATCATTAATTAATTAGAAGGTGTCATGTTATCAATATCACAGTAAGTACTGCTATATCCCTGGTATGTGTGTGTATATATATATAGACAGCCTGTCTTTTTTTTTTTTTTTTCACAGAAAATAAAAATGACCAAACAACACACAGATACACTGTAACCATATCAATGCTTTTACCGGTTGTAGCTTGTACTAACTATCAAACTAACCAAGCTTGCTTTCTAGATTAGATGTTCCATTATCAGTAATGCAGATGAAATGAACGTTGGTGTAACTCCGGTGCTGAGGAGGTTGTTGTCTCTGCCAGAACATTATGAGAATTTGAGCTGCTTGTGCAAGTTCACTGTATGTAGCCACATCTAAAGTGAGGCATCATGTCTGACACCAATTGTGTTGTTGGTTGGTTTTGTGTGTTATATTTAGCTACATTGCAATGTTGAAATATGGAGAATTTTCAGTTCAGTGTATCATAAAGAATACATATCTGCTTATATTCGCTCTAATAAGACTAACTTTGTCCTCAATGTTGTTTTCCCTTGAATTGCAACCTAATTTTTCAGGAGATTACAAAAACAAAAGACACACACAAAAAAACCAACCAAACAACTGTTAAGAACTTTTTTTTTATGAATTTTTAATGTCTGATGAAAAGGCACCAACTGCAACACTTTTTTTGAAGCATACACATTCAGCCCACCTTTTGGACCATTAACGGTTAAAAAACAAAACATAAAAATGTATGAATTCATAGATTAATCAGTGTATTTGGTAAAGAAATTCCAGGAGGCAAGTGTCACTGTCAACTGTTGTTGAGATCACCGGAGCAAAGACAATAACACTATCAGATGCATCTCAGGCACTATGAAGTGTGTTTACAGTATACAGTAGATACTGAACTCAGCCATGTGGAAGTATCATAGTTTTCACAGTTCACCTCACTGTTTCACTCGGCTGTCAGTAAGTGCAAATAGTGAGTGGACTTCATCTGAGCATGGAACTGATGAACTAAACTGATTGACTGTATATGTGAGTGTCTCTGTCTCTGTCTGTGTGTGTGTGTGTGTGTGTGTGTGTGTGTGTGTGTGTTTGTGTGCATGCTCTGTTTGGTTACACATTTTCCTCCCAAGTGAACAACCTTACCACTACACTGCATCATTACACAGCACTGAACTCATTGTGTGTTAAGTTAAACCTCTTCTAAAGCAGCTAGAGACCACTTTAAATTCCACTGACCAACTCAGCACAGACTTAACATACAAACTATTTAATTAATAGACACACTATTTAAATGTGTACAATGATATTTATTGGTGCTGCAGAGCTTTTCTATTCCTGACCATTCCATTGACAGAAGACATTTTTCTAAAAAAAAAAATAAAAATGTAATTTGTTCACGTAGGCATTATTCATAGGCATTAATGATATTCACTGATTCATCCTAAATCTGTTAAAAATGACATATTGTCAAGTAAAAATATTATGTTTATACTCAAATTTATCTAGTATGTCCTATTATATGATTACAAGAAGCCAAATATAACATTAAGCCTATTTCTAGACATTTCAAGCTTGAAACAGTCTCGTTCTACTGTCAGATAATGGTGATGAGTTTAGATATTTATTTCTGGAAAGAAGCAAAATGATCTGTCAATAGAACAAGAAAACATAAAGCTTTAAATGAATTAAAATGTTTAGAAATAGGTTTAATAATCTTATATTTGGTTTATCTTATATTTGGCAATCTTATAATAGGAAATACTAAATAAATGTGACTATATTCAATATATTTTCACTTGCTAAGATATCATTTGTTGCAATGCATTTACAGCTTTATCCTGGTCATGGTCAGAGTGGATCCTGAGAAAACTGAGAGTGAGGGATGAGATGAGACACACTTGATGAGACACAAGTCCCTCACAATACACCATTTTTTGACATACAGGTTTATGGCATTAGCTATATTTTTGACCTGTAAAGGTTTGGGTAAAACCCATTAAGTTCAAATGGTTAATCAAATAGTCTATGGCTAATGGCTAATCAAATAGTCATTATATTAAAAAAAAAATAAAAATATNNNNGCGTTGTGATTTCCACCACTGTAATAAAATACTTTAAAGAACTGCAAACCCCCAGCTATGCGTCACAGACCCCTGGAAGTCCCTAGATCCCACACTGAGAACCACTGTTCTAAAGGATCATTTCTTCCAAAACAGCTGGAAATTGGAGTTCCATCTGCATATCATGCAGCAATTATCAGCACAACATGGTGCCATTTATCACCTTGGCAACATGGCACAGCTCCAGGATCCTAGTGTCAATCCTGAGCTCAGGTGACTGTCTTTGTGGAGTTTCACATGTTCTCCCTGTGTGTGAGCGGGTTTATTCTGGGCTCTCTGGTTTCCTCCCACCTCCCAAAAACATGTCAGCAGGTGGATCAGCAACTCTAAAAAATGTCCTTAGGTATGAATGAATGTATGAATATGTGAGACGCCTTGCAATGGACTGGCATCCCATCCAGGATGTATTCCTGCTTTGAGCCCAGTATTCCCAAGATTGGCTCTGGATCAACCACGACTCTGACCAGGATAACAGAGTTATTGAAGATGAATAAGGGAATGTGAACTTTATCATAGGAATATATTGATATGATTTCAGTTCCTCTGGCTCTATCTGATTATTCATTACATCTTAGATGGAAGTGTTCCCACAGAACCACATGTCTATGATTTGAGGAAATGAAATTTATGTCGACAATGTAGGTGAATCACTGGGATTGGTATTGAAGTTATTTGCTCTTAAACCTGACCAAATTGGTTTCTGTGGTGATTAAATTATGTGTTGGTTTCTGAGAAGAACTTTCAGAGAGACAGAGAGAGAGACAGAGAGAGAGACAGAGAGACAGAGAGAGAGACAGAGAGAGAGAGAGAGAGAGAGAGAGAGAGAGAGAGAGTTCAACATTTTAAAAGTGAAGTATTATGAATACCCTCTAGGATTTTTTTAAATTAATATTTAAATTCTAGGTCAAGTTTTTAGGTTTTCGGGTTTAATGTGAGGTGAAGTAATGGAGTGTGAAAGTAAAAAGAAGAGAAATGGGATTGAACTCATCTATTATTAAAGTCAGTGGACTAATTCCAATAACTTTTAGCATGCAAATATACACAATTATTCACACAATTTTGAAATATAAATATAACTAACTTAACAACCAAATTTCATTGATGACAATACCTGACAATGTTTGCATATGTGACATATAAAAATGTTTGTTAAATGGTTCTTAAACACTTCTTCATGTTCTTCATGTTCATCATGTCAAGACCTTAAACATGAACCTCTATAGAACAAACCTCTATAGAACATTTGTGAAGATTCCCCTGCAATGATTAAGCTTAAAGCTAAACTACTTCTAACCTCTGAAGAGCTTGTATAAAATATATATAGTCATAAAAGTCCTACAATACATAATTATCCACTGGGGAAAGGCAGAATTGCCTGATTTCCCTCCCTAGTAGCAGCTGTTTAGCTCTGTGTTTGTGGGCAGTTATCTGCTGGTAAGACACTAGATGAAAATTCAGTATTAACCTTTTGCTTTAACAATGTCCTTTAACCTGAACTTTCAAGAGCTGACTGATGAAACTAAACATTTCTGTCAAATAAAGAAAACATTTTATATTTCATGTGGCAGATTGTCAGTGTTTGTCTGTAACACTTGTAACAGTTACGTGGACAGGAATTAATTTCACAGGGTGTGAGGAAATATACTAACTAAAATTGACATGTGATCTGTACATGTGTTGGATGCCACACAGTAGTGGGAGCGGTGATTGCCCAAATGTGTTATTTAATCATATATCATATATCGTCAAACAATCTTGCCAAAATAATTTTACCACCTTCATAACAGTTCCACTGAAAATAGTTAAAACACTAGTAACAGGGGAAAATGTTTATATTATAAAACCAGACCTGCCCTTCCTTTTCTCCTCCTGCAGTAGACCTTCAGTACTTTACTGACTCTCACTTCAATATCCTTATGCTCAGACCATAACTATCTGGTTATCACTTTTGAAAAGGAAACAGGAAAAATGCATGATTGGTTAATACTTTCTCACTATAGCACCTGGTAGCCAATGTTTGATTTTGGCATGCTAGTTTGATGTTTGGGGTGGTTAAATAATGAATCATAATGGTGACTTCATTGACTTTTTATGAACAAAATTTCGAACAAAAGTCAGTTGCTTTATGCGTGTGTTATGTTAAACACCCATGAATAAACATTAAAAACATTTTCTTTTAAATGTAAAGGTGGTTCAAACAAACCCCCCCCCCCCCCCCCCCCCCCACACACACACACACACACACACCCCCCCCAGCTATATGTCATTGCTTGAGCTACTGTAGTGGAATTGCGTTCTTGGAATTAATATCGCATCAGCATTATTATATATATTGTGCATTATTACTCTTTAAAGCTAAGTTTCTATAATCTTGAAAGGCCTTTCCACAGTAGAAGTGCTCAGAATAGCAATATGCTGCACTTCTATAATTTGTGAGTTTTATTGAAAATAAAATAGTACAGAAACAATCCTTTGCTTTCTCCTTTCTCTTAATAGCAGCTGTAAAACCTATGAAAACATATGTGGCTATAGAAAATATTTTTTTTTTCAAGGCCTCTACACAAAGAAAGAGGAAAAATAAGCCTCCACTGAAAAGCCATCATTGTAACCATCTGGTAACTAGAAAGCCATTCAACTGTAAACAGGCAGAAAGTTCTGCAATCTGTCTGTATAGAAGAGCTCTGTAAAAGCACATGTAGAGTGAGGTGGAGGGATGTGTGTCCAGCATATCTCATTTACAGAGGTACTGCAGCCCTTTTGCTTTTTGACAGAAGGCACTTGCTTTGGAAAGCTGCACTTCTCTCTGAATTCAGCTCTGGGTAACGAGCTATGCTCCAATCTTTTTGTTCACTTAGCAAAGAGTACTTCGGATTTTTATTTATTTATTTTTTTTTAAAAAGGGTTTTTGATATAGTATAGCATCTTCAGTTAGGGTTGATACTCACTTAGAAAATGTTCATCATGAAGTGCTTGGATTAACAGTGTTCATTTGAGTGCTGTAAATGTAAATTCATCAGCTGTAACAAAATTACTTTTTGATGAAGCAGAGGTTTACATTTATAATGAAAAGATGAAAAATTAGCACTGTGATGAAATTTAAATCGTTGGCACTGTTAACCAAAATATGACACATCATCAGCCTATGAAGCCATTTAATATTGTACAATTGAAAAATAATATTTTGTCCTGTAAATATAATTCTGATGGTATGTTTTATTGGGAATTTAATTGTTTGTTGAGGTTGAGAAATGAAAAGCAAAATGATTCTTATATCTTCACAACAAAGGGGCACATAAATCTGAGCAAAATCTTTTTTTTTTTTTTTTTCTTTTCATAATCCAAGTCAACAGGCAGATTCAAACCTCCAGAACTGAATCAAATGAGTCCAGGAAGTGATGCTTAGAATTGCAAACTGACAGAATGGCAAAACTTCTCAAAGAACAATTATGTGAGAGTAATTTAAATAGACAGGGCTGATAGGAGCTAAACATTAAACAGACAAACTAGTGTTCAGGTGAGTGATAGAGTCACAAAGTCCATACTGGATTGGGATATGGTTTAGTAGTTGTGGCTCCTGGCTTGGCAATGGAATCAGATTTTATAGACAGCACAAACAGCAACAATAAATTCTGGTCACCCAATTAGTTAAATTAAGTAAGAAATACATAGCAAAAACTTGTTTTTGGTAACATTTTCATAATATCAATGTTTCATGAACTTTGATGGAATGGTATTTTTCAATGAGCTTCATTTAACAATAATTAATTAAAGTTTGTAATTCTTGTCCTGAAAGTTCTGAATGATGTGGTCTTCCAACACAAATGATGCCAACTACTATATCTTTTTAAAATTCTGCTTCTATAACTTATATGTCAGCTGAACAACAATTGAGTTGCATGGAAACTGTCCTATTCTCTTACTTGAACTAACAGAGTCACTGTAAGCAACAGTAGTTTGTTCTATCATTTCTGAGCCATGAGTGAGAACGGTCTTGTGTAAATTTAGTACCACATGATTATCTGCAGGGTTTAAATAGTGCAAGCTAGTAGCCTTTCCAGCAGAGAGTTGCAGTAAGCCAAGAGATGATGAAACCTGGACAAAATTTACATATTCCCTAGGGCAGACATACTCAATTGTATTACTAGTCTGAAATAAGAGGCGGGTAGTTCTTCCAGAGATGTCAGTTAATATTTGATAGTTCATACCTGCACAAATATAGATTGGGTCATCTACCATTTTTTTTTATTATGAAAAAAAGACAGCTCTGTTGGTGCATTTTGGAGTACATTCCAACATACTCCAATGGTAAAATGTGGAGCTCCTACACAAAAAGTGTAAAGACTGACAGGTTTGATTTTTTTTTTTTTTTTTTTTTTTTTTAGCTGATTTCTCACTAACAGACCCTGCAGTTCTGTACCCAGTGTTTGAAAACCTCTGCCCTAGGGCATGGTCTGATGTTTCTGATGCTAAAGAGGGCAAATACAAGATTGTGAGATTGCCATGTTGTAGCCAAGTCATCATTTTGCTCTGTCATTCTGGCAAGTTATCTGTAAGGCAAGCTGAAATTACAGTAAGAAGATAAGAGGGCCAAGGACAGATCCATGATGGATGCTAACCATAACCTGATGCTACATGGAAAGGTATCTTCTCAACTTACTGAATGGCCTTCCAGAGAGGTAAAACTGGAACCTTCATCAACCATCAGTGTAAAAATGGCTTGCTGACAGATCGCAAGGTATCAACAACAGTCTGGTTGAGATCCAGTTGAGTGGAATCTGGTTGAGTGGAATGGTTGAGATCCAGTAGGTCTGGATGTTTTTTTATTGAAGATTCAACATGTTGTGGTTAAGTAGTGAGGTGAGTGTGGGGAATATGGCTATGAAGGGAGGTTTCCAGGAGTGGTAATGGATCAACTGATGAAGAGGAATATCAGTTTGAGTATATATTTACATTTGCACATTTAGATGATGCTCTTATTCACAGTGACTTACAGATGAGACAAGATTTGGGGCAGTGGTGGCTTAGCAGTTAAGGCTCTGGGTTACTGATCAGAAGGTCGGGGTTCAAGCTCCAGCACTGCCAAGCTGCCACTGTTGGGCCCTTGAGGAAGGCCCTCTTCTCCAGGGGCGCCATATCATGGCTGACCCTGCGCTCTGACCCCAGCTTCCTGACAGGCTGGGGTATGCGAAGAAAACAATTTCACTGTGCTCTACTGTATATGTGACCAATAAAGACTCATTATCATACCACTGAGCTGCTGAGGGTTAAGGGTCTTGTTCATGGACCCAAGCTCGGCAACTTGCCAGTGCTGGGATTTGAATTTGAACTCACAACCATTCCATCAGTGGCCCAAAGCCTTAAAAATTGAGCCATCACTTCTGCAGCAAATGACTGCCACTTTATCTTTGAAGATGGTGCCACAGTCTTTTATAGCCAGCAGTGTGGATGTTGGTGGTGAAGGAGGGTTGGAAGTGAAGAAAAATGTACATGTGGTTGTAGTGTTATTAATCTTATCCTGGAAATAGCTGGATATTCATTCAGATTGGTGGGGTCTTTTAACCTGTGCCTTTTCCTATCAGAAGCCCTGAGTGGACAGAAGAGTGAGAACAGATACTATCAAGGCAATTGGTTAATGTAGAGCAAAGGGTATGTTTGGATTTATTTACTTTCTGGCATTGGCAGAGAAAATCAGGAAGGGGAAGTGGGTTTGTAAGGGGGAGCAGAGATTAAGACGGAATGAAATAAAAAGAGCATGGTTGTGGGGAGTGACGGCAAAAAGATAGTAAAATGAATGGAGAAAGTAATGGCAACATGGTGGTACAGTTGGTAGTACTACAGTGGGTAGTATCCTCACAGTTCCAAGGCTTCAATTGAACCAGGGTTTGGTTCTGAGTTTGATCCTGAGTTCAGATTACTGTCTGCATGGAGTTTTCCAGTTTCTGCCCCAAAACGCGCAAGATGACCTTTCCATGCTACAATAATGCAAGGTGTGATTGTGTATGTGCATGCTGCCCTGTGATGGACTAGTGTCCTGGAGGGTGTATTCTCACCTCACTTCTGGTATTGCCAGGATAGGCGCTGGAACCACTACGATCCGGACTAGGATAAAAAAAAAAACAAAAAAAAACGCATTCTTTAATGAATATAGTAGTTTGTTTCAGATCTTGATTTCTTGTAATCTAACCTATCTATACAAGTGTTATGAGGCCTTAAATGTGTCTGCAATTCCAAGCTGGAATTCTTAATTATAGTGTCCAGGTTTTATAGTGCACAGGCTCCTAGTTACAGTGGGGGAAATAAGTATTGAACACGTCAACATTTTTTTCAGTAAATATATTTCCAATGAGGCTATTCATATGAAATTTTCACCAGACATCAGTATTA
>JANDJT010000001.1:30557934-30570186 GCA_024331685.1 Stegophilus panzeri | reverse complement strand
ACTAAGTATGAATATTTTTGGAAGACATTTTGCTAAAAAGTGTTCATTTCACCTTATGTATGGATGGAGACTTTTGGACACCATATAGAAACACAACCAGTGAATTTTCTATAATGTTGCTTTTTGTCTAATTGGGGAAGATCTACTAACACTGTGAAGCAAAACTTTATTTCATCAACTGGCAGGAACATTGCATTTGGACTTGCATGAACGTAGAACCTGTTGAATATCATACTGAAAGTTCCAAGAACGCTCACTGTTAGCTGGTATAGTGATCTTTACAGAACTGAAATATTGCTATTGCTATTGTTAATCATGGTGCATTAGTACGACTGTGGTCAGGAAATGAAAAATGCATATTAAGCACAGCCTGGTATCGCATCTGCCATCTTTGTTTGCAAACATTCATGTAGTAAAATTATGATTATAAAAGTAATAGTACAATTTCAACAATATATTTCATTCATTCGCAGTCACAGTATTCACAGTGTGACTGTCCTTGTTTATATTATGTACAAATCAGGAATAAGACACTTGGAAAATTTGGGAAATTTATATTTCCCCCATTTTGTGCAGCTCTGTCTCAATCCAAGCCAACACCTTTGGGTCCAACACATCCAGCAGGCCTTAGAACCTCTTGATGGCTGATGGTGTTTGGATTTCATCCTTCACTAATTCTCCATTCTTGCTATGAGACACTTGGCTGACGGCTGAGCAGAAACACACCACCTGCGGCTATGGCAGCAGCCAAGCTGTGTTTATCTGTGGGTGTACCAACATGGCATCTCCTTTGCATGTATTATGATCTGCACAGATGACTCATCTCCGAGGGTCAGAACGAGGGCACCACCATTTCCCACTTATATGTGAATCTTCAGGACGACTTAGACTCCACTGAGCTTAACTCTTCATTAACTCTACACAAAAGGCTCTCGTTGTGTTGTGCACATAGACATTATGTATAATCCGTGACTTTTCTTGACAGTCGTTGTCGGGGCAGTATGAATCACAATGTTCTCTCAATCTCATTTGTGTGTCATGTTAAATAATAATAAAGCCGATGGAGAGATTAAACCAAACAGTTGAAGACTTTGAGGAATATGGCAAACTGTAGACATACAATGGAACTTTGATACTATTCAGTTTATCTGTATTTCACAGACCCCTGAGACTGAATATCCCATGAAAAATGAGGACTCTTGCATTTTGATTTTTTATTACAAGCTTTCAGTTTGTCCCTGCTTTTATACAACCATCTCAACTCAATATAAGAGACGTTTCCGTTTCTCTGCACCATTAAAGGATGCCTATGATGCCAGTGATGGCACTAGACAGTCTTCTCTCACAATCCTCTGGGATATAAAGATCTAGACACCAAATAGTCTGCAGTTGGAATATGACACTGACTGTGAGAAAATCAAGATGTTAAAATTGAAGTTTTTTTATTTTATTATTCTGCACACAAACACTGTACTGTATAACCCCAACCTGCACTGTCTTCACTCTTATTGGATTAAACACTTGTAACACTCAAAGAGTAATGAATAGTAAGTAGTTGCCACAAATCCCCCTCTCAGCCCACTGACACTTTTTTCTTCCATTTGCTTTATTTAGGTTTTGCCTTGTGTCTTTTTTTGGTTTTTGTCTCACCCCTAACCTGCCATTGGTCTGTTACCTATTGTGTTCACCTGTTCAAGGTTTAGCTCTTGATTAGTTGTCAGTTTGTATGTATACACTGTTGTTTCATTAGCCTTATTGTGAATTTCTATCATTAATTGCAAGCCTAGTTCTGTGTTTTCTGGGTTTTACCCTCGCTTGCTATCCTGATTGTGACAACAGATTACACTTGTTTAATGCTGTCTGCCTGTTTTTGACACCCACCGTCGACACGGATTATGATTCTTGGATTTGCCCAAATAAAGTACACATTCACCATTCGTAATTGCTATTTTTATAAATCAAATGTTTCAAGTCCGCAATCATCTCTTCCATATAGAGAGCACAGTAAATAGAAAAGCTGTGCGTGCTTTTAGTTGTATTGCACGTACACCTTCTCGATCATTGCTGATGATGTGTTGGGGACGGGTCAGTGAAGTGGGCTTAAATAAATTAGTCCCAATGCACATGAAATCTAGAGGGTTTTCACTGTGTGTAATCACTGACATGAGAAATCAGCCCCAGCATCATCTTCATACCATTTTGGTGTATTTTTATTTACAGTACTATCTCTGGTGATGATATTGGTTTTGGTTCAAAAGCATTTAAAAATAGTCCACATTAACCGATTTCGAAACATCAAATAAGACAACACGGATGCCAAAAAGCTTTGAGCTTTTAAACAAATGGGAAAAAAAAGCAAATGAGCTTTATTTTATGCATTTTTTAGTCTACTGATACCAGCTGTGCACGCACAAATCATCCTAAGCAGGTTTTGGCACCTAATAGAGGGGCAACTCCCAATGGCTTCAATCCAGCTTGTATCTTATTATTAATATGTAATGTATTTTACATATCCTCTTGCTGTTGCTGTGCTTATTTTCCTCGTATAAGGTTCATTTTGTGTGGATTAAGCCAATAATACTTTATTGACTTTATTAGGATAGCTACATTGGTGCTTTGTAATACATTCATAAGCACTGAATAAATCTCTCATTAAGCCGAGGATTTATATCAGTGCCTGTTCATATTAGAGAGTGTGCATCATTTCATATTTTTAAAACTGCACTCAAAATATGGCTTAAGAAAAATCAAATATGTGATCATTGATTTGGATTATTGTGCTATTGTAATTTATGATATTATGATGTGATATTATTGTTATTATTATTATTATTATTATTATTATTATTATTATTATTATTATTATTATTATCTCTTGATTGTAATGGTGTGTTGTAATCTTATGTAACAACATCCTGCACAGGGACTGCAGATGCAAATTAGCTATCTAGCTAACTCTGGCACAACATTTGTATTATGCATGGTCCCCGTTAAATAAATGAAATACACTAAACTAAACTAAACTAAACTAATTATATAAGACTTATTTAAAAGCATGTGAAGTGGCATTAGAGATTTTATGTAGTGTGACTGACTTTACAAGAAAAACAAGCAAGAATTATTGTGGGCAAGATTATTATTAATATTATAATCTTTATCTTCCATGTTATTTGTTTGTTTTTATTAACATCAGGACTATAAAGCATTCAATCCACTGATTTATCAGATATCATATGGAAATATATGTTATTTCCATTCTGTTTGATTAGCTGACATGCTGTATGATCATAAAATCTTTAATTTGACCTCAAATCTAATTTATCCAACATGACATTAAGTTTTATGCAATAATTATCTTTATACTACAATTAAGCCGGGTGCACACTGTGAGATTTTTAATAGTCCTTTGCGACTGTTGCTTGTCGGAGTGTACGAACATGATCCCTGCTGTAAGCCATGTCACACTGTAGGATTTCAGTCATCATTAATGTCAGACTGTACGACAGTCAAGATGCGAAAAACAGACGCACGCAAGAAGACTCGTATGGAGTAGGAGAAGCCACACTACAGGACTGTACATTAAATCTTCTGACACTGCCAGAATTTTATCGGAGGAAAAATGTGATCGCAACGGCCATTAAACGGCTGTCGGGGAACGCCTCAAATCAGAGATCAAAGACTACAGATTTTGGCCTAGGATTATAGGAATCTTTTATGATTCTCAAAATTTGTCTCATACGACCAAATCGTGGGCAAAATCGTACAGTGTGAACCTGGCTTTAGTTTCAGTCCACTAATCTGATCGGTTGAGCAGTGTTCCAAGACTGCTCATATTTACTATAACTGCACTGGGACGTTTCACTGTGCGTATCACTCCACTTGTCTGTGTTCGCCACGTAAAATTCCACTTCCTAGTTTGAAACTGCAACTACAGTAGTGTTGGAGACATCATCAGCAGATATGGCAAGCTCAGGAATAGAACTTTTTGGCTTAAAATATGAAAGCTCAGTAGTGGATGAAAAGGAAGAAGGAACACCAATTTTCACCTTTAACAGGAATGTACAAATCATTGTGAGCTAGCTAGCCAGCTAGCCGACATGGTACAAAGTGGGTGTGGTTACTTCCAGATCCATTTCTGCTAGCAGAGCAAAAACTAACAGAATATTAGGCCATGTTGTGTCTGAAATGTCACTTACTTGATATTAATTTCTTGTTTATGGAACTGTTGTATGAAAGCAATATCACACGTGCAATTGTGTGGTTATATTGAATATCGGCCTGTGGCCTTGTGCAAGGCTGTGGGCAAATCACAGCCTTGCTGATATTCAGTATAACCACTCTCTATAGCTCATGCCATATTGCTTAAATATATTATGAATACTCACTGCAAGTATGTTTTTAATAAAGCACAACTGTTAAGTTTAACCTCATCTGAGAAAATCATCCAAATTGGAACAAGTTAGAGTAATGTGGTTGAATTATGTTTTTTTTTTTATATGAATGAAAAAAAAAAAGGCACAAAGCCTATTCCAGCCCCTAATCTTAACTTTTGAATTTTTTCAAAAGACTTTTTGCCCATGCAAATTGCTACAATTTTGCACGTCTAACAAAATCCATATTGCCTTGGATTCATTCATTCATACGTATTTCAGATTTGAAACACCTATCTCTTTTCAGATGCTGCTATTTGCAGTCCACATGTCTCCATTCTTCCCCACCCTCTGAAAGAAGGGAGTAATTATTCCTTTCCTGGCCATAGGATGAGAGCTCTCCACCGTCGAACAGCCAGGATGTGGAGCCTATTTATGTGATTGATTGCGAGTTGTCCCTAATGACAAAATAATAAAGGTGTGTTCCGCATCGGCAGTGCTGCAGCGATACCTGACAAGCGATGGCAGCCACAAAGATTGAATTAATTACATTCCTCAATGCCAAAAGTAGTTCATATATCAACCACATCTCGAGCACACATTATTCAGTATACAGTGTCTCTTTTAACCTTTGAAAAATTTAACTACAGTGGATTAAACACTTGCTTTTATCACGGAGAAGAGAGTCTGTCCATTTGCTGTACAGCTGAGGACCTCAAGTGCTACTCTACAAACAGTAGACCTAAACTCCAAACAGAATATACAGGACTATATACTGTCATATATGTACGATAGCCACCCCATCTCTGCAATATGTTTTCATTAATTCCAGCAGAAATAAAGTCCATACCAACCTAGTCAAATACAATCACAGACTACAAGCACATGAGCAGAAGCTCTGGATGAAAATTTGGAGTTTAATATCTGGAAATAATCTATTTAAGTGAGACGAGACATCCATAGAGGAAGAAAAAAAGAAGGAGCGCTCCAACAACACTGGAGGTTATTACAGGTAGCAGTTGAAGAGGTATATTTAGAGAGGTTGAATGTTTCCTCATCTATTCATGCTGAGGCACTGTTGCTGAACACGGCTGTGGTGAAATTATAATGTGATGTTGATAGCAGAGAAACGCTTTGACAGCTGGTTGAAAGGATATGTCTGGTCTTCTCAATGCCTGTCAGTTTGAGGATAAACAAATCAACAATAAAGAGGTCACAACCATGCATATGTGCTGTCACATCGGTGCAGAGTTTACACGATGCACAGGGATGACACAAATCACAAATATCCCTGGTTTTATTCCTACATTATTTCTAATGCACATATATAGATGTAATTCATCAACTATTAACATTTATTAGCATGTAAATATCTAATGACAACATTTTAAAACAAATGCTTGGGTGGCTTTTAGTCTAAATGCTGTGGTCTAACTTGTAGTGAAAGCTTTCTCCATAATCCAAGTATTAAATATAAAAAGAAACACATTACTATTAAACATTAATCAGGTTTTAATGCTGAAGAAGAAAAAAAAACCCCAGCCAACAGTCTTTTATTATTACTCTTTATTGGCACACCACTTTTATATTATTTACTTTTCAATTGTATATTATTTTATATATTTTTATATTATTGCTTTTTATATTATATCCAGTTTCTCACACATACATACACACACCACCTTTTGTTTAATTTGTTTTTACATTACACTCTAAAGTACTGTGAGCTGCATTTTAAACGTTTGAAAGGTTTTATACAAACAGCAACAACAATAATAATAATAATAATAATACGTATTATTGTTATTATTATTATTATTACTATTATTATTATTATCATTATTATTTAAGCAACATCACACTGGCAATCACACTGTTATATTCAATATCAACATGGCTGTACAACAGCACAATTGTTCTATTGTTCTATAAACAAGAAATTAATATTGAGTAACTGACATTTCAGACATGATATGGCCAGTTTTTATGTTTTTAAATTTTTGCTCCGTCAATGAAAAAAAAAATATATATATATATATATATATATATATATATAAGAAGCCACAGCTTGATAGAGCTGGATAGAGCTTTGTGTGCAACATACAGATCGACTGACAGCCCATGGCAATTGTAGTAATGGTTTCAATGTAACAAACTACTCCTATAATTGATATTTCATATAGTGATCACAGACAAGTGGAGCGACACAAATAGTGAAATGTCCCAGTGTTGTAATAGTAACGCCACTCTTGGAATGACATTTGTCCAATCAAATCAGTGGACTGGAACTGTTGTATAATATTAAATATATAAGTGAAGCTACTAATGCTATTTATATTCACATCGCAGATCATTTCAGCAGTTTAGTCAAAGTCAGACCATTGTGGCTCTCCTCTTCTCCTCATGGCCCAGTCCCAGTACTGTGGAGAGTCACACAAGCTGCCACAGTAATGGCCTCATTTGGCTGGTCACACCGGAGAGATGAGTCGCTCAGACCCCTGAGGCAGAAGCAAAGCATTCATGGAGGAGGCAGGATTAGCACATTACTGCAGCCCTCTTAAATAATGCTAATGGGATCTAAATTATGACGAGTTGCAGCAAATTTCTGCTGAGAACAGCGTGTGATTTTCATCATTGCATTAGAAACAAGTATGCCTCCATGGGGAATCTGAAACACGCTGAGAGAAAGAAATAAACAGATAGAAGGAAGGAGGGAAAGAAAGATAATCCGATTTGTATAAGTGTGTATTGTATATGCTGTAAAAAAAGATTTAAATAAGAAGATGAGAGTTTTTTTAATCAAACAATAATATTCAGATAGGAATAAATAAACAATTCTGAATGTACACGTGAAAAAGGCAAAAAATTGGATACATTTGAATGTTTAATAAGTCCTAATAAACATATTGAGAAGAAAGGGTTACAGGCTTTGATCAAGAACCTGACAGTGGCAGTCTGGTAGTACTGGGGCTTTAGCTCATGACCTTCAGATCTCTAATCCAGAGTGTTTAACCACTGAGCCACCATGTGGTGCAGGCTGAGGTCTGTTAAGTGCCTTAAGGTATGTGGCGTCCATTTTTGGCAGGCATCAGTGCAGCACAGCAAAGAGGTGATGTGGGAAAACTTTAAAAGATTTAAAACAAGGTGTGCAGCTGCATTCTGGATCAGTTGCAGATGTCTGATAGCATGCAGGGGAAAACCTTCAAAGAGTCCAAGGAGTTTCAGTAGTCCAATCTTGAGATGACAAGGGTCTGAAAAGTACCCGAGTGTTCTGTGTGGAGAGAAATGGCAGCTTCTGTTGATATTGTAAACGAGAAACATATGTGACAGAGTGAGATTAGGAATATCAGAAGAGAATGATCATTTGTGGTCCAGAACTAGCCCGAGATTATGTGCGTTGTCAGATGGTGTGATCCCAGAGTTTTCCAGAGAGATCCAGATAATCCTTTGTCATACAACTAGTCTTGCTAATTCGTTCAAAAGCAATTTTCTTCTCATTCTACTTGGCCAGTTAAGGCCCGATTTGCATTGAATTACACAAAATACTGATTTGATGCCACCGTCCAAGAGAAATGTAGCTAATTTCATGTCCAACATCATCGCCTTCACAATCACCAATTGTTCCATTTTGGAAAAGCAGTTCTCAGATTTATTTTTTAAAATTCTACAATAATAAACTGTCAGAAATTAATGAAACAACCAAGGAGTCCATCACAGAATTGTATGTTTTTCAGGCTATATCACTGTTTCAACAATTGTGTTTCCAAGATATGTCCATGTTATTCATAATAGTAGAAACTAGGGCTTTATGTGTACCCATACGGGTATGGAATACCCATCTGATACCATGTCGTCTCATACCAGCTGGAGTATGTTTACACATACTCATATAAATGTTCTAAAACCAAAATCCAGTAGCCTACCACTGATACCGTATGTATACAGAGTTATGCTAATGAAAATATGACATAAAATGACAGAAATCTGGACATATTTCACAATTTTCACATATCTCACAAAGCAAAGCAGACTGCAACAAGTACTCTGCTAAAAAATATGAACAGGAGGAACTACAGTTTTTTCCTAGAACACTAGTAACCCGATAAAACATTTTATGCTACATAAATAGTAGTTTTAATAGAGAGCACCAGGCTGGCTGAACTTACAAATGAATGTAAGATGCCATGAATGCCATACTGTTGGCTGTTCTGTTTAAACACCATGAGATAAACATGATATAAAACTCTGCAAGAGGAGTCCATACCAGCAGTCAGCAGCAATGAACCTAAACACAGCAAAATACAATGTACCATGATGTCCCTATCTAGTAGATTATTCATGTTGGCATCAGCATTGGTGTTGACGAGTACCAAAAGCATGTACTCTACTCATACTTGATCTGGCAAAAAAAAACAAAAAAAAAAAACGATATTGATGCTTCCGTAGTAGAAACAATAAAAATATTGACCAGTGCACCTTTAAATTCTTTTAAGCAAGCTATAACCTGGCCTTTCTGGTCTAACATGGTCCCATTCTAGCATATTATGCTGATTAGATCATGTGAAACAATGCATGCCTTATTGGTAAGATGGGTCTCTATGGGCATTTCACACTAAGACCACAGAATTACAATGAGAGAAAAAGACCAGTTGAGATGGAATATCATTGATGGCTGTTAGTGAAATCGAATAGTACGTGCTAATTACATTGCTTAAGAATTAAAATAACCAATGCATAAATGATGAGCAGGGCAAAGGAATTTGCAGACTTTTCTTATTGATCTCAGTCATCATTTTTAAGAAATTTGTCACACACACAAATAAAAAAACATCCCTTTCCTCCAAGCTGCTTGGACACAGAACTGATTTAGCAAATAACTAGCTTGCTATAAATGCCTTTGGTAATTTGTCTGTCTATCTTCCAAATTGGGTGAGCACATCAGGCTTCAGGTTGCTAAATGAATGTAAAATTCTAGCTTTCTATTTCTGATATGGAATGAAGTCAAAGGCTTAATATGTTAGCCTCTTGTTTGCTCATTTAAAGCCTCCAGTTATTGATATATATATAAGCATAAGCATGAAACACATCCATGGAGCTGATCTGACTGAGATATAATACACATAGGGAAAAAAAAATAGTTTTAAGTAAGGATTTACATTTTCTAATGACCATATGGCCTGTGTTGCCTAAAAGAGAAAAAGTATCCTTCCAGTAATAATGATTATCACTAAGATGTTAGGCAATATTTTGTTTGCAAGATGTTAGGTAAACATATTTGCACTTCAGTTCTGTCTTTAAATAACTTTGTGTACAGATATGTTGGACCTTTGAAAACCTAGATGGAAACAAATAGATGAAAACCTCCATGTAGGTGTTGTGTGTTTTCCAAATCAGACTTTAAAAAGCCTAAGCTGTGGTTCCTTTCTTTTATCTGGTGTAACACTAAATGACAGTAGGAAAGTACTCATGAAAGTAATGTCAAGACATCATACTTAATGGAGGAATTGAAATCCAGTGAATTACGAGGAAGATTAGCTCAACATCTGAAACCTTCTTCAGAAAGACAGAATATGTTATCTGCTATAGGGGAGAGATTGCAATTACTGTAGATGTATTAAAGGTAACACAAGCAGATACACTGTATATCACCTTGTCTTTTTCTAACCTTCTTTCTAACTGTTCAGTGATCCTACGCTCAGTGTATCTTCCTGTTTTTGACTGACAGGAGTGCAGCCTGATGTGGTCTTCTATAGATGTAGTCCATCTGCGTCAAGATTTGCTCTGGTATACATACTGAGATGCTTTTCTGCTCAGCATGGTTGTAAAGAGTGGTTCTTTGAGTTACTGGAGCCTTCTTGTCAGCTCGAGTCAGTCTGCCTATTCTCATCTGATCTCTCTCATCAACAAGGCATTTCTGCCCTCTGACCTGGTGCTCACTGGGTGTTTTTCGTATCATTGTGTGTAAACACAAATTGTTGTGTGTGAAAATCCAAGGAGATCAGCAGTTTCTGAAATACTCAAACCAGCCTGTCTGGTATCAACAACAATGCCACGGTTAAAACCACGGAGATCACATTTTTTATCCATTCTGATGTTTGATGAGAACATTAACTGAAGTGTGCTGGTCTAATTAACAGATGTGTATTGGTCAGTTATTTACTAAAATCATGCATGAAACTAACTTACAACTTATGATTAAATAACAGAATTGTATATGTTGCTACTCAAATAGTTCATAATGCCCAGAAAGAAGGGAATTTAATTTCAGAGGACCATGATGTCTTTTCTGAGGAAGATTTACATGTAGAAAAATATTCTTTGCATTTGTAGTTTACATCTTTCTGAGTATACAAACAGAATACAGAAACAAAGAAACAAATGTGCTCAGAAGCCAAAAAAGGAGAGGTAAGAAAAAAAGAAGGAAAACCAGACAGAGGGATGTAGTAAAACAGTTGGGAAGGGGTTATAATAACTGCTCCATAATAATTAACAGTAAACTAATGAATTGAATAAATGATAAGTGAGGAATTAGTTAATAGTTATGCAATAGACAATGTATTCAAATGCATTCATTCAGAGATTTTGAGAAAACAGAAATGAGCCAGTATAGAAATTTAGGCAACAGACCTGCAGTCAAGGTTGTCACAGCCTTTTATTCTCTTTTTTTGTGGTTTCAACAATTCTCATACTCATACTGAAATCAAGGCTGAATAACATTGCAGGATGGACAAGTTCTGTCTGATTATTGTTGACTTTTGTGAGCTGGATAAATCAGACCTTCTTTATTAGATAGAATTGTTGCCTTTTTATGTATTTGAATAAATAAAACTGACCTTTTTGTATGAATCTTGGAAAAAAAAAAACCCTCAAAATTCATGTAAAGCAACAGAATAAATACAAAAAGTGTACAAAAGAATTTTCTAAGTGTGTACAAGACAGTAAGTGTGGAGAAGCTCCAAGGTCTTCATGCTTCTTTATCATTTACAATACGCATTACATAAGGATTCTTAGCTAGTTCTTTTATTTATTACCTTATAATTGTAAAATTGACTACACATATCACTTAACCTTGCTATTTTATTTAGTTACAAAATTTTAATAAAATTTGGTTCAATAAAATCTGAAATTTGGTTCAGATTTTTAAATGAGCACAACCATAGTATCATAACCATGAGAATTGTAATAATCATACTGATATCTCAACAACAAAGTTCATGGTCATTTTAAGTTGATGAAATGAAATTCATTTTAGCCTCTGTCACCTATCTTCTTATTCTGTCTTATTTACACTAAATCTGTGCACACACCAGCAGGATTCCCAGGCATGGATGGGCTTTTGCAGATCTATTTTCATCAAATATTATTTATATTACACAGATTGGGGATTCTAAAATAAATGTCGTGATGATATTGCAGTAAAATCCAAGATTATGGCCTGGTTCAATGGAACAGGACTACTGAAAAGTAGTAAGCGCTACAGGTTGGTCAGATAGCACTTGTGTGTGTGAAGAGTGTTTAATTAACACCATATGATTACTACCATACAGTACAATCAATAATGCTATTAGTGGGAATCACAAAGTGATCCCTTAAATAACACTTCACAGATGCGTTAGTGTTTGTTAAGTGTAATTAAGTGTTACATCTGGGAAATCAAAGTAACAGTCACATTATAAAGCACATTCTTGTGCTAATTTAGCATTACTGATTTGAAAATGCTCTAAATGAAAATAATGCTTTACAAATGCATTACTGCTGAATACGTGTTAGTTAATGAAATAAGTAAGGAATGAAAGACTTGGGAGCATGCTGTTATAGGAAAATTAATCAACAACATGGTGGTGTGATGAAGCAGAGTTGCTGTTACCACCCCATAGTTTAT
>JANDJT010000001.1:30540270-30551623 GCA_024331685.1 Stegophilus panzeri | reverse complement strand
ATTATATTTGTATTTTGTGAAAGGGTCCAATAAACACTTCAATTTAACAAAATTAGGATTTTCTGGCTATTATTTGATGTGTCAGGCTTCACATGGTTAAATCCATCCATCCTTTTTCTGTACCGCTCATTCTACAAGGGATAACGAGGGAGCCTGGAGCCTGTCCTAGGGAACTTGGGGCATGAGGTGGGGGGCACCCTAAACCGGGTGCCAACCCATCGCAGGCGTGTTTTAATCCTTCCTTAAAAGGTTCCACTGGTATTAAAAGCTGTGCATGTAATCCGGTACCAATTCTAATATTGTACCACAAAGATTTTAAAATAGGCAATTAAAAAATATCTTTTTTTTAAAGGTATAAAAAGTCTTAATTCACATAAGTGTTATATTTTCTCATTTTAGCTTTCAACAGGAAAGAAAGTTAACGTTCATTTTGTAAAATGTGCAGATAATTGATCAATGGCTTCATTCTTGCTAAGTAGGCATCTCTACAAGCATGTGGCACTTTGATTTATTGTGCTTCATTAACTTGTCCCACTTGAAAATAGATGTCCCATTCACATACGGATTCTTCCCAGATAATATCTCAACTGCCTCCCGACACTGCAAGCGAAATATCAGCTTCAGGCCATGTTCATAAATTAGTCAAGGGAAATCCCATAGCCGCCACTCATGATTATATCTGCGAGACATGTTGCTAACACGAGTGCTAACCTTCTGTGATTCATGAGCCTTGTTTGGGTTTTTTTTTTTTTCTTTGTTTTTTTTGTTTGTTTTTTTGTCTTCTGCGATTGCAAGTGTACTGAAGTGTCATCAAAACATCTGTTATTAGAAGAGGTTCGAACATGGGCTCTGACTACATCAAATTGATATAAAAGCCAGATGTAACAGCTTGAAGCACACAAAGTCTCTTTGAAAGGTGGCCAAAAATATAAAAATGTGCACAAGCTCAATAACATCATGACTTTGTTTGGCAGATGGAAGCACCAGGTTGCTGGCAATCACATGGAGCAATTTTTGTCATAAGGGAAAAGTAGGGTAAATTCCAAATTCCCCCCTAAGACATGAATCACCTTGCATATTTCCTGTTGTTTAGGACACTTCAGTCAATATTGGTAATGACAGACTGCCTGGAAATCCGAGCTGCAAGACATAAAGCTGTTGTACTTGATTTAAAATAAATAAATAAATAACACTTCAGCTAAACTGTCTATACATCCTCATAGCTATCATTTAAAAAATACATTTCCTGCACTCAGGAAATAAACATGGTCTGGCTGTTTTATCCAAAAGAGGAAGCCTTTCTCCTACAGTGCCAACATTGGACTACCTTGGGCTTATATCAGCTTTTTTAAAAGCTGATATAAGCCTAGGCTATAAATGTAATGAAGTGACGGAATATAATATTCAGTAAATCTAGGATTATGCCATAGTTAACAATATATCTTTGCTAATTTATATCCTTTCCCTGGACATTCTCTCTCTCTCTCTCTCTCTCTCTCTCTCTCTCTCTCTCTCTCTCTCTCTCTCTCTCTCTCTACTATGTGATTAGGATTTTCCACAAGAGAACCAGATCCAGCATAGAGATTGGCAGGTCAGGAATAATGTGAGCTATAATAATGTGACTATAAAAGACAGACTTTCAGCACATTTAGGCCCAGCTTGTTAGTCCCCTTAACAGCCAACCTTTAACCCCCTTAACTCCCCTTAACCCAACAGCCCTTAACTTTTGTATATCCCAGCTTTATGCCAGCTTTGTTCTTTGTTGAGGTTTTTTGCTCCATGCCCCTTTTTGCACTTGATTTTGTACAGCTCTTGAACTTTACAGTATGCTTTATGCTAGAATTGAGTTATCTAGTATGTACAGTCAGTGCTATGCTCACCTGCACTTGACATATGTAACCCTTTTATCAGCTTCAATGTGTATACACCAGTATACCTGCTCACTCCAATCAGCCACCGCACAATGCATAAAATCATGCACATACAGGTTAAGAGCTTCAGTTAATGTTAACTTCAAACATCACAGTAGGGGAAATGTAATCTCAGTGACTTTGATCATGGCATGGTTGTTGGATTTTCAGGCACAATGGTTTCTAGAGTTTACACAGAATGGTAAAAACAATCCAGTGAATGGCAGTTCTGTGGGGGGAAAGGCCTTGTCGATAAGAGGAGAATGGACAAACTGGTTCAAGCTAACAGTTAATACTTAATACCAACCAGGCATCATTTGGATACCACAGTCTGAGTATTGTTGCTGACCACGTGCATCCATTTAAATTTTTATTTGTATTGTCACAAAGCAGCTATACAGAAGTATATAAATTCTGGATATAAATTTTATATTTATAAATTTATTCCTACTGAGCAAATCAGAGGCGACTGTAGCAAGGGAAAACTCCCTGAGATGACATGTGGAAGAAACCTTGAGAGGAACCACAATCAAAAGGGAACCGATCTTCATCTGGGTAACACTGGATTTATGGCCACAATTTCCCCATCTTATAACAGCAACTTCCAGCATGATAATGCACTATGTCACAAAGTGGTCTCAAACTGGTTCCATTAACATTTATGGCATTTAGAAGACACCCTTATCCAGAGTGGCTTACATTAATACATTTGAGTAGTTAACAATAAGGGCGTTGCTCAAGGGTCCAACGGTGGTGGCTTGGCACTGCTGGGGTTTGAACTCACAACTTTCCAATCAGTAGCCCAACATCTTAACCACTAAGTTACCACTGCCCACATGACAATGAGTTGTATTGAATGTGCAGACAAATCTCCAGCAATTACATGATACGTTTATGTCAACATGGACGAGAATATCAAAGAAACGTTTCAACTCCTTGTGGAATACATGCCATGAAGAACTGAGGCTTTTTTTTTTTTTTTTTTTTGCTATAAACAATAATTGGCCCCTTTATAGGTGACTGGAAACAGGTTTTCCAGTTTCCAGTGGGATTTCATTGCTTTTGGAAATCGGACCATTTCTCCTGGTTTTGGTTTATATAGAAAGAAAAGGAAGATATTGTATTATTATTTGGTTTTGTTTGAAATAGGCAAGGTTTCTTTGGTTCATTATTTTGGCATTACTCGCCCTGATGCTAATTCTCTAGCAGCAAGCCTCATTTTCTATGTTTCAGTACATTTGCATTAAGACCTGGTGTGTTCTGTCTTTGATTTATGTCACGACTCTCGCTTCCCACTGACACAGCACCCAATGTTAAGTTATAGTTGGGGGGGGTTGTAACAATCTTATAAAAGCAACGGCAAAGAAGGCAAATATTGAAACTGTGACTTTATACTGTTTCCCTTTTGAGTCTGGGTTCTCTCAATATCTTTTGTTTTTCCTTGTAACCGTCACCTCTGGCTTGTTCATTAGGAACCTAAATCTACATCCAGGTTTCTGTAAAGCCGCATTGGAACAATGTCTATTTTTAAAAGTGCTACACAAATAAAATTGAAATGAAAAAGAAATGGTCCACTGACACCCATAACAGCTTGTACTATAAAACAAAAAAAAAAGCTTACAATAATTAAGAGTGCAGCAGAAAAGAAAGCGGACCAAACTAGAGGAAAAATGGTGTGAAAAATGAATATTTGGCTTGAGAGGATTATTTTGCTTGGTGTAACAATCAAAATTTAATATTGAGCCTAAAATGTTCCAGATTTCAGTTAAATATCAACAATTAGGAATATGCTGTAAAGAAATCTTCCCTAATTCATGTGAACTTTTGGAATTTTGTGGATTTTTTTTAGCTAACATTTAAACAATACCATTTAATACATTCACTGTATACTTAATACATGTATAAACCTGAAATAATCCATCCATCATTTTAATTTTTATTTATTTATTTATTTATTTATTTATTTATTTATTTTAATACTGCTTATCCTATAGGGTCGTGGAGAACCTGGAGTCTATCCCAGGGAGCATGGGGCACAAGGTGGGGTACACCCTGGACAGGGTGCCAATCCATTACAGGGCAACCTAAAATAATGTATACTGTAAATATATGTATAAGCTTAATTTGTTAGCACTACAGATAATGTATTGATGTTGATGTTCTTGATTTGTTCATCTTATTATTGCAGTAAATAATGTTTTTGTTTTTATTAAAATCTATTAGATCCATTTAAACATGTCTATAAACACACTTTGTTGAGTATAATACCAATTATGTTGCCAATTCTAGTCTATGCTTTAAACACAATTTCCACCGACAGCACTGTGAGAGCTGGCAGTTTAAATCTTGTGGTGAAATAGCCATTTATAATATCACATAACCTACAGTGCCTTGTGTATAATTTTGACATATTGTTTATTGTGCTGTTATGGGATTTTTTTTGGATCCAGCTACCAACAGAAGGTGAAGTGACAATTAAACATTAAACAAAATCACGTATAATTTTTTAATCATAATTAATCATGCCTAATCATAATACCTGAACCAGCCATTGACATTTACCTTGTTACCACAGTACTGCAGCGTTGATGTTATTTCTGCATATAGACATATATTTCTGCATATATGTTCATTAAGACTTATTCTGACACTAGCAGACAGTGATGCACTGCATTGTATTTATTTTATTTTTTTTTGCAGAATGGGATGACTGATCGATCAAATGTGGCAAAACATCCAATTTTTATAGAACAGACATCTGATTTTTATTTTCTGTCTAGCTGTATAATTTGTATGGATACTGTATTTCGCGCTAGCCAGCTACTAAGGCAACTATAGTAAGGAGAGCTGTGGGAAGAAACATTTTGCTGTATCAAAGTAAACAAAACAATCAAGGAAGATTTTTAAAGCCAAAATGAAAATAGAAAATGTTCCAGATTTACCCCAACCCTGACCTTTCTTAAGATGATGATTGTGGGCACTTTCAAAATAAAAAAGAAAGTGGGTCTACAGGTTAATGGGTGGTTTTTCTGAAGATTTAAACGGTGATCTTTCAGCATCTGAGTCCTGGAACCATTATAATCAGCGATGAATGGCGAGCCTTCAGGTGTGTATTCATGAGTTCTTTGAGAATTCTTTGCTTCTCGGTCAACCAAAGTAATTGGTTTATTTTTATGTTGGAACAAGCAACCAAACACAACATCATGAGAGATCATGGGCCATATACGAAATGACAATATGGTAAGTAAGAAGAAGCAGGGCAGGAGCCCCACTAAAAGATTGCCTCTTTGTAATTTATTGTGATGCAAATCAAAATCCATCACATGTCTTAATTAATTGCTCTGCAATTAGATTTTACTTAAATTCGCTACTTAAATTTAGTAGAAAGACTGATGTAAATATAAATGGTTTGCTGTTCATTACTGTCCATAAGCATTAACATTTTGAACATTTTTTAGTGGTTAGCATATTTGGCTTACACCAGGGCTGGGGGTTAGAACGCCATGTGCCCTGAGCCCCCTGGGATAGGCTTCAGACTCCCCATGACCCTGTGTAGGATAAGCGGTGTGGAAAATGGATGGATGGATGGATGGAAAACAGCAACTGAATTTTCATTAACAAGAAACTTAACAGCCCTGCAATTGATTGATGTCCCATTCAGGGTGTTTTCCTGCCTCATGTCCATGATAAAACAAGAGTGAGTGACATAACCTAACATCACCTAACATTTTCTAATCAGGAACAAATCATGATTAACAAATGGTTGTCAGTGATGTGATGCTTTTTCAGTGGGACTAATAATGTTTAATGTTTTTCAACAGATTTGTGATTATCTCAATTATAATTAAGTAATGAAGCTTATTCATTGATAAAATGTTCGTTAATGATGTGTGTTTTAAAGAAAATGGGTTATTAAGGGAAATAATTAAAGACTATACATGGAGAAGTGTTTCTAAATAAGCACACTTATGGGCTAAAAATAACTCAATCTAGCTTGTTTTAAACCCAGTAGTTTTTGTTAATTATATCTTAATTAAGTGTTAATTTTTAGTGCATAATGTTTTTAATTTCTAATCAGTTCTATTAAAATTATTAAACTATTATTCATTAAAAGTATTAGCATCAGAAGTATCTTTTTTTTTTTTAAATTTGTATGCTGTTATGGGAAAATAATAAACAGACATGTTTATGGCGAGACTTGGCCCTCATGAAGCAGAGTTTCTATTATTATTCAGAGGTTGTTTATTTTCCATCCTGAGGTTTCTTATTCCTCTTACATCACAGTAATTTTGCAAAGCAAAATTTTATTAAAGAATGTCTTTATATTAAAGAAGGTCACATCATACTTTTTATGCAGTTGTATTAATGATTGCAAGACATATTTCTGTCATCATGTTTTTATATTATAAAAGCTATAATCGGTCTTTCCTTTATTGGCCTCTCTTTTTTCTCGCTCTCTTTTGAAGTGAATAATACAAAAAAAAAAAAGTTTATTTTGTCAAATATCCTTCTGGCTTGAAGTTTCTCACTGTGGAAAAATGTAGCCTGTGACAAAACACTGACACTGTAGACTCCTTCCATAAAGGTGTTTCAGACAAAAGCTTTACCCGATAATGTTTTATAATCTAAAAAAACTAAACTTTTAACTATTTAAACTAGGATTTTCGTATTGCTACATAATAACTTAATTGTTACTTACCTAATTTTTTACTTAACATTTTTCAAGGAAACAGACATGTTTTATGTTGCCAGATCATGTTCAGGTTGTGCACAATTCATGAATTTTAAATTTTATTTATTTATATTTTTTTTCTGTAAAATTCTATCAAAGTGCAATTACTTTTCCCCATCTCTAAAAATCCTCAGATTTTTAAAAAATACATCTCCATACACACAAATGCAGAAAAAAAAATTGTCATATTTAATTTCTTCCTCCACAGAAAATCAGCTATCATCATGTCGCAAAAGAAAAATGTGTGGTTTGTGATTTGTGTATCTGTAATAATGTGTCATTCCATTCCTTACATTATGTAAGGAGTGTTGTTTATTCATTCTTATTATTAGTCTTAAAAACAGTTGATTTACATAATCTACCATTATAAAGTCTTACTGAAAAAGAATGTGCAGTTGAATGATGCTGATTATCTTTACTTTTTTTTTTTTTTTTTTCGTGCTTCTATTCCCCCCTGTATCATTTAATGTGAGTTGAGAGAGAAAGTAGGAGGAAACGTGGGCTAGTCCTATCTGCTCATATAGAGCTAATTACACAGCCTTCACCTACACCATGCTTTGAAGGTGAACACTGTGCAGGCTGAATGAGAGTGTGTCCAGCAGCAGTCGCTCAAACATGCTACACATGTCTGAGAAGCCACAGGGGAAATGTTGGAATGCCTGTCTACACCCACACCTTCTTCTACACACACAAATGCACACATTTTATTTTCAATCTCTTTCAACATTTCTCTGAAGTCTTCTGAGCTCAGACATTTGTGTCCTCTTTGAAGTGCATTCCTGATCATTTGCTAATATTTCTCTAAGACTTGGGATATGAATCAGTGATTAGACAAATTGCAGCTCAGTCTTGTCTTAGACATTTTTGGCAGCAGGTAAAAATTTATTGCAGTGGTTTTTTTTGTTTTGTTTTTGTTTTGTTTTTTTCAGAGAAAAATTTTCTCATTTATTCATTTTCAATAAGCATTTTATCATGGTCAGGGTAGAGGTTGCTCTAGGGGTTATGCTGGGAATATTGGGCTTGAGGTGGAAATACACCCTGGATGGGATGCAAGTCCATCACAGAGCACCACACACACATACACACATTCAGTAGTCCAGCACGGTTATGGGAGAACCCAGAGTAAACCCACAGGAACAGGAACAGAACACAGGGATCGAACCGGAGACCCTGAAGCTGTGAACAATATTTTACGTTGCAGTGGAGAATAAAGTAATGCACACCCCTTATACATTGAATAAATAATACTTTAATAATTCAGCTTATTGGTTTCTATTCACCTTAATCATTGCACCATAAAACCCATTAAATGGTTGAGTGAGCATTGCTTTGAACAGGCTTTCTATTAGTTCGGATTATATTAACTTTACAGTACTTTTAGGAAACTCATCCCTGATATATTATAACAATTTTCTCTAAATCTTTGGCAGTAAAGCATTTGTGCAATGGCAGATGCATAAAAGTGATTTCAAAACAATTAGGATGCCAGTGTGACATGAAACTAATATCATGTATTTAAAGTTATACAGCTGACAACTGTTATTGCGTTCTGTTATTTGACTGTTTGCTTCAGGATCAAAGTAAAAGACTTTCATTTCCATTAATTAAGTGTGTGGGCTTTGCATTAGTTACAGGCTTTCATTTACACGGCATATGTGTAACTTTTGCAAAACCTCCCATCGTATCAGTCACCTCTGGATGTAGAAAATACCTTAAATACTAAAACATATATACACTGAATGGCATTGAAAATACCACAGACAAATAATTATTAATTACTATTTATTGACTTTCCCTCCTTGCTTTAGTTATATATATATATATATATATATATACACGCACACGCACACACACACACACAGTTCACACATGAGTGCCACCTCCATTGAGCTTGTGTACGGTTAATCTTTGCTTTAATTAAATCGCCATTTGTAAGCCTGAATGCAATAGGGGGAACTGAGCCACTGAAAGAGAAAACAAACCCAATTAACTCTGATATTTATTTGACTGTGTATTTATTCACTCATGTAGTCATCTTCATGCCATTTCACACAGCAGACGATATCTATGTTTATCTTTCATCTCTTACTTTTGAAGAAACTAGGTCAGGGGAAGGACATGCTGGCATGCTGGAAAGGCCAGAGGCTTTTAGACTGTTGTTCTCCTGTATGTTTCTGGGCTTCACTGTACTCTGGATGCCTCCTACTCTGTGAATCAGTGCAGGCAGTTGACGTACACATAGTTGCAGTGAAATAAAAAGAAAAGGCCAGGCTTGTATAATATAATCATCAAGGGCAAACAACAATCCCATTTCCTGCAATTACAAATTGGTGCCACATGCATTTACAATATTGTTTGCATACTTCAAGCCTACATACTGCATTTTTCACTATCTAGTCTTTAATGAATGCCAGAATCACTCCACTGTGTATTAAAATGTGAGTAGTGAACTATAACATATTAGTGATGCACCTGAATGCAAATTTAACAGATACAAATACAGATATGAATAGGAGGCACACTATAGGGTTCATATGGAATCTGGTTGAGACTAGAGGTGTGTATCAGGACTGGGACCCCACATAAAATTTGTACATAAAAGCTGGAGGTTTATACATTATGGGGTGTGAGCGAGCAGTTGGATATGAAGCTTGCAGGGCAAAGAAGGACCATGCTGATTAATATAAATGTACAGCACTATGTAATGCATTTGCAGCATCCTTAGTAACTGCCTGGTCAGGGTTGCAGTGGTTTAAATTAGGCTACTAGTTTGTTTATATTTTGGGAAATAGAACCAAGTAAATTTGCTAGAAAAAAACATCTTAGTTGTTTTTTTAGTCTTGGTCTAGTTGAGACCAGTCATGAAGTGGAGTAATGTAGCCGAGGTTAACGAATTGTGAGTCAGAATTCACACACCTTGCTGACAGTGCTGCCATTTCTACCACTGAGTTGTTTTTTCCTTCAGTGTTTCCAGGTGCACAGTGGAGGGTTCATTTTTGTTTTAAAAAAAGACAAAAAAAACAACCTTCTGGTTTAAGCCATACCTATTTTGAGTTTACATATGAATACAGATATAGATACAGATATGAATATTTGGAGCACTAAACAGAGAGATATAGATAGTGTCATTGGGTTATACCCATAGAACCTACCTTTCTTTCACAAAGACTAACTTTAGAATATCTTTATTCTATATTATTAACTTTAATTCACTGTCCTCTGATTCAGCACACACTAACTTCCAATAAAAAAATAATTTTTGGAAAAAATGCAACAAAATGCAAATAAAGTTTCCATATTTTAATGCAAGATTTGGGGCATTTCACCTTCTACAAT
The DNA here is from genome assembly GCA_024331685.1 of Stegophilus panzeri. NCBI lineage: Eukaryota > Metazoa > Chordata > Actinopteri > Siluriformes > Trichomycteridae > Stegophilus > Stegophilus panzeri. Next base: position 30,541,645 of record JANDJT010000001.1, on the reverse strand, counting down.
GAACAATATAATTAAAAGACTCAAGGAACCTGGTCAAATCTCGTAAAGAGATTGGCGTAAAGAGATTGGCGTAAAGAGATTGGTGCGTAAATGGTGCGTAAAGAGAAAGGCCGAAAACCACTTCTGGATGCGCATGATCTCCGATCCCTCAGACATCACTGTCTTAAAAACTGTCATGAGTCTGTAATGGATATCCTGACATGAGATTGGAAATACTTTGGTAAACACAGATGCAAGTTAAGGCTTTACTGTACGAAGCAGAAGCCATACATCAACACTGTCCAGAAGCGCCGCTGACTTCTCTGGGCTCTGTCTCATCAGATAGACAGTAGCACAGTGGAATCGTGTTTTGTCGTCTGACGAGTCAAAGTCAAATAGTTTTTGGACAAAACAGCCGTTGTGTTCTCTGGGCCAAAGAGGAAAAGAACCATCTGAGCTGTTATCAGCATCATTGTAGAAATTTTGGAGCAGCATATGCTGCCATCCAGAGCAGGACAACATCAAACCACATTCTGCCCGGATTACAAGCACATGGTTGCGTAAGCAGAGAGTGCGGGTGCGAGCATGGCCTGCCTGCAGTCCTGACCTGTCTCTGATTGAGAATGTGTGGCGCATGAAGCGCAAAATAAGACAACGAAGGCCCCGTACAGTTGCACAACTGAAGAAATGCATAATGGATGTATGGGGGAAAATTCCGCCTGCTAAACTTAACCAACTGGTGTCTTCACTCAGCGCCCAAACACTTAATAAGTGTTATTAAATGAAAAGGTGATGTTACACAGTGGCAAACCGTCGATTGTCCCAACTTTTTTGGAGTGTGTTGCAGTCATCAGATTTGAAATGAGTGTATATTTTCAAAAATAAATTCAATTCACAAAGTAAAATATCAAATAGTGTGTTAGTGCTGTGTTTTCAGTATAGTATAGGTTGAACTGGATCTTCCAATGACTCTTTTTGTTTTTTGCTTTTTTTTGCATTTTCCATACTGTTCCAACTTTTTCATAATTGGGGCTGTATATTGCACCATCCTTTCAGAAAACACTGAGAGAGATGCCATAATGTAACATTCATCACTCTGAGTAATGAACACTAATGCTTTCTTTATGAATTTTCTATGAATTTTCAAATGAATGTGCTTGACAATCCTGCTGAAATGGATCAGTAGTGGAAATGCAGGCCCATGGTGTATGGTGTAAAAGCAAATTAAAAAAAAAAAAAAAGAACTAGTACACATTTAATAAGCTCCAAATCCCCGTTGACTCCTAAAGAGTTTTTGAGACAATGTGATAAAGTGCTGCGAGAGTGAGTGTGTGTGTGTGTGTGTGTGTGTGTGTGTGTGTGTGTGTGTTATTAATGCTCTCTGTGCACAGTTGGC
>JANDJT010000001.1:30526595-30540170 GCA_024331685.1 Stegophilus panzeri | reverse complement strand
TGTGTGTGTGTGTGTGTGTGTGTGTGTGTGTGTGAGAGAGAGAGAGAGAGAGAGAGAGAGAGAGAGAAAGAGAGAGATAAGGATCTGGAATGTCTCTGGAATCTTTTACGTTCCCTCAGTATTTGTGTTAATGGGAGTTTTCCCAGGGGACACTGGCCTAATTTCCTAATGTAGGTTAATCCGAACAGCGCACTTATGGTGTAGTATGTTGAAATAATTACTTACAATTAAAAAGTATCTTTTCTCTTTTTTTCCGAGCCCTGATCATCTTACCTAGCATCCTCACACATAGCTCAATATCTCTGTATGCGTACAGCCAGATGCAATGCACCTCGCTGACTAAACAGAACAGCTGGATTGCCAGCGGATGCATCAGGTATCTGGTGCCACGGTGGGATATTTTAGAGATCCATATGGCCAGGCTGGCAGAGACAAGCAGTTTTGTCCTGTTTCTCTAACAAAATACTTCAGTCATTATCAATCTTAATTGGCACATTATGAGTCAAGAGAACGCAGTGTCATTTGGCACGTTAATTTGAGTGATGGAAAGGAGCAAAGGCCAGTAATAAGGTCATAACTATGAATCTTGTCATTGCAGTGGTTTTATATGGGTCAGTAGCAAGACTTTTATTCAAAAATGCCAATTTGCAGAAAAAGTATTACAATGTGAAAAAAAAAAAAAAAAAAAAAAAAAACATACTGTAAGAGAAAAAAATTGTGTTCCAAAATGCAAAACTGTCATTCAAGATAATAGATTGTATTACAAATCCAATCTATTGGAAATAAAAAACACAAACTAATCTCAATACCTTGTAGTGATATATATGTAACTTGTAGTAATAGAACAAAATAGAATAGAACTAGGAGGGGTGCTATGCTAAATTGCACCTTTGCCTCACACCTCCAGGGTTGGGGGTTCGAATCCCACCTCTGCCCTGTGTGCGTGGAGCTTGTACTGTATGTTCTCCCCATGCTTCAGGGGTTTCCTCTGGGTACTCTAGTTTCCTGCCCAGTCCAAAGATGTGCATTTTGGCTGACTGGCATCTCTAAATTGTGCATCGTGTGTGAATGAGTGTGTGCGCGATTGTGCTGGGATCCCGTCCAGGGTGTCGCCACCTTGTGCCCCTGGGATAGGCTCCAGGCTCCCAGCAACCCTGTAAAGGATAAGCAGTACATAAAATGGATGGATGAATGGATAACTTAACATTCATCTAATTGAACTAACCTAAATACCAAGAAAAAAAATAATCCAAAAAAAGAATTACTTTTCATGTGTAGCTTACTAAACATTTGTAATACAATGTATTGGACCAACTCTTGTAGATCATGTAGATATGTCTTTCCACTACTATTCTATAATCATTAACATATGGTATATTATATAAACCCTATGTGGATTAAAAGGTGTAAAGTGTGTGCAGTGAACTGGGACAAGTTAACCTCAGATGATTTGTTTAAAACTGGTTTCCCAGTTTCCCAACTGGGGGTTTGTGAGCTCCTTGTCCCATGAGTCCCATGGTGACATGGCAGGGCTATAGAGAATATAATGCAATGTCACATTAAGTTAAATTTTAATAACATATATATATTTTTTTATAAGTGCAGGACTAATTTTTAAAAAAAAAAATACTGTATAATATTCTAACAATTATTGTAACCTTGTAAAGTAAAAATTGACAGCAGTTGATTGAATTACTCGCGGGTGATATCATGATGAGATAATACAGTAGTTCATGCTATGTGAGAGTTAACAGTGCTAACATACAGTGCGAGTATTCAATCTTCATTCTATAAATATCTATAAACATCACCATTAGAACTCCTTAAAACCATTTAAAATGGACAAACAGACATCCAAGCACAAGTCAGACAATTAAATCTCCAAAACAGTTCTGTAAGGACAGCGAGAGACATTGAAATTTACATTGATGGACAGTGACAAGGCCAAAACCCTTCCCAAGTGTGTGATGTGGTTTTGGAGAATCTTTCTGAAATGAAAGTATGAAGGCAGTTTTCTAAAAGACTTTTGGAAACAAAACATGAAAACCTGGCCATAAAAGACGAATATCTCAAGGCAAGGTTGCGCAGACAACATAGCAACAAAAGCTGTAAATGAGTAAAACAAAATTCTTTGACAAGCAAAGTTTCTCTTAATGCTAGTGTGCTTAAAATCTCAGGGGGTTCTTGAGGCAAATAAATTAAGCTGAAGGCATTCAGACCTGGTTTATTATGATCCCTAATAGGGTCTACAGAGTATTATGTATTTCATATGAGCAAAATAGCTCACCTTTTTTGTTTGCATGTAATGAATGTGCAGTTAGGGGAGAAAATCTATTTATTTACTCTAAAAAACACTTTAGGAACAGAGAATGTGTAGGCAAATGAACACAACCCAAGGTCATGGGATAAGTATTGTCTAGCAAGCGGTGTAGTGGGTAGAGTCTCATAGCTCCAGGGTCCCTGATCCGTTTCATATGTTCTCCTTGTGTCCATCTGTGTTTTATCCTCCAGGTTCTCTGGTTTCTTCCCATCTCCAAAAATATGTAGGTGGATTGGCTATGCTAAATTGCTTCGTGGGTGTGAATGCATGTGTACACAGTGCCATGTGGATTGGTGTCCCATCTCTGGTGTATTCCCACCTCGCCCCCAGTGTTCTCAGGATAAGTACCAGTTTTATTGTGACTACTTGGCCTGTGGGCACAATCATCTAATGTTCCATCACAGACCTGCTTACAGAGGCTCTTTGTCTAGTCTAAATCCACACCTCCATTACAAATGTTAATCTTTTCTAAATGTATGCAATATTATGTTTAGCACTGACCTGGGCAGAGTGGACAAATGAATATCGGAACTAATCCACTTATTAAATTTACTGTAGTGTCCCATTGCCAGGAATGAAAGGTGAACTGCGCACACACACACACACACACACACACACACACACCTTAAAAATGTACTTTAGGTCAGTTCAAATAATACAGAATTAATTCTATGCAGTGTGTTCCATGCTTGAACTACAGTGTGTTAGCTGGTATTCCTGTGTGCATCATCATCACTGAATAATTAACTAAGCTAATTAACATCAGGAGGTCAATAGACGCTGTTGACGTTCCCTTTGTCTCCTGGATGTACAATGTCATTCTACTCACTGATGTGTCTTTAATCAGGATGACATGTTTTGGCATGTCCAAATCATACAGCAACATGCTGTGAAATAAACACAGCATCTCACCTGGGGCTCCTCCATGAGACAACGTTTGTAAATAACAATGCGATGGAAATAAACAGTGGTGTTGTTGTGTCTGGGCTGTAACATGGGAAGGTGCAGCCTAAAGCTCACATGATCTTCAGCACATGACCTCATCACATGACCTCCAGTCAAGCTCACAATCACCTGATTACTATGCACTACTTTTTTATTTTAAATAAAATATTGTGTCTTTGATGAGTTCACTGCCTCTGTTATTTCCATGTTTTTATTAGTATTTTGTTCAAAACCTGTGTTGGTTGATTGTCTGATCGTTTGCTTGCTTCACATTTCTGAGCCCATTGCTTTGTCTGCTACATGGGTTTTAATAAAAGCAGGGAAAAAATGAGCCACATAGAATCCAAACTGTGCACATTGCTTTGACTCAACTTGAAATAGACTGCCAGTATGCTGTGATGTTATGTGAAGTTCCTAGTTCCATAGAGTTCCTAGTTGTTTTGAAGAAAGTATACTGTTGGTTAGCTTTGTAACAAGTAAGCAATAAATATATGTTTCTGTAAAGCTGCTTTGAGACAATGTCCACTGTAAAAAGCGCTATACAAATAAAATTGAATTGAATTGAAAGCACAATGAGGCATGCTGTCAGAGGAAAATAATCAAAGATGGCGTGTGTTACTGTTTCCACCTGGAAGTTGATTAGTTTCTTGTACAATATCAATTCAGCAATATATAGTCATGTGAAAAAAATAAAAACACCCCATGGAGATTTTGTTAAATATATTTGGACAAGCAAACATTTGATCCTCTTTGAAACAGTGCCTATTAATAAAATGTGATACACTCTATAAAATGACATATACAATTGATATTTTGTAGTAATTTTCACAATTTAAATGAAGAAAAAACAGATTACTCACAGGGTAAAAGTAAGTACACCCTTACATTTATCACACCTTCAAATCCATAAAATTAGAATCAGGTGTTGAAGATTGGGTGCCAGTGATTAGAACCTGCTTAGCGAGTTCAGGTGGAACCAGTCTTATTTATACCCCTCTCATATCTAGTGTCTAGTGTTCCCTTTTCTATTGAGGTGTGTGGTGTCATCATGCCAAGATCTGTAAGGCCTTCAGAAGGTTGTGGATTCCTATGAGTCTGGCAAGGGATTTAAAAAGATTTCCAGATTGTTTGAAATACATCATTCCACTGTAAGGAAAATAATCTAGAAATGGTGCAGATTTCAAACGACTGGCCGTCCCAGCAAAATCAGCCCAATAACAGACCGTCTGATGCAAAAAGAAGTCTCCAAGAACCCCAACATTTCATCACAGGATCTGCTAGTAAGTCTGTTGGTGTCAAAGTGCATGCTTCTACAATCAGAGAGACATTGCACAAATTTGACCTGCATGGGAGGCGTGCCAGGAAAAAAATCCTTTGCAAGACTACAGTTTGCCGACAAGCATATAGGCAAAGACCAGGCCTTTTGGAATAATGTGCTCTGGACAGACGAATCAAAGATAGAGTTGTTTAGCCACAGTAACAGAAGACATGTTTGGCACTAAACAAAAAACAGCTTTTCAGGAGAAGCACCTCATAATAAGTGTGAAGCATGGTGGTGGAAATGTTATGGTTTGGGGTTGCTTCGCTGCCTCAGGGACTGGACAGCTTGCGTTCATTGATTCAACTATGAATTCTACATCATATCAAAGAGTGCTTGAAGATAACGTGAGGCCTGTCACGACGGAGAGTTGGAGACAGATGCAAATGCAGAACTGAAGTGAAACATTTAATAATGTACTAAACAAAACACAAAACAAAACTTACATGAACCATAACGTGATAAGGATAGACAGACCAAACAACACAAGACAACCAGTGCCGTGCCTAATGTGACTACATATACACCATGCTAATGAGCCAAAACATGGAACAGGTGAAATAAGACATGACTAGGTGCAGTGGCTAATGGGAATCTTAGTCTCTAGCCCTTCTCTGACATTACATGACAAGGCCATCTGTTCAACAGTTGAAGTTGAACCGAAAGTGGAGCTTCCAACAGGATAATGATCCTAAGCACACTATCAAATCCACCAAGGAATGGCTCAAAAGGAAGAAATGGAGGGTTATGGAATGGTCTAGTCAAAGCCCAGGTTTGAATCCCATTGAAATATAATCCCATTGAATATAAATACTACCTTCTGAGGCCAAGGGTGTACTTACTTTTTCCACAAAACATTATCACATCCATTGATATTTCTGTTGAATAAATGATTGAAAAAGCTATTTTTTCCTTGTGGTTTTGTTTAAGTATATCAACTTTATTAATAGGCACTGTTTCAAAGATGATCTCTACATATATGCTGAATAACAACATTAAACACTCTATAAACAACAAAAACTCTCTTTTTATCTTTCTTGAACTTAACTTGCCATATTCCTGAGACTCTAGAAAGTCCTCTGTCCTGAAGACTTTCCCATGAAAGAAACCTGACAGATTGATACAAAGCACTCACATTGGAGACTCCTTACATAAACTTCTGAAATAACAACATTTTTTTTTTTGTCTTTTTATTACTAGCCTTGTACCTAGGTGATGTGTCCACGAAACAATTATAGAAACTATGTGACTAGAGAATGAGAAAAAAATAGCGTGTTAAACCTGTGATTTGCCTTGGAGCCAACAATACCATCAGAGGAGCTGTTAGAGAAAATGCATCAATAATCACATTTAACAGCACAGTGATATAAATTAAAACTTACTGGTGGAGTATTTATTTGTGGTGTGTGTGTGTGTGTGTGTGTGTGAGTGTGTGTGTAGATGATCAGTAGATGATCAGTGTCACCTGGGTGTGAGAGAATTTTTTTCTTTCTTTTTTTCAGATTTCCTGATTGCATTGGGGACCAATCTGTCGAAAATAAAACAAAAAAATTTCCTCACCTGCTTCTTTGGTCTGTTGCCATGGTGACCGTATGCCTCCTCTATAAAAGAAGAGCAGAGAGACAGAGAAAGAGTGAGTGAGAGATGAGCACTCAAAATCATACCGAAGGACACTTCTGATGTCACAGGGAAGTAAAAAGAAAATGCTACAGGAAACTGAAGAAAGCTTTGTGAGTCTATATGGTAAAGGGAATAACGCTAAAGACAACTTGCAGTGCATGCTATGGATCATATAACAGAACAATAATGCTTCATACTTTACACATTAAATTAGATTTCCAGGCCATTAGATCCAAGAAAAGGCTAAAAGACCTTTTAGTAAAAGGCATTAAAAGGTAGAAGACATATATTGTTTTAGCCACATCCAATTAACTCCCACTTTGTCCCATTTGAACCAATTTCATGCTCCTCTGATCTGACAAAACACTTAAATGTGTGCGAGTCATTGAGCTTTAGCATCTGCTGAAAACCCGTGACCAGGAATCCGTCACCGGTGCCGGGTTTGCACGCCGTGGCTCACACTCTCATCTCTGAATTCCAGCAAGCACCATATGGTCCTGGAGATAATAGAGCCAAGAATAAAGCCAGAATGCAAGGACACAGAGAGGATGGGGAGCGGAGAGGACACCGTGGCCTCAGACACGTTCTCCTTTCGAGATTTATCTGTTAGCGACTCCAGCATGAGCTGCCAATTAACGACCAACCTTCATCTGATCTCTACCAAAAATAAATACACAGTAGGACTGTTATCAAATTTGTCGACTAATGGAAAGGGCAGAATTGTTTCAACTGCTGCTGTCAGTCATTAACATGGATGGGCCTTCTGTGGAGCACATACAGGACATCACTAATGAATTCTGATAGCATAAACATTTCAAAATCAAATCAGGTACTATTGTAGCTGCTGAGAAGACCAAAATGAGCATGGTTAGACCAAAACAGGGCTGATAATGTATAACCACTTAGCTAGTAGTTATTTTTATTATATAGTGTTATTCTGTATAAGTTGTTTACAGTGCAGTAAATGAAATATTTCATTCTTAAACATTGAATAATAATTGAGTAAATGGGGTCAGTACAGAGTGCCAGCAGAAACTGAGAGAATCGGAGAGAGAGAGAGACATGGATTGGAATTGCTAGCAATACGGCTACTGGGCAAGACTTGCTGGATCTTAAGTCCATGTCCTTCTGGATCTCTCTCACCGATTAACCTTCAATCCCTTTTATGAGAATGCAAAATCCTGTAAATTAGCAGCTAAAATAAAGATGGCTTCCTCCAATTGGATCTGACTGCATGCTAAAAAAGGTTTTTAGAAAAGCATTAAATGAAGAAGAAGAAGCCTTTATTTGTCACATATACATTACAGAGCAGTGAAATTCTTTTCTTCGCATATCTCAGCTTGTCAGAAAACTGGGGTCAGAGTGCAGGGTCAGCCATGATATGGCACCCATGGAGCACAGAGTTAAGGGCCACAATGGTGGTGCTGAGGCTTCAACCACCAACCTTCTAAGCAGCGACCCAGCTCCTTAACCATTGAACCACCACTGCCCTGAAGCAGGGTAATCCCTGTAGGGATAGATATATTAAAACAGTAAGTGGTGGATTAGCCATTCTTTCTAGCTATTGCAGTATACCAACACATCCGCCATATTGGAAAGGACCAGGATTGGACTGTAAAGGAGTATGAGCCTATAGAGAAATGCAGACCTGTGCTGATGAAATTGACTTTAACTCTCTTTATATCTAACCAATTTTGCAGAAGCTGTTTTATTAGACATGCCATGTTGGACATATAAAACATGCACTGCTGCATCAATTAAGCCTAATTAGTAAAGGATTTAATTTAAATCTGTCACATATTCCCCCTTTGCATCATGGTTCCCATGGCAACAGTGTGCTCAAGTTTTTGTTTCTGTTTTGGTCCTGTCTCTACCCCATTTCATCGTTTGCTTGTTACCTGACTGTGTGCACTTTGTGCTACTTTGTGTTAGTTCTTAAATAGTTTATGTACTTATACCCTTTTGTGTCTTTGTTTCTTCAGCTGTAGATTGTTGCTTTATTTCTTTGATTGATGATGTCTTGTCGGTTGTTTCATTACTAAGCCTTATTCCTTGCCTTGTTTTCCCTTGATCCTTGTTTTTTTTCCCATCTGTTTTCTGTGTCTCATGGTTTTTTTATATACAATATCCCAGAAATGGTTTTTTTGAGAGTGAGTGAGAGACCAGTAGGAGCAGAGAGCGAGGCTGCGTCCGAAACTGCATACTTACCTACTATATAGAAGGTGATATACATGTAGTAGGTAAGTATGCGGTTTCGAACACAGCCGAGTGACAAGTGCTAGAGAGCGTATCCTGATTTGTCTCTCTTTCTGCTAGCTAGACCTATCAGTTTTCTCTGTGGGCTTAAAAGTTGACCTCTCTCTCTCTTTTCAGTTCATCCATCAGTTCAGTGTACCGCTGTATCACTGTAGTGTTATGCAGCATCATGGCAGAGTGTCCAAAAAAAGGAAAGTACAAAACGTGCTTCACCCCAGACTACGCTAAAGTGTACCCCTGCTCCATAGGGGTCAAAAATAACAAAAGTTTTGCAAGTTTTCAACAGCGACTTTTCGATTTCCCATGGAGGGTTAAATGATTGTAAAAGACATGAGGTGAGTTTAACAGGTGCCATTTGTTCATTAGCATAGCTAATGTTATTTAAACTAGCTGGCTAGTTGCTAAGGAGCTACTCTATTGATGTCCTACGTGATGAGGCCAAACTCCCTGTAGACTTGCTTAAAGTTGTAATAGAATAAAAACACGACTAAATGAGTTGAATATAATATAATAGTACATATTAAGTACGTATTTTAATGTCATATTTAGCATTTAGCTATTTGCATTGAGACTGGTAACAAATATATTATACATATTATATGTATAGATGGGGGTAGATGGGGTTGCAGGTGTGGTGGATCTACCTACCTGAAATGAGTTTTTGCAAGGTGTGATGTCAGCATTAATGTAAGATAACAAGGAATTAATGAACATTTCCCTGCCACACTTGAAGCACACGCACAGAAATCGCCTCATCGTGCGAGTACTGAATTGAGTTCTCTTTAGCGGCTTATTACGCTTGGAAGGTCAAATAAATGCACACACATCTTGTGAAAATGCAGGTCTGGCCAAGTATTCATGCAAACACAGTCGGTTATGGTTTAAGTGAATGTAAACAGTTGGGGAAAAAATCTGAGGTGTGTCAATACATTATATTAGATCTGTATATTAGGTCTTAAAGTGATAGCAGTCAATAAACCTGCTGCTGTCTGTGTCATTAATGTTCATCAAACAACAAAAGACAAAGAAAATCACTCACTCACTCATTTAACTGAATAACTTCAGCAAATTTAATAAGAATCAATGTATACAGCTTCATACAGTGACGTCTATTTTATTTTACATTTAATTACTTTATTTAATTTCCGTAGTATTTCTTACTTGAATACTACTGATAGACCTAGCTCAGAAAACATACCGTTATCGTGAAATAAGATTGTGGTCGTATCGCCCGCCTCTAAACATTAACATTTGGTGACTCCAGTCTTGAATTTCACGTAAAATGCTAAATGTACTTCTTAATGTAGTAAATATCATAAACCCTGCTGATAGGGATTTTTATGTATTTAAGGAATTATAATAAAAAAAAGTTAACAACAGAGATATGTTCAGAAATTAGTTTGTTGCGATTTACAGACAGAATAAAAGCAGTAATAAAGCATGAAGCTTGTTGTTATGACATGCTGCTAAATGTAACTCTACTCTGTCCTTTCTCTCTCTCAGACTATATAACTGTGGGGGAGACGCATCAAATCACTGAAATGTCAACTCGAACTGGAGGACACAATATAGTGTGAAACAATAACAAAACAGGTTCATTGTTTTATTTTCATATACTTGTAATATAATAAAAGTTCTACATATACCTCTATATCCCTTTTTTTTCTTTGAAGAAACTTATAGAGGTGCTGATGGCATGAAATAATAAATTAAATGGCAATGGTAAGATGTAGTGGTATTTATTGTTATATTTATGTTACCATTGGTTTCTGAAGGTTAAAATATTAATTTAACACCTCAGTATTGAGTTCACAATTACAATTTGAAATCCTTTGATCAATTTAATTACTTTCTGGACTCGACTGGACTCCACTCGGATTCAGCCATTAAGGACTCGGACTTAAGTCCAAATCGGCCCGTTTTGGACTCGGGCTCAATTTGTTAAGGACTTGGTCTCGACTCTAAAAAGGTGGACCCAACACTATAAAACACTACAGCTGATCAGGTAGAGGAGGAAACGTGGTTGTAGATATCATTACATTTCGGCATACACCAAACAGAACCAAAGAGTTAAAATAAGAAAATAATAGAGCAATTTTGGTAATAGAGTAATTGCTGCCTTATTGAAACACTAACAGTCATTAATTGGCTTGTTTATGTGTGATTCCTCTTTGTGGTAGACATGAATGGTGCTTATCTGTTATGGTGATATTCAGCTGAAGATACTGCAATAAAAGTCATTGATGTTGAACATCATAGCATTCAGCTTAACAGCAGATGTGGGCAGCATACTTCATTTTGTCGAACTTTGCCTATTTTGTAATGTAGTTACCATGGAAATGTGATACTTGTATTTTTTTTATTTTTTTTGTTTGTTTACCTCAAGTCCTCACAAGCAATTATTTTGCTCATCAGAATGCAATATTCCGAGTTATTTTCAGAAACGCTTCATGTCAGTGGCAGAGCACAATTAATTCAGTATGCAAAGGGTCTGATTTCTCCAACTAGCTCTCTCTCTCTCTCTCTCTCTCTCTCTCTCTTTTTTTTGTAATTAATTGGAAGCAGGATGGCTTTTGTATGACAGCACTATGACACACACACAAAAGCACCAGGAAGTGGAATTAGTGGGCGTTTATATGCAGAAAAAAAGGGAACGATGGTTAGCGTGTGATCAAATGTGGCGATGGCGCATCGACCTACTGATGCCTGCTTTTGTTTACTGCATTCGACAGCACATCAAACCAGGCAGCGCCTGAACTGCAGCAGAAGCATATGTTCACCGACAAGTAACAGAAGCTGAAAATATGAAACACCTGTAATTGGGTCTCCTCTGACAACATAATGCGATCGAGCAAACTTCTGTCCTCTGTGAGAGGATGTAGATATTTATACATGCATTCATTAGCATTTCCAGACATTGCATAGTGCATCAGGATTATTGTGTTGCAGCCTGGGGGAACCGTTCTGACATTTTCTACTATTGTGAAAACTTTTTTTCTTTGATTTCCTGAAATGAAATACATTTCTCTTTTGTATTGTATTGTAAATCTCAATCTGCTAAAAACAGAGCGGTATTTGCGTCTCATTCATTCATGTATTCATCTTCATTAAGCACTTTATTCTGGTCAGGGTCATTTATTCATGGTGAATCCCGAGCCTATCCCAGCACCACTGGACACGAGATCACACACACATTCACATACTCATTCACACTTAGGGTCAATTTAGTGTAGACAATCCACCTGGGATAGCGAGAGGAAACAAAAGAAAACCCACACAGACACATGCAGAATTCCACACAGACAGTAATCCACATTCAGGATTGAACCAGTCATCTTGGAGATCTGATGCTAAAGTTAAGATGTCAAAGTATATTATTGGCAGAATTTTTTTATTTGGTCAATTTGCACAATTGCTTGTCAATTATAGATGTTTCCCAGAATCCATTTGCAACAAATATCCAACAGGTTTTCACACACCTCTACACATAAGGGTTTACTATTCAAACCCGATCCTCCCAAACCCCCCCCCCGAAAAATTCGCTTCCACACCAGGTTTGACTGCTGTAATGTGCACATTATATTCATATCTGTGTATTAAAGTCCATAGCAAGAGGCAAAGCTTTTCACAAGTTCTCTGAGGAGGGTGAGTCTAAACATGGGCTTGTGTGTGTAGATAAATTTACAGAGCACAGCTCTCAGTCATAATCCTTAATCCTGGCAATCGTGTCAGGTAAAGAACCTAAATCCTTTTAAGTGTGACATCAATAGTGATAAGACCAAAAGCATGCTGATAAGCAAACGTCCTCCTGAATGGGGATCCTGGATGGAGAGACGCAGGAGAACCTGTATAGTAATCAAAAAAACGGTTACATTTTCATGTTCCATGTGTGTTTCATGTGTTACTGAGGCACAGCAGGGTTTTTTTTTCTTTTTTTGTTGGTATTTTGCGTTATTGCTATTTGTTAAAGCTGGGAAGCTGGGACCTTTTAGTAACGTGCCAGCTCGGCCCGTGTGTAGTACTGACCCTCATCACAAATAATGAGAGGTACTAAATGCTTTGCTTTCAGCTGCTATTCTGGAACAATTCATTCTACTCTGTGTGGGTCAGATGTACCTACTTGTCAAGGTCAGATCTTAACAAGGGGTGTGTGTGTGTGTGTGTGTGTGTGTGCAGCTTGGCTCATGCTTGAGACAGACTGAATGAGAGACAGACTGAAGGCTAGTAAGCGTTTTTTTCTTTTCCTTTTTTTTTTTTTTTCTTCCCAAGAGACAATGCAGCTGAAGAGGGTGTGTAGGATTTCTATAATCTCCTGGACCAATTGCAACCTTACTGACACGTACGTCAATTGTGCCTTGTTCTTGTATAGTCTTGGGAATTTATAACAATACACCGATCATGTAATTAAACTGCAAATTGTGTGTAAGATCATGCATTATGACTTAATTGCACCAAGATGTTCTGAGTTTTAGGATAAAAGCCCATCTTTCATCTGCTGTTAATGCCTCAGATGGAAGAAGAATAATTTAGACCGGTGTGCTGAATAAATTATTTCTGAGCCCATCAGATGGTTTGGAAATCATAATGACTTAAAATACCTCTGAGGTTTTCATTAATATTTAGAAACTGAAAACTGAGAGATGGCTAATGTGCAAATATTAACCAGAGAAATCATGTGCTTTCTCCAGCAGAATATCATCATGCTCTTGTAAATGCTCTGGTAATTAGTTTGGTTATCCAGTATCCCACTATGAGCTTTAAAAAAATTCTACAGAAGCAGGGTTTTGCTTGGTTTTATTGATGCTTATCAACAGCATAACATAAATTTATGGAAAGTTGTTTTTACAATTCGATTCAGTATGAAGTGCTTTGAGACAGTATCTAATTTAGACACTGTGTAGTTCAGAGTGGATATCTGTGCATACCGTGTGATAGAAAGGCAGACAATTCTGTCACACTGATTAATTCATTTATTTTCAGTAACTGCTTTATCCTGGTCAGGGTCACAGTGGATCTTAGGATCTAGGTGTGAGACGAGGGAATTGAAAATGTAAATAAATAAAAACTGCATGCCAGGCGTCATAGTTTTAGACTCCAGTAGTTGAGTATCCAGCTG
>JANDJT010000001.1:30513093-30526396 GCA_024331685.1 Stegophilus panzeri | reverse complement strand
CACTCACACACTCAAACACCCATTTACACACTACAGACAATTTGGAAATGCCACTCAGCCTATAACGCATGTCACAGGACTGGGGAGGAAACCGGAGTACCCGGAGGAAACCCCTGACGCACGAGGAGAACATTTGAACTCCATGCACACAAGGCAGAGGCAGAATTCGAACCCCCAACCCTGGAGGTGCATTGATCCCTGCCATCATGAGAATATGGATTACCTTGAATCAGATACATTAATTTCTCCAATGATTCCAACATCATATAATAATAATAATAACAACAACAACAAAAACAACAACAATAACAACAACAACACTAATAATAATAATAATAATAATAATAATAATAATAATGATGATACTGCTACTACTACTATTACTACTACTACTACTAATAATAATAATAATAATATGAAACCCACATACACTCAGGGCTTTAATTATGCCAGAATGAATCTCTGGTCTTTTTTTATGTGTGTGACATGTTGAGCTAAAAAACATATTTAATCAAAATATAATTTTATATAAGCTGTATATGAATAATTTCTAACAAAATCTTTGAAAAAGTCTATTTAAAGATTCTATGTAATAAAATTGCTGTGGCAATCAAATAACAACATTAGTACACCAGTTAATAAAAGGAACAGATTAAGCAGAAAGAAGATATACCATTTATTTATTCCTCTTTAGTAAACTTTTTATCCTGATCAGGGTCATGTTGGATCCAGAGCCTATCCCAGGACCATTGGGCATGAGATGGGAAAACACTCTGGATGGGACACAATTCCATTGCAAGGTAGAAAATATAACGGATCATATGAATTATAAAGTCTGAATCTGGGCTTCAGGCCAATTTTTACAACCATGAAAGTTTCTATCCATCCTGGTGTTTCATAGCATTTCACCTTGCTATATACTGTAGATTAGTTAATAATGCCAGTATATATTTATTATATACATACATAGCTAGATATACAGCTCACTAGCTTATTTTATATAGCCAGATGAAAGTGTCACCACTGAGCTTGTCAGCTAAATCAAATCATATGTCTCCATACATTACACCTAAAAAAAAATGAAAATATCTTCAATATAGGCAAATACATCTAATGTTATTCAATATGCAATTATGATAAAACAAACAAAAAGATTAGATGTGGCAATGTGACCCTTTGTGTCTCCCTGTTTTCATGAGGGATTCCTCTGGGTTTTCTTCCACTGCCCAAAAATGGGCCGGTAAATGATTTGCCTATACTAAATTTCCCCAGGTGTGAATGAGAGTGTGAATGTGTGTGTGCAGGGTGTCCTGAGATAGACTGGAATCCCATCCAAGGTGAATCCTCCCAGCTTGTACCCAGTGCTCCTGGAATAGGCTCTGGATCCACAGCAACCCAGGATACAGGATAAAGTGGTTACTGAAGATGAATGAATGAATGAACGAAAAAAATAAAAAATTCAGAATATTTCTGAATAAGCTAGACATTATCATATTCTTTTGGTAGTTTAATTTGCTTGTTTCATTTACTTACAGTAGAAAAAAAAAAAAAAAAAAAAACCTCCTTCCTTGCACAAGGAGTTGTGGGCAATATTAGCTGAAAAAATTTCCACGGATCCACACTTTGAAAATCTCCTGGAAATAGTAGACCATCCGGGTACCATACCTTATACCCCATGATACTCATTTCAACATACTACGATTTGTGACACTAATACCAATTCTAATCTTGGATACTATTTAGGACATACAGTAGGAAAATTGGGATGCAGCATTGGTGTGAATATTGATCCTCAGGGGTAAGAACTGGATGGCCAGAAGAAATAACTATTAACTGACTATCAACAGAGGTAAAGAAGACGCTAGTGCTCATTTAGCTTGTTTTGGAAAGGATTTACTGTATGATCTGTCTTTGTTGGGGGAAAAAATTCTAAAAGATTCCAGATGTAAGACTCTTCCACCTCCCAAATGCCAATATAAACTGTACAAATGTCCAAAGAAAGCTGGGTATATTGCGCAATATACTGATATGCATTTATAATCTGACATCATAACTAGTAATGGGAATTCCGGCTATTTTCAGTGACTCTTTCAGCTCCTAAATGGCTCATTCTTTAATAATTCTTTAATAAATGATGAGAAATCAAACATGACGTCTTCCAATTAACAAATTAACATTACTGTGCTTTGCATTTTTTAAACTCCAGTATATATTTTACTAATTGTAACTGAACACCTCCGCTAATGCACTTTAATACATACAATACCTCTTTTGCAAACAGCAGTGCAGCCTACCCTCGCAAGCAACTCAGATGTTGAAAAGCAGTTTCCATGGCAGCATTTTGATTCAATTACCCTGCAAGTGTAAGGGCATTACCTGCATCTACATAAAAAAGGGGAAATGGCTGATATTTACTAGTCGGCTCTCAAGGTTTACTTACAAGAGCTGATTCATTTAAAACTGACATCACTACTCACAGTGTAGACAACCTCAAGTAGACAAGGTTAGAGTTGGCACACCTTTAGTCTTAGCGTAATGTTCAACAGGACATTCAATGCTGTGTATAAATTCAGCGAATCTCTGTGGCCGTTTGTGCATATTTTATTTACCAAATGATTCTTTATAAACGACTGAAATATTTTAGTGGATAATATTAGTCATGATATTAGTCATAAATTTCACAATTTGGATTGCAGCACTGAAGACAGAATCACAAGGTCAGAAAGACATTTCTTTGCATTTCTCTCTTCTTTGTTATGACAGCAGTCGTCCATTTCTCTCATTATGCTTCTGTTCTGCAGCCTGATCACACTCCATGTTCCTGACATAATGCTAATGCCTTTCCATTTTAGTCACAGACTGTGTGTTGACTTAACATCTGTCAGCTGTAAATGCTCGGGCATGTCTTTGAAAATATCGCACTGTGATGTTTGAAAAAAAAAAAAGAGAAAAAGAGAATAAAATGTCAAAAGCTACACTGCACACACTGCAATATTACCCATAAATCTTCCATCTCTTTTAATAAGTCATCTGTGGCTATATATATATATATAAAACACACACCCACACCAGGAAGTTCCTGAAGGCTCGCTGTTGTGTTGCCTGATTCGCTGTCATGTTCTGTGACTCCACCTGTCTCTGCTCTGAAGGAAAGTTATTTAGGCCTGGTACGTCCTCTAGATTTAATCTTATATGAGTGCTACACGGCTTTGACTGACCTACATAGACCACTACAGCACAAATATTAATCGAGGAATGACTCCTGCTTAATGGCAGTAGATTAAGGCAAGGTAGCATAAATTAAACAGTGTGTTCGTGTGTAGCTCCTCTCTCTGGTGGAGATCTGAAAACTTGTAACATCCATGAGCTGGGAATGTCTTTTTATTTTCATTGGGGTTCTATTTGGATTTCTTTCCTATTCAGAAATTGTGATAATATGCTCCAAAAAAAAAAAAAAAAGCTTAATGACAACAAAAGAAATAAAACAAAAGTTAATCTAAGAGCTGCAGATGCAGAAACCTGCTGAGAGAAGGCTGAATTAATTACATTTCTCCTGGACTGGTAATGCAATTTGTAATCATCCAAACTAGTAAACTGTTTGGATCAATGTTCACAGCCACACATCAGTAAGCAACATGGTGTGTTAGTATTGCGTGAAGAATAAAACATCTTAGGGTGTTCTGTTATTGGACAACAATCAAGACTCAAGATTTTCATTTGTCACATACACAGTTATATACAGTGTATAACTTTGCAGTGAAATGAAGACCTGGCCTTCTCCTCTTTAGACTGTGCATTAAATACTACATTAAAATTAAATAGATCAGAATCAATAGAAGTAATAAGAAATAATGAAAAATAAATAAATAAGAAATATGAAATTAATCAAAGTAATTAATTTAAAGTGCAGGTAATGTGCAAAAAATGAATGTACAAAATAT
Source organism: Stegophilus panzeri (assembly GCA_024331685.1). Taxonomy (NCBI): domain Eukaryota; kingdom Metazoa; phylum Chordata; class Actinopteri; order Siluriformes; family Trichomycteridae; genus Stegophilus; species Stegophilus panzeri. Next base: position 30,522,455 of record JANDJT010000001.1, on the reverse strand, counting down.
GCAGGATGTTACGTAATGTAATGATCGTAACAGTGTAAAGTGTAAAGTCTAGTGTACGTAGTGTCAATGGAGTGCAGAGTGACTGGAGAGTCTTTATGGAGTCCTAAGGGATCTGTATGGTGGACATATCCATCTATGAATCGATGACAGGGTTGCTTGACATGGCTTGTGAATTAGGTGTTATTATAGAAAAGTTATACATATATTAGAACATGTGGATCAATATTGATTTCTGTTGAAATTGCTGTTCAAGAAAATTTTGACCAATCAGAATTGAGTATTCTGCAGCGCTGCCTTCAAGTCCTCTTCGGAAGTTCAGAGGTTTGAGTTGGTGATTGGTGATATGAGAAACTTCATCAATGACAAAAGGTTTATTTTGCCGTACTGAAAGAACAGTTAACATGTATAATTATCATTTAAATCCTACCTGCTGTAAGCATCATGTTCATATTTGGGGCTTATATTTTTGTTAATGACACTTCCTCATCTCGGAAAGTCAGCGCTTATAGAAAATAGACGAGTTCCTGTGGTGGTGTTCACCTCATAATTACAACATTTCTGATAGGTCTTTAAGGCAGCATGAGTGCTTTGGTACCACACTGATGAATTCATATTGATGTGGTTTGTATACTACATCATTATGCTACATCAGAACTTGCATGTCTTCCTAATGTGTCACTATTTATCAAAGATGTGTAATTGTTGACATGGTTATGTGTAAGGAGACATTTATTTACCATTTAAGGAAGGATTCTCCAGTGTCAGTATGCCATTGTAACAGTAAGTACAGTGCTGTGAAAAAGTATATGATTTCATTTCTTTTTGTGTAGATCTCATACTAAATAGTTTCAGAAATTAAAAGAAAATCTAAAATAAAACGAAGGCAACCTGAGTAAATACTTTTTCACAGCATTTACATTTACATTTATTCATTTAGCAGATGCTTTTATCCAAAGCGACTTACAAATGAGGAAATGCAAGCGAACTGTACACAGCACTGTAAGTTTTCTACCTTGGGAGACACTTCAGGACAGAAAACATTGCACTTTCTAGTTTCTTGGTAACATGACTATGCACATTTTTAAAAAAAAGTTTAGTCTTACTCTTTACAGCTGCTCTAATGTTTTACTACATTAAATGCAATTATATACTGATAAAATTATGACATTTATTGTGTGTAAAATTATGTAATTCATTCTAAATACTACTACTACTACTACTACTACTACTAATAATAATAATAATAATAATAATAATAATAATAATAATAATGCTGTTTTTGCAGTATAGTGTCCCCGTCACTATACTGGGGCATTAGGCCCCACACAGACCACAGGGTGAGTACCCCCTGCTGTCCTCACTAATACCAGTTCCAAAATCTAACCGTTTCTTTCTTTACATGACCTAGAAAAAGTTGTTTATGCTTTTATTTAATCCCATCTGGATTACTGTAATACCTTGTATGTTGGAATGAGCCAGTCATCAGTCGTACATCTGTAACTAGTTCAAACTCCTGCAACTTGGTTTCATCCAAATGAAAAAATCATAGTATCCTGATTTCAGCTTCCCTTCATTGACTTCCAGTTAATTTTAGGCTTCAATAAAATGTTTTATTGTTTGTTTTTAAAGCCCTAAATAGACTGGCCCCTCTTACATTGTGGAACTGTCTTGTACACATACCTGTACCGTTTCTAGACTTATACAATCTTGCACACAATGACTGCAGATTTTTTACTGTTCCTAGATCTCAATTAAAACAGAAAGGTGATGATGCAGTTGCTGCAGATCAGAAACTTATGCTGTGTCCCTTTTTAAATCAAAGCTCAAATGATAGCGCTATTTCATAGCCTTTTGTAAAGCATGAGTGCACATTATATGTCTGTACATGATTTGTATGAAATGTGCTTTAGAAATAAAATGAATTTTCTTAATTACTTACTTACTATGCCATATCTGGCCAAGAAGAAATATAAGAACGTTGTTTGTGGTCTAGTTAGTCCCATTGGCTGACAGTGTGTCAGCCAGATCTCTAAAATAAGCTGTTAACTTTCTAAAATTATCTCTCATCTTTAACTGTTCTTACATCAGCAAATCAGGACATTAATTGGTGTATTAATAGGGTACATTGCCATAACTGATCCAGCAGAATGACACAATGTTAAGTTGGCTAGCTATTGAACTGACTATATTTTCTGGAAGTCAGGGCTTTTGTACATAGCAATGAATAGGAGGTAAGGTCAAGTAGTAAATGAATCATTCTGATGTATTTTAGTTCATTTAGTTTCTAACCATGAGATTCCAGTTTCTACACTTTTGTTTTACTTATTTGTCTGATGCTTTTATCCAAAGTGACTTTTGCTCAATGTTCCAACAGTGGCAGCTTGGTGATGCTGGGATTTGAACTTAGAAACTTCTGATTAGTAGCCCAAAGCCTTAATCACTGAATCGCCATCCAATGCACCATTATGATGAGAACATAACAGTTCATAATGTGAAGTCTAACCAATTTTCTTCCAATTTGATCATTTGCCAGTTCCTACCCACTAGCTAGCTCTCCCCTTTCACATAACAGATACCAATCAGGGAAGGTGAAGGCTAACACTGAGATGCCTTCACTCTAGACAACTGAAACCAACCAACCGCATCTTTTCAGACTGATGACCTTGCTATGTCACAGGGCAGTGTAAAAAACTTGGAGAAAAGCACTATGCTCAGTCTTCCACATATATGAGCTCACATTGTTTAGTGAAAGAGTAACATCACCCATCCCATCCAGAGATAATAGCTAATTATTCTCACTTGGAGTGCAGTTGCATTGTTGGAAATTGAACCCGTAATCTCTCGATGATATTGCAAACACTTTTCTTTGAGCCACAATTTACCTAGTCTTCACCCAAACATTGTTATATTTGGATTACCAGATCCTGTCACTCACTAAACAGGGCAGAAGATTTACTTTGGGAATTCCATTGGGAATGTTGGACAGTCATAGTCATGTTCTTCATAGATGTGGTCTTTTGTTTCCTAATTGATGCCATCAAGGAATGCCAATAATGCTCCATCCAATTTGTTTTGGATTAGTTCAGTCCGTGTGTTGGGCGACTCTGTGGCACTGTTAGCTCAGTGTGTGGTGGAGAGCGATGGCAGGAGCTATGGCCCCCTAATGCCTCCAACCATCTGGCTACAGCCGGTTCATCTCTCCCTGAACAGAGGCACTGCTGCGCACACACAATAATTACAGAGCTACAGAGCAATCAAGCATGGCAAACTGACTACATCCTCTCAGTAGGGGCTTCCCAATGGATCCTTCTCCATCTCTCGTTCTCACATTCACTCTTTCTATCTTTCCTGCACTTTAGTTCATTCTGTCACTTATTTAGTCCCAAATGGTGAATATTCATGAGCTGAAATGTGTGTTAGCAGCACTTACTGCCCACTGACGCTAAAGTTCTCAGATGATGCATGCTGTGCTCACTGTGCTCAGTGTGATCCCCCTGCAGTGCTACAGAGGGGAACAGGTTATGCTTACACATGAAGGACTTAGATGGAGCTCAGTGAAGTGATTAGATTGAAGAGTGGCTGCAAAAAAAATAGTGGTGTCCAGAAGCAAATTTTTGTGCCGTGCTCTAACAGAGGGAGAGACTATTGGTCTGAGGGACAGACTCTTGTTCTTTGTGTGAGGCATTGAGGTGAAGAACATAGTCATGTGGTATTCAGGTTGTAGGGAAAATTATCTGTTTAGATTGAGCTGTCTGCATTCTGCACCATTATATGTAGGTAAAATTAGCTGTTTAGATTGAGCGGCCCACATTCTCCACCATTATATTTAAGAAAAGTTTTGCTATTTAGGTTAAGTTACCTGTATTCTCCAACAAAATATGTAGGAGACACTAGCAGATCAGCTTGGAAGAAGACATTTTGCTAATTCCATATTTCTGATCAACTATTCGTCCAGCGATCCGTTTAAACTAGATATTACCTCCATGGAGTGCACGGTGGCTTAGTGGTTAGCATGTTCGCCTCACACCTCCAGCGTTGGGGGTTAGATTCCCACCATGACCTTTTGTGTGTGCGGAGTTTGCATGTTCTCCCAGTGCTGTGGCGGTTTCCTCCGGGTACTCTGGTTTCCTCCCCAAGTCCAAAAACATGTATGGTAGGCTGATTGGCATGTCCAAAGTTTCTGTAGTGTATGAATGGGTGTGTGAATGTGTATGTGATTGTGCCCTGCAATGGATTGGCACCCCATCCAGGGTGTACCCCGCCTTGTGCCCGATGCTCCCTGGGATAGGCTCCAGCTCCCTCGTGACGCTGAAGGATAAGCGGTATAGAAAATGAATGGATGGATATTACCTCCGTGGCCACCGGCAATAATATCCTTAATTAAGAGCATAGTAATAAGATTGGCAGCTCAAGGCAGTAGACTATAAAGCAAATAAGACATGCATCTTTAAAAACAGATGAGACTTTATTAAAATATACTACACAGAAACTAATCTAACACATAAACACGCACACAAACATGTGTGAAAATGGCTATGAACAGAGAGTGAATGAAGTTCCAAGTTTCTAGCATTGTATGCTATTTCACAGCCCATGACCTGAGTGAAAAATCAACTTATTAATTTATCTTTGCTTTGTTTAGAAGGGCTTTGAACGTAACATTATTAGCACCAGTTCAGCGAGAATCTGGAGGTACTATGGAGGAATCCCCATTTGAATCCAAATGGGGATTCCCAAGTTACATAATTGTGTAAAAGGGATTTCCGGTGATGGGAGATTTGTCAGTGGTCTGGTTCCTTTTGATTGGTGTCTTGGAAGACCAATAAGAATGATGAACGGTTGAGTGGCTTAGCGGTTAGCATGGTTGCCTCACACCTTCAGGGTTGGGGGTTTGAATCCTGCCTCTGCCTCTGCCCTGCCTGGGTGGAGTTTGTATCTTTCCCTATGCCTCGGGGGCTTCCTCTGGGTATTCCAGTTTCCTCCCCTAGTCCAAGGGTTGATTGGCGTTTACAAATTGTCTGTAGAGTGTGTTTGTGCCCTGTGATGGGTTGGCACCCCTTCCAGGGTGTCCCACAGATTGTGCCCCAAGTTTCCTTGGCTAGACTCCAGGCTCCCCAGCAATCCTGTGTAGGATACGTGGTACAGAATATAGATGGATGTAGCTAACTGGGTTGTACTTAAAGGCAGTCAATATTATAATATCACTGAAAATGAAAAAAAAAGGAAAAGGGAGCCTTTCTTTTTCCCATGATCTTCAAGAAATTCACATGATGCAACGATAATGACTCTCGAGCATTTCTTCTTTATAATTTACGATATAGTAGAATTATAATAGACTGGTACAGGCACAAATGCTATAAGTGCTGTTGAAGTGCTGTTAAAGTTTTAAGCTTTTCATCTGGAGCATGCACATAGATTGTGAAGGACACTGTGTTTAAAATATCTTTTATCTTTACTTTATGTACATGTTTGTAAATATGTTTGTGAATCTCATGGACGTAGGTTTCAGGAAGTTCTTCAAAACAAGCAAATAGTGTGGCAGTGTTAGGGAGGTCTAGTCTTTTATTAATCACACATAAGTGTAATCAACAATAAATATGAAGAATTTCAGTAAAAAAAACAACAACAACAACAACAACAACAACAAGCAGCCAGTTGGATGACCTCAGTTGGACCTCAGTGATATGAGAAAACTTTGAAAGGTTATGAACTAGGTTATAGAAGAATTGCTTAGAGACATGAGCCAAAGAAAGGAAGCACAAAGACACACCTGTTTATTTGAATACTAATCTGTCTTCTTTTTCCAGCAAAGGTAAATGGACACAGAAAGTGTTCTTCTCTGTTTATTTCTTCATCTACTCAAAATCACCATAGCAACATTTACATGGTGCTTACTGTCTTCTGCATTTTACCATGACAGCAGTTGGTCTGTTATGGTAACTCTGTGCTGCCACACATGAAATAAAGTCCTATCAGTATCATGTAATTACGTGAGAATACCATGTTATTATGTGAAAATACTGTGTTATTATATGGAAAATATCACAGTTTAATGAGAAAAACATCACGTTATTACGAGACAAAACATTGCGTTATTTCACCAAATATTCGTTAGTGTTATTGCATGGCATGTGCTCTTTTCCCTAAATAATGTGATATTTTCACATAACAAAGTAATATTTTTCTCATTATAATGTGATATTTTTATGTAATAATGTGCCATTTTCACATAATAACCTGATATTTTTCTTGTTATAATAAGATATTGATTAAATTTTTTATTACATGTTTGTCAGCACAGAGCTTCCATAGTTCTGCATTACTACACAGTGTGAGTTTATTTTTCAACCCATAAACAATTCTTCTACACATCAGTAAGTATCTGCTACTATTATGAAAGCATTATGGTTGCGCCTCACAGCAGCAAGTCTAGACATAAAGCTATTACACATACACATAGGAACACTCTCATTGAAAGACAGATAGGCAACATCATTCGTGATGGATATTTTATTTCAAGTCAAGTGTCTCAAGTGCGTAATTATGGCGCATTTCTTTTGAAAAGCAGGCACAATAAACAGAAAAGCTAGCTGTTTTTTTCAAAACCACATAAATCCTGTGGTTCTGTCATTTGTCCCTTTGTGTAATTTGTTATTTGATTGGACAATGTATTCTTAGTCTTTTTACTTCTAATTCCTGCCACAAAGTCATTTAGAAACACAAATGATCGAGTCCTGTTCAGATAAAATGATGTGTATGCAAAAAACTGACCCTTATTGACATTTCTATATGATTTTTTTGTTGTTGTTGAAAGAGAAATCAGGCTTAGCTTTGTTAGCCCATTTATACCAAACAGCTCTGTATATATGCATGTCTAAATGTAACCATTGCGCTATATCAAACAATTTAGACATGAGAATCTGTTGGGGAAAGCCATGCAGAAATCCCATCACAGCTGTTTGGTACTTCCATCCCTTTTTTTTGTTCACATCTTGTTGTGTAAGGTGTGACATTTTCTCTGCTTACACCATGTGTGTGAATTGGCATCAGGCCCACGCCTGATAATCTGGTGGGTGTTAAAGTTGGATGTTGTGAACCTGAATATTTCATAGAGAAAATCACAGCTGAAGAAGTAGGCCATTCAGTCAATTAAAAAAGAAGCAGAGTTTAATCAGTGTTTAAATTTTTTATTTTTTTTAAATCAGCTCATAGATGCGCATTGTATTTCACTGTAGCAGTCTGTTAAGAAGATAGGAAATTAGTGAGGTGTAATGAGTATGCCTAGACAACTAGAGTGACCATGTCCTCAAAATGACCCCACAAAATTAAAAAGAAGGTTTTGCCCCATCTCTCCACCTTTTTTGCTGTAAAGCTCTGATGGAGCTTCATTCTTTCTTTCCTCTGTGCCAGGGTCTGCTGGCTGCTGAAGGCTTTCTGTCACATGTTCTCTCTCTGCGGAGGTCAGAAGTCCGCCTAACACGTCATGAATGATTTATTCCAAGGTATTAATCTTCCCTTCTCAATATGCAGTCGATTCGCTCAATTAGCAACGAGGTTCTGTGCACTGTCAAAGCACAGAGGAATAGATGTCTGCACCTCCGCTGCTCTCATACATACAGCAATGTGGTGGGAACTACCTAAAAATAAATACATAAATAAAAAAATAAAAAACATAACATAACATAACATAAATCAAAGTGGTCAATTCCTCTTCCCTAGGGTTAACCAACTGAAAACTATATATATATAGTTCAACACAACGCATGCTTCAACTGGTTTCTCCAAGTTTAACTGAAAATGCAACTTATAATGACTTCTCCAGTCTCAAAACTATTCAACCCCTTCATGGCAAACATCTTTAGCACTTAGTAGAGCACCCTTTTGTAGTTATGACCTGCTGCAAACAAGATGCATACAGCTTCTGGCAGTGTTCTTGAGGAATCTTATCCCATTCACTCTTGAGCAATGGCCTCCAGTTCAATAATATTCTTGGATCTGTGTGCTATATATATATGTGTGTGTATGTATATGTATTTTTTTTTCCCCCTGAACTTTCAGCTTTTGTTTGGGGAAGCTTTCCACTTCTCTCTTTTATCATTTTCATCTTTTGGTTCTGTGCCATCCGCACTGCCTGGTGGATAAGAAAGAAGGAATATAAATGTGAGTGGCTTTCCAATTAGTTAGGAGATGAGTAAATAGTGACACTTAAGGTGCAGATTTAAGATATGTTCACACACGTGTAGCAGGTGAAACGAGTCTTATCGCCCAGCCAATGCATTTTTATGTTAATTAACATCTGACAAAGCATTTTCTGCATTTTTATTCCTGCATTATGCATAAAAACCTCTGCAAATGCTTTTTAATTTGTGATGACTGGGTGGAATTTTAAAACGCAAAGTAATTCACATCTTCTGGACAATGGTGTGTTTTTACAATGTCACTGAGGCTTTAACAATACACAGTACCCTCCGAAACTATTGGAATGGCTAGGCCAATTCATTTGTTTTTGCTAAAGACTGAAGACATTTGGGTTGAGATCAAAATATGGATTAGGATTTCAGCTTTTATTTCCTGGTACTTCCTGGTATTTCCTGCTATCATCGTGAGTGACATCATCAGTAAATTTTAGTGAGCCTGTTCCAGAAGCAGTCATGCAAGCCCAAGCCATGACACTACCTCCGCCATGTTTCACAGATGAGCTTGTATGTTTTCTATCATGAGCAGATCATGGATACCTTCAACCGAGAGTAGAAGTTCAGAGCTATTTATTGTTTAAACAATCGATCAGGACAGGACACACCTGGGCAATAAGAAACACCTGTTAGCAACATGTTCTAATATTCTTGTTTGCCTACAAATTGGGTGGTCCGAATCAAAATGTGCTACGCCATTTAACACATTATAATACCAACATATAAATACCAGGATACAAAAGCTGAAATTCTAAACTCTCTTCTCATATTCATCTGTTGATCTCAAACTCAACTGTCTTCAGTCTACAGCAAAAAGCATGTTTCCAAGGGGACTTTATTTTATCTTTTTTATTACTTTAAACTACAAGGGCCTGGATGGTGGCTCCAGATTAACATCCGGATACTCTCACAACTATGTTTGTTTTTTTTATTTACTTATCTTCAGTAATGGTTTATCCTGGGCAGAACATTTTAATTTTACTCTAATTACACTAATATTCCAATATAAATTCTGAATGATTAAGTAAACAATACGCTTTTAATTGAATCGGTTAAAAAGCAATTTAAAAAAAAAGTATTGATGCTTTACAGCATGCTAATGTCTATCATGTGGACATGTACATTGCATTCTAAGTCTCAGGAGAAACAAATATATATATATATATATAT
>JANDJT010000001.1:30480051-30512884 GCA_024331685.1 Stegophilus panzeri | reverse complement strand
ATAGGGAGCAAGGGAGGAGTAGGAGAATAAGTAAGAATAAGAGAGGAGGAGAGATATGGAGTCCTTAAACAGAGAGTGGTGCATTGAGGTGGAATAATACCAACCAAGAGTGATGTGAAGAGCATGAATCACATTTCAGATGCAGTTTAGTGAGATGTATCTCAGCTAAATCAGAAGCAAGCATACATGTTCCTGTAGGGCTTCAACAACCGCATGCACTGTTATTAATGTTCTGTACTGTACAAGTGCAGCCGCAATGCCAACGCCCAGGCCAACCTCTCTGAAGACTGCAGAGGATGACTTGAGAAGAGATATAAGGATTTTCTCATAGCAGATTGGGCCGGTCTCATCACTCTCATAGGTGCAGTTAAAATAGAGATAGTAATTCATTTGTGGCTTCACCGCAACCCCAGCTATAAAAAGACTGGGGGAGGGGTTGACTTTCATTCACTTCCTATCATACTAGATTTATTTGACAGGTAAATAAAGAAATATTAAAAAATAGGTAAAGCATAGGTAAGCACTTAAAATGCACATGTCCACTTCATGCTCAAAAATAGAACAAAAGATCCACCGTTCTCTTTTTCCCCCTTTCAGGATTTCAAGTTCTTCGGGTTCAAGAGGGGAAAAAAAGCTGTTTGTAATTCAGGGTGGCTCCTGAGATGCAGCAAGCTTTCAGACTGTGTTCTTGCCTGACATATTCGAGAGTATTATTCCCAAGATTTTTATTTCACAAGCAGTTAGAGAGCATTAAAACATAAGATAACGTTTATGATCCAAATTAAAGACATAAAGTTAAATGGCAATCAATGGCTCGAGACTTGATCATGTCCCCATGATACTCTTACACTGCACATACCGTATAATTGGGCTCAGCTTGTTCTGGTTTTGAGGAGATGACTCCAGACTTGCATCTTTGCAGACGTTTATTAACATTTTATACTTCTGGCCAGACATGCAGGAGAATGAGTGGTCCGTCGCCTTCATGCTCTGTGTTTAGCTCTGCTGGAAATGAAGAGTGGCAGTCATGTTTAATAGAGAATGGGCCACTGAAAGAATCAGTAAATGAGATGAGAAAGGGAGAGAAACATGAAGATAGATAGAGAGAAGACATTGAGAAGGAGACAAATGAAGAGAGACAGACATGGATATAAGTAAAGAATACACAGACGTTTAATAGAGAACGGGCCACTGAAAGAATCAGCATCAGAGATGAGAATGGGAGAGAGACATAAAGAGAGATAGATAGATAGAAGACATACAGAAGGAGACAAATGAAGAAAGGCTGACATGGATATACACAAAGTAGAGAGATATAATGAGATAGATAAATAGAGAGATAACTCCTGTGTGACCAGGTCACCAGGAGTATGGAGGTAAGGGATGCTGTCATTCCTATGATAATACATCCATGTTGAGCTGCTCGTCTGTCTCTGACTTCTGTCCAACCTCCTCCAGTGCACCAGCTCCTCCACTAACTGCCTGATTAAACCAGGAGTGACAGGAGGTCTGTCCTCCTCTGTTGGCTCATGTTCACTCAAACTATGTTATACACAAGGTCAGCTAATATAGTAAGTAGGCTAGTTGGGCTAAAGACCTCAGCAAACTTCATGCAGAGATGTCTATGAGGGTTGCGCGAAGTCAAAATACCCTTCGCAAGCTTACAAGCATGCACACTCTCTGTGAATTTGCATTGGCCATCACATACTCAAGTACTGCGGATGGCATTGTTAAAAATTCATGACAATTTCCATGACTACAAGAAAAAGATCGGCAAAGTGATGACAGCGATAAACTTGTAAATGTAAAATTCATATCCTGAATTTATATATTTCTGTAAAGCAGCTTTGTGACAACGTCGATCATTAAAAGTGCTATACAGATTAAATTGACTTTACTTGAAGTCAATTAGGGGGCACAGAGCACTAGGCCCCATACAGAACATAGGGAGAGCACCCCCTGCTGGCCTCCCTAATACCACTTCCAACTACAACCTTAGTATTGAGCAGCAGGTCTCCCATCCAGGTACTAGCCAGGCTCAATGCTGCTTAGCATCAGCGGGAAACCAGGCAAAAGCTGCAGGATGATATGGCTCTGGATGAACAGTTTGGCATGCTAATGAAACCTATCCAATTAAGTAATGTAATGCCCAATCACAGGTTTGGTCACATGCCCTGCAAAAAAAGGAAAATATCTTGAATATGTGTAAGTTGATCTAATATGTTCTATTATATAATTACAATAAATCAAATACTATTAATAAACCTATTTCTAGTCTGTTATACTAATATCTTATTCTGTTGGCAGCTTCTTTCTTGATGTAAATGCTGCAAAATGCCAAAATGATATGCCAATAGAACAAGACTATTTCAAGTTGGGATTCACAATTCACAGTTCACAATAACAATATCTAGAAATAGTTTTAATCATCTCATATTTGGTTTATTATAATCTTATGATAGGAAATGCTCAATTATTTAAATAATAGATGAATTTGACTCTATTCAAGATATTTTCAATTGCTAAAATGTTATTTTACACAGCGTAGCATACCATGTTCAACTGTGGAGTTCTCCCAGCTACCATGAAGCACCACACAATGCCATTTGTTCTGAAATTACATCATATTGTTCACGGAAGCCAGCTGAACATCATCTCTACATGAAGTATCCTGAAGCCTTAAGCCCTACCTCAATTTCAAGGAAAATCTCAAAATTGGAACAATTTTACTTCTTGGAACCGAGAACAATAGCAACATCTAAGAAAGGAAGTAAAGAAAATAGTGTGAAGTAGAGGCTGGCTGATTTTGTGTAGATTCCCACAGTTGGCAGTTGTGTCCGGTGATTACAGCTGGTGAAGCGCCTCCTAGATTGGGCTAATTTATTGAACCCCACTTCATGGACACATCCATAACATTTCTTCAGTGTCACGGTTTGCTTCACTTCTTGTTTTGATTTACAAGCTACCTCTAGTCTGTAAGTTGATCCTAATCACTTCCTGGTTTGGTCATAGCTCCACCAGGTCACTTCTAGGGATTTAGCTACCCTGTTTTTTCATTTTCATTCATCCCAGATATTTTTTGTTTAACTCTGTGTATATACAGTATAACCCTACTCTGGCCTAAACCTTTGTGTGACTTCGCCTGCAAGTTGCTGGATGTCAATTTAATGGATTTCTCCTTTTTGGTATGTTGCCCATGATTGGTTTACCTGTAGTTTACATGTTTCTTGTTTTATTGAAAGATTGATTTTGTTTTCCCGTGTGTATAACGGTCCCAGTCTCACCCGATATAACCAGTCCCTCTTATGTGAAATAAACCTGGCTCACACCTACACTCCATATCCTAATTATTTTCATCAGATTCATTTCTCAAACTTGTGTCAGCATTACAATCAGCAGTGATTGAAATACAGTAGCAGGTATAATAAACATGAACAAGGTGGATTACTTTCTCAATCATTGCTTTTTCAAAATGCCACAGAAGCAGAAAATAGAAGTAAATAGACTAAGCCCATACTGTAAAACTAACATACAAATTACATACAAGGGCAAATGAAAGAACAGTAAGTTTTGAAAGCTGGCTAGCAGCAAATGTAGCATTTCTATTTACCATGGTTACTATTCAGAACAGATGATACATGAAATTTGTAAGAAGCCTGAGGATACTGCCTTAAACAAATTAAGTCCTCAACAGTAGTGTTCTGCTTAGAGCTTGGTCTGCCATCTTTATCAATGTTAAGCAGAGCTCTGCTAGTTTCAAATAAGAAAAAAAAATTACATTGTCAGAAATGCATCATGCAGAGAACGTGAACGTGAACATTATATGTAATTCACACCAAATATATGCACATGAGAAGCACCATTTAATGTTAATATTAACTTAATAACAAGAAGCTTGCTGTACTGTACGAAAGAGATAAACATCTTCACACCTTTATCATGATTACAATGCCTGGATATATGAATATACATGAAGTTGCATTTTATAAACACCACTCATGAAGTAATAGCCTAATATTACTATCAGCTACTGTAGGTTACTCTGCTTTCACACTAACATAGTAGCTTGCATTATAGTGTGTCTCTTTGTAGGTATGTAGCATCCGACCAGCATTTTTAGTTCTGATGAGAAAGGGTAGTAGCCAAAATGTATAGCTCACAGCACACGATTATTACAGTATACAGTTTATTTGTCATTAAAATGTATTTTAAAGATAAGATAAAAGATAAGATAAGATAAGATAAGATAAGATAAACTTTATTGATCCCACACTGGGGAAATTCCTCAGATATGAAAGAATACACATTAAATAGGAATAGAATAGAAACAATGTCTAAAAAAAAAATATATAGTAGGAATAGAAAAATAGGAATAATAATAATAATAATAATAATAATAATAATAATAATAATAATAATATGTACACTATGAACACTTGAATGTATGTACAGATGAATAAGAATATGAATATATACAGGTGAGTAACACCTCGTTTATATACAGATAAGATACAGATGTATTTTGAATTCGACAATATTAATAAAGTGCTGACAAAATTTAACCCAAACACTAAACTGTATAATCAAAATAGGTAACCATTTGAAATCACTTCTTGGATTCAAGGGTCCACTATACAAGCCCCTTTGTAGTTTGTTTCTATAGAAACGGTAATATATTACAACAAGGCCATTGATATAAACCCATGATACGAATTACAGCCGCCCTACTGTCAGAGCTGCTGTTATAGAAAGTTAATCAACACCCAAGCAGAACTGAGAACTCAATAGAGCTGTCATATAATATTTATTTAACAAACTGTTAAATCGATTATCCACCTTGTTTGATTGGATAGAATTCAATTCAGGTTTGCCTTAAGTCTGTGCATGAAGACATTTTATTAGTTTATTAGGCAATATTTACATGGTAGTGATCCCCTTCCACTTCTTGGGATCCAGACTAGTAGTGTGGTGGTAGAGTGCATGTCTCAAGGCATAGCAATGCCTGTTAGGGCACTGGTGACTTAATGGTTAAAGCTCTGAGTTACTAATAAGAAGGTTGGTGATTGAAGTCCCAATGCTGTCACTGTTGGGCCCTTGAGCATGCCCTTAACCCTCTCTGCTCCAGGGATGCTGTTTATATTATATATCCCTTAACAAGCTGTGTCCCATCATACCCCATATTCCTAATATCCCATAACAAGCTGGGTTATGCAAAAAAAGAATTCCATCTGCTGTAATGTATAATGTGACAAATAAAGGCTTCTTCTCCTATAGAATGGTTATGTGTTACAAAAGTGATTAAAGAGGTAATGTTATTGACTGTGTTATCACCAGACGTTAGAGAGAACTCTTCCTGCAGATAGAAATAGTGAATCATCTCGCATGCATGTTTATTAACATGCTTCCTCCAGCGGCAGTGTCTGAAGAAGAACATCAGTGATTAAGTATGGCAGCAAGTCCACAGAAATAAACATGTTCCTGGAAGTGTGTGAATAGTAGGCCAGCCAGTTAGATCACAATCTGGAAGGTAAATATTGCACATTCCTTATAGTCCATGAAGACTTTCCTACAGACAGAGAAAGATTGGCTTGAATGCATTTATTTGTTGAACTTGGATATAACATTAAAACAAATCAAAAGGCCAGGTTCCAAACTGAGTTATCAATTTTATGACAGTTTTTATTTTCCTCCAGTCCATTTGTTTTTAAATGGGGCGAAATATCCACCGGCTGCAAATACACATCTCCAATGGTCTCATGAAAAATAGCAATTTAGAAAATGAAACTCGCTCCATGTGCCTTTGAAAGAAATAAATTTAGTCCATATTGTTTATTAATCACTGGAGAGAGAATGAATAATGGCAGAGAGCGCTTGGCAGGCCAGTCACTGGGCCTTGGTCATGCGGAGATCCAGTGTGCTGTGACTAAATCAGAGCAATCGTCAATCTGAAAAGCAATGAAAGTAAAAAGCCATAGAACAAAAATAGCACGGAAATGCAAATTGAAAGTATACCACAACAGGCAAACTACAACCCATGTCTTTGGACTCGGGGAGGAAGCTGGGGTACCCGGAGAAAACCCTCGAAGCATGGGGCAAACTTAACCCCAGAGCATAACCCCCTAACCCCAGAGGCATGAGGAAAACGTGCTAACCAATAAGCCACTGTGCCCCCCCATTATTATTATTATTATAAGTAGTAGTAGTAGTAGTAGTAGTAGTAGAAGTATCATTGTTATTATTATTATTATTATTATTATTATTATTATTAGTAGTAGTAGTAGTAGTAGTAGTACTGGTAGTAGTAGAACTATTATTATTAGTAGTAGTAGTAGTAGTAGTAGTAGTAGTAGTGGTAGTAGTAGTAGTAGTAGTACTGGTAGTAGTAGAACTATTATTATTATTATTATTAGTAGTAGTAGTAGTATCATTGTTATTATTATTATTATTATTATTATTATTATTATTATTATTATTATTATTATTATTATTATTTTTATTGCACTGTATACTGTATATATCCATCACTCAATGTATCTATTCTGTAATTACTCTGTATACACACATTTTCTGCCACCATGACAAGTTGCTTTTTAATTAATTTCATTGTCATGTATTTGTATATTGTACAATGACTTTACTCCAGGAACTAAATGGTGAAATCTTCATCCCAGAATTTGCCAGCCTAAAAGAAATCACAGTAAAAGATGCTAGAGAATCGAAAATGATGGCTGGAGCTGTCTGAAATCCTGTGGGCAGATTTATTTTGAATGCTCTCAATCAACTGATAAATAATTTGTATACTTTTAGTGATTAATATTGCACCAGCAGGAAGCTGGTGAAGCATGTTTAAGGAAAACCAGTAGTCCATTGGGTGATAGCTGCCCTCGACTATTTCTGTCTCTCTTTTTATTTCGGAGACATGTGTCTGTGGGACATAACATGCTTGCCATTGAGTGCAACAAATATAAATAAATAAAAAAAAGAAAAAGAAAATAAATGAATGTTTTCTGTGATAGACTGGTGTTCCCTGCAGGGTGTATTCACACTTCATACCCAGTGTTGCTGAGATTCAGGTTCAGGATCTGCTACAACTCTGACCATAATAAAGAGTTTACAGAACAGGAATGAATGAATGTGTGAAACATTGCATAGCAAATAAATAAATAAATAAATAAATAAATACATTTTCCAAGAAACAGTAAAATATATAGTGGATGGAGTAAAAATAGATTACTTTTGTTACAGCGTACTATTAAAGAAATAATATGATATAGAATGGTGCACATGCTAATACATAAGGAATAAAGCACATTAGGACCTACTGTTATAGGAAAATAATGAACAACAGGGTTGTATGATGCGGCCTAATGTGAAGTGGAGTTACTATTACCACCACGATATGGATTTATTTTCTAATAATAACATGCCATGAAGTGTTTTATTCCTCTTATACCACAGCATTTTGACAACAGTTATGTTTTTTGTTTGTTTTTTTAATTAAAGAATGTTATGGCATGTTATCTGTTAGTTCTAGTTAGTTCCTGCTATAACAAAGTCGTTCCCTCACCAGCTTCTCTTTTTCCTCTCTCTTGAGGTTAACAATACAAAAAAAAAAAATTATCAACACCATATCAACAATTACACTGTTTCTGTGGAGTGTCCACCATACAAGTCCCTGTGTGAGTTGTTACTATAGAAATAAAAAAAACTTATTAGAACAAGTGCATTAATGTAAAGCTGCACTATTGTCAGAGCTGATGGTATAGAAAACAACCCTTCTGACCCCATTCAGAATTGAGAATTTAACAGTCCCGTGATATAGTGTTCATTCGATAGTACAGTATGTAATTCCAGTACATCTTCTGTGAGTTTAAACACAGATCTTCACTACGGTATGCGTATCTTTGTAGTAATGATATTTCAGCACCTCATAACCAAAACTGCACTGCAGAGATGAATGTACAAAACAACCAGAACCAACCAAAATGCAGCACTGTAAATCTTCAGGATTGATCTCATAGAGAAGGCTCCATCCTGGATTTCAGTCCTAAAGCATTGTTTCTGCTTTATGGTTTTGGTTTTATTTCTCTGTATATGAAATACCATGCTATCACAGTGATGGAGAAAAGAAAAAAACAACAACTAGCCAGTTGCAGGAATTTACTGACTGAGATTTTAAATCCTAAGCCAATTGGGATTTGTGATATCTAGGACAGCATCTAGATGTACAAACTAGCATCTGGTGAGAGGTAAAACAGCGCGGAAGGTAAATAATGCTGTGAATATGCAAATTAACACATAAAGGAAGATATTACAGAGAACTTAATGTGGTCTAATGCTTGTAAAATCTTAGGGATTTAAATGGGTTTGAAAACGCACACCTTGGGCATTTTCATACTTGGTTGAAATACTCGAGTCTGCACTCGGGATGGATTATCATCTCATTGGGGGAGGGGCTTATAATCTTAGCTTTGTGCTCACATAGATGAATTCCCTGTGAACAATGGATCAACTGCGCAATTCCATATGTCACTTTTATGCCTGAAGGTTTTGCAAAATAGTAGGCACTAGGTTCATCCTTTTGCTTTTTTTTAATTATTCTTTCATAACAGCACTGAAGTAGTAAAGAATAGCGCTTTTTAGATGTCATGCGAAGAAATATGTGCAAACGAATAGCCGCTCTCATATAAGGTTTTATATTTATTTTTGCTGTGATCTCAGTGCAAGTGCTTACACCACAAAGGTGAGATAATGACAGTGCTCCAGTCCTATGAATGTCTGGTTTAGATATCAATAACCATAATAACCCATTCCTCAGGATCAGGAAAGTAAAAACATATGAAGTAATATGACAAGTTGAATCAATCACAGTACTCGGCATTTGGTGAAGAGTGCGAATAGCTTCTACACCTGATAAATGTTAGGAGAAAACTGAGTGCTATGACTAACAGAACTGAAACAGCGATCATTACCAAGGATACTATCTACCGTGCTACCAATGACAACACCACTGCAACAGCATTAACATTACTGCTTAGAGTGAAAGTGAGTTAGCTAACACTACCTAGGTAGTCATGACTTGCTGCCTTTCCCTGAGCTTCTACTGATTGTGTTTTTGTGTTTCTCCCAGCAAACTCATAACTTGCAGCTTGATGTTAGACAAGCGACTGTTGACATCAGAAATGTTTTCTCAGCTATTGTAACTCATGTAGGCCACCAGTATGTGCCATAGCTCATGTAGAAGTATCCATTTTACATTTTTAGCCTTCCACCCACTTCTGCATGCATGAGCTCACAGGCACCTGTGATTGGCTAGTGTGGCTGTGATTGATAGGAGAGAAAGGGAGTATAAAACCCCTTCCTCCCTAAGAGCACGGCCAATTTTGCTCTCTTGGGCTCCTGGCCACAGATGCCTGTGGCATCACTGGGATTCACACTGTATTGTCTTGTCTGTCTGTGTCTGTTCCCCCCTCTCACTAGGGGGAGCCATCACTGTACTGGGCTGCTGAGTGCCTCTAGTGTGGCACTTCCTGGGAAAACAAGATGGTGGAATTTCTTTCCACTCTCTTGTTCATTTAGTGATTGTGTTAAATCTAAACAACATTAGTTTAAGAATGTGTAGTTGGTTGGTTAAATAAATGATTAATGTTTGTTTATTGTCTGTTTACCCATTGTCGCCTCTACCGGAGCAGGGTGAGTGCCCTTTTCTACATTACTTTTCTCCTGATTTTGGGCTAAATAGGGAGGTATGGAACTGTTTTGTAGTTTCTATCTTTATTGTTTATGTTTAGAGAAGGTAGGTTTTTAGGGAAGATGTCAGGAGTGTTGGGTTTTGTTTATTATTTTGGCCTTACATACCCCAGAGAAATGACTTCCTGGTTGGCTGTATTTATTGAAATGGTGGCAGTAATATTCATTTTTATGAAATCTTCTGTGGTTTGTGCACTGACTCATTCACTCACTCACTCACTCACTCACTCACTCACTCACTCACACACACACACACACACACACACACACACACACACACACCAAAAAAAACATTGCCCTAGCACATAACATTCATAGATTTCTCATGAGATTTGGTTGACTTGGCTTCACTTTCACTGTTGAGAAAGTTGTATATCAGTGTTGGTGTCTCACAGCTGTGATGTACTAGTGTTGCTACTAAGCTCAGTTTCTTGTCAGTTTCTTGTCTTGTCTGTACTGAAGATCTCATGTTTTTCCTGAATTGGTATGCTTTTCCTCCAGGCACCTCGTAAATACATACCGGTAAATGGATTGGCTACTCTAAATTACTCTAATTTGCCAAAATGTGTGTGTGAGAGCGTGCGTGTGTGTCTGAGAGCATGCATGTGTGTGTGTGTGTGTGTGTGAGAGAACGTGCGTGTGTGTGTGTGTGAGAACGTGCGTGTGTGTGTGTGTGAGAACGTGCGTGTGTGTGTGTGTGTGTGTGAGAGCGTGCGTGCGTGTGTGTGAGAGTGTGCGTGCGTGTGTGTGAGAGCATGCGTGTTTTTGAGAGCGTGCGTGTGAGAGCGTGCACGGTTGTGTTTAAGAGCGTGCGATCATGCATGTGTGTGTGAGCGTGCGTACGTGTGTGAGTGTGTGCGTGTGTGAGTGCGTGCGTGTGCGAGCTTGCGTGTGAGCACGTGTGTGAAAGAGTGCGTGTGTGAGAGCGTTTGTGTGAGAGCATGTGTGCGAGAGTGTGTGTGAGAGCGTGCGTGTGTGAGTACGTGCGTGTGCGAGCTTGCGTGTGTGAGAGAGCGCGTGTGTGAAAGAGCGCGTGTGTGTGAGAGCGTTTGTGTGAGAGCATGTGTGTTAGAGTATCTATGCAAGAGTGTGTGTGAGAGCGTGCGTGTGTGTGAGAGCGTGCGTGTGTGTGAGAGTGTGTGAGAGCGTGCGTGTGTGTGAGAGCGTGTGTGTGTGTGTGTGAGTGCATGCTTGTGTGTGTGTGAGAGCGTGCGTGTGAGAGCGTGCGTGTGTGTGAGGGTGTGAGCGTGTGTGCGTGTGTGTGTGAGAGCGTGCGTGTGTGAGTGCGTGCGTGTGCGAGCTTGCATGTGCGTGTGAGCGCGTGTGTGAGAGCGCGTGTGTGAAAGAGCGCGTGTGTGTGAGAGCGTTTGTGTGAGAGCATGTGTGTTAGAGTGTCTATGCGAGAGTGTGTGTGAGTGCGTGCGTGTGTGAGAGCGTGCGTGTGTGTGAGAGCGTGCGTGTGTGTGAGAGCATGCGTGTGTGTGAGTGCATGCTTGTTTGTGTGTGAGAGCGTGCGTGTGAGAGCGTGCATGTGTGTGCGCGTGTGTGCATGTGAGAGCGTGCGTGTGAGAGCATGTGTGAGTGCGTAGGTTTGCATGTGCGTACATGTGAGAGCGTGCGTGTGCGTGTGAGAGCGTGCATGTGTGTGAGGGTGTGAGCGTGCGTGCGTGTGTGTGAGAGAGAGTGCACGTGTGAGAGCGTGCGTGTGTGTCTGTGAGAAAGAGTGCATGTGTGTGAGTGCGTGCGTGTGTGCGTGAGAGCGTGTGTGTGTGCATGTGTGTGAGCGCGTGCGTGCGTGTGTGTGATAGCGTGTGTGCGTGTGAGAGCGTACACATGTGAGAGCGCGCAATTCCATGCAATGGACTGGATTCCCATGACTGTGATCAGGATAAAATGGTTATTACAGTGGTTACAGTGGAGGACATGGGGACAGCACCATAGCTGAGCAGCTTATTTTGATTAGCATTTGTAATTATCAGAAGGCGGTACATCGTTAAAGTAGCTGCTAGAGATAAAACCTCAGTAGTTAACTCACTTTTGCCATGTATGCTTGTAGTGTATCCTATTTCTCTGCAGAAGAGCTCTAATGTAACACCTGCAATGTCAAATGGCAGAAATTACGAGGAGTTGAGGAGCAAATTGCTATTTTGCTAAAACATTTCTTTAAAAAAAAAAAGATGACTCATGAGATCCAGGTATAACATCTGGCACAGATGAAGTAGGGAGCATTCCTGAATCTCACAGCTGGTCACAAATCTGAGTAGTCCGATCGTCCTGAATAAAGTTTCCTTGTGCCCCACTACTATACTTACTCAGGGCCCATGGAATCAGCTGCACTATTCTCTTGCTTACAGCGTTCCTGCTGAATGTGGCTGAATTTAATCATCATTAGGACTTCAAGATAATCTCAAGCTTAAGATATATTAAATGAATACCGTGTGTACTGTTCAGAATGGCGTAGAGTTAATTAGGAAGTAATATCATGGTAATGGAGTACTTATTAGAAGTATGCATTGGGGTGGGTATCCTGTATCCTTGTATCCTTCTCTTTCATGTGATGTCACTCTGGATAATCCTTCCATTTCAGGTAATGTATCCATCCATCCTGTATCCTTCCATTCCATGTGATGTATCCTTCCATTCTGCCCAGATCGTCTACACCCGCTGTCAAATAGGTCACTCCAGGATGACACACACGTTTTTAATATTAGGAGAAGACTCACCAGCATGTACCTTCTGCCAGAATCCATTATCCTCGGAACATGTTCTATTCGACTCTACTGGTCTTAACCCTGTGAGAAACTTGTTTATACAGTCAACACTCTGGAAGGAATGTTTAACAAAGTCAAACCTAGCGCAATTTTAGAGTTTTTAGGAAAAATAGATTTTTAAAACCTTATATAGAGTTCCTTACATATTTCTCACCATGGATATAGCCATAGAAGCTGGCATGCCATTAAAAAAACAAACAAACAAACAATTCATGTGATGTATTCTTCCAAACTGCATCCTTCCATTTCACGTGACTTTATCCTTCTCTACTGCATCCTTCCATTTCACATGACTGCATCCTTGCATTTCACGTGACTGCATCCTTGCATTTCACGTGGCTGCATCCTTGCATTTCACGTGGCTGCATCCTTCCATTTCACGTGACTGTATCCTTCTCTACTGCAGCGTTCCATTTCACATGACTGCATCCTTCCATTTCACGTAACTGTATCCTTCTCTACTGCATCCTTCCATTCCACGTGACTGCATCCTTCCATTTCACGTGACTGTATCCTTCCATTCCACGTGACTGCATCCTTCCATGTCACGTATCTGCATCCTTCTATTTCACGTGACTGCATCCTTCCATTTCATGTGACTGCATCCTTCCATTTCACGTGACTGTATCCTTCCATTTCACAGGACCTGTATCCTTCCATTTCACGTGACTGTATCCTTCTCTACTGCATTCTTCCATTCCACGTGATTGCATCCTTCCATGTCACGTATCTGCATCCTTCCATTTCACGTGACTGCATCCTTCCATGTCACGTATCTGCATCCTTCCATTTCACGTGACTGCATCCTTCCATTTCACGTGACTGCATCCTTCCATTTCACGTGACTTGACACTGTGTAATGTTTCAATTTCATGTGACCTATCCTTAATTACTATATCCTTCCATTTCCAGTGATGTCAAACTGTATAATCCTTCAATTTCTTGCGATGAATCCTATAACACGGTGTCCTTCCATTTCACGTGACGTCACACTGTATAACCGCACCGTTTTGAGGACTGGAAAGGGCCTGACTACATTAACTTTCATTTATACTAATAAACAACTGATAATTAACTACAAACTGTACATCTTCAACAAGCAGCAGTGCAGTGGCTCCTCCCTGTAATGCTGCCTTGTAGCTATGTTAAGCTAGCTACTTAATGTGACAACTAGGAATATTATCTTGGCAGCAATTATTGCTAATGTAAGAAAAGGTTAATTCGGTAGCTTGTATTGGTGCTAGACATTCTGGTTTGATTATTTCAGAAACTGCTGATGTTCTGGGATTTTCACACACAACAGTCTCCAGAGTTAGAGTTACACAGAATAGTGAATAAAAGAAAAATCATCCAGTAGTTATGTGGGTGGAAATGCCTTGTTATTATAAAGTACATAAGGATCATAGTCTATTTTATCAACTATTTAAGTGCCGTGTATTCTCTACCAAAGTGAGTAATATTAACCGTATTTCTCCATATTTTATGTTCGTATTGTGCAGCAAAGCAAGAAATTCTGTCGCACATATAGCGACCATAACAGAAAAATCATGGGACTGAAACGCTAAGATTCCTCAGTTGAACTGTTCAGCTACTCGGACAGAGAAACCTGGACCACTTGTGTTGACATCGCTCCAGTTTCGCTCGCTCTGTGATTGTGTTTGTGTCTATTCTAAGTGCTAATCAATGAGTGTGCTGTATGTGCACAGACAGGGTAGATGTGATAAATGATTCAGGATGAGATCAGAGATAGCAGTCCAACTTGAGAGCAGTCACGGAAAAAAAATGTCCTGAAAAACAACTGTGGAGAAGTTTCTGATAAAATCCTTTTCTACACAACAAACTCTCCACTTGCAGTGCTGTATCTTAATGTGTACATATGGTGTAACTGTTAATTTCACATTATAAGAATTCACTGATTTAAAACGGACAGATTAAAAGCGTCTGTTAGAGTTGTTCTTATATTCACGCCAGATGGTCACAAATGAACACTTTGAGGCTAGACATCAGAGGAAACATGATCATTTTGGTTCCAATTATCGAAGTTATGTTTGTGTGTGTTTTTTTTTTTCCCCACAACACTTTTTTTTCAAAATTTTTATATGATATAAAACACACCAGTAATTATATAAATAAAACCCTATTTTTTTTATACTTTTATTCCAACAATGTTAACGACTCTGTTAACATCTAGCATATATATATATTTTTAAATCTACTCACGCTTAATTATACACTCATATGCCACTTTAATAGGAATACCAGCATGCCCGCTTATTTGTGTAATTATCCAATCAGCCAATCATGTAGCAGCAGCACAATGCATAAAATCATGCAGATACAGGTCAAGAGTTTCAGTTAATGTTCACTCCAGAATAGAGAAAAAAATGTGACTGTTGCTGGTTTGAGTATTTCTGAAACTGCTGGAATTTTCATAAACAACAATCCATAGAGTTTACACAGAATGGTATGAAAAGCCAAAAAAAGCCAAAAAACCCCCCCCAAAAACATCCAATGCGTGGCAGTTCTGAGCGTGAAAATGGCTTGTTAAGAGAGGTCATGGGAGTCTGGTCATACCGGATTAAGCTAACAGGAAGGATATGATGACTCAAATAACCACTCTTTACAACCGTGGTGAGTGGAAACGCATCTCAGAACACACAACTTATGGCTGCAGTTAAGACTGCCAGCGTCAAGTCCACGACCAGGAGTCAAGAGTGAGAGCAAAAAACATCAAATCCCTTTCAAGGCCAATTCTGTGCATTGTGGAAATGATTAAGTTTTGTTTCTTAAGAAGAAATCTACACATGCAGTTAGCTCATTTGCCTCGCAACCTCAGGGCTTGGGGGCTCGAGTCCCACCTCCGCCTTGTGTGCGTGGACTTTGCATGTTCTCCCCGTACTTCGCGAGTTTCCTCCAAGTACTCCGGTTTCCTCCCCTAGTCCAAAGACATACTGTAGGCTGATTGGCATTTCCAAAATGTCTGTTGTGTGTGAATGTATGTGATTGTGCCTTGTGATGGGTTGTGATCCTACACAGGGTTGCAGGAAGCTTGGAATTCTGGACGGGTGTCCTCCGCCTTGTGCCCTGAGTATGTCTCGGTACTTCAGTCCTACAGCCCAAGCAACATACAGAACTTTGAAGAAGACAGCAGATCACATCAGGTTCCACTCCAGTCAGGGAAGAACAGCTATCTGATCCTACACTAAAACTGCACAGTTAAAAACAAGAACTTTCCTTCTGAAACCGGCTGAATTACTCCTGGAGTTGATTCAGCACTGCGAGTTAAACTATTTCAGCACTGTTTTGCTATAAGCACAGCAACAAACCAGTAGCTTTGCTTATGATAATTTTTTCCTCCGTCACCTAAATCGCCTTCTGTATTAACAGAACGACTTTTCCCATTTGTTTTGGATGAGATACTGATTGATTCTGACATCAGGCGAGTTCTGCATCTTTAAACAGCAGGAGGAGGAGGATGCGGTTAAAAGCTACGGGAAAAGCATTATAGGCTCGCAGTTACAGGCTAACCGAGGAGCGCCAAGCAAGAGCACTTTCTCTTTGAGCGCGCGTGAGCCGGTTCACACTCAGGCAGGAGGAGTCACATGACGGCAGCGGAGTCCGAGAGCGCGAGACCGAGAGCGCGAGCAGAGCGCTGCTTCGTTCCGCCTCGCGCCGCCGCCATTCCGCGCTCTGCGCCCTAACGCGATTTTTATTGCGACATTTTACTCCCGCTCGGTGAGTATTATTTCCAGTGACCCCTTTTTTGGTAAGCGTTTTTTTTTTTTCTTTTTTTGTCTTTTCGATCACTCTCTCTCTTTTTTTTTTTCTTCCATTTTTCCTCTCCTTTCGCTGCTGTTGAACGGTGAGAATTTGAAGTGCTGGTTTTGTGTTTTTAGCGTTTTTTTCCTGTTCGGGATTCAAGTTTTTTTTTTTTTCTTAGTGTGCAGTCATTCTGAATGGGGTTTATTCTCATACTCAGATGCTCTCAATGTATCAAGGATGAAAGTGGTTTTTACATCGATCTGGCAGTTTCGCATTTTTTGCACGTAGAGGTTTTGAAACATTTTTCTTTTTCTTTTTTCCCCCCCTTTTTGTTCTCTATCATAGACTTTTGCTGTATTTGCGCTTTGCTTTGTATTTGGCAGTGTGGCTCATACGAGTTTTGGGATTTTCATGGTCTCCGACCAACAGCATCTGCTTTGATTTCATCTCTCTTTTCTTTACAGAAATCCTTTTTAAACCTGGTGATGTTTTAATGTGAAACTTTTCTCGCAGATTTACTGGTTTACATGTTTTGTTTTGTTTTTGTTTTTCTCCTAATCTTTGATTTTTTTTTCTATTTGCTCTACTTTCCTGCAGATTTCTGTGTCAGATTTTTTTTTTCGGATGGTGTCTTTTTATGATATGGTTAATGCACATGAAGTGCACGTGAAGTGAAGTGTGTCTTTTGGTGGAGGATCTGTGCAGATTTTTTTTCCTTTTTTTCTTTTTCTTTTTGGTTTCCGTGCCCACGATGACGAACAGACGATTCTCCTTTCGCAGGTACATACGGACGAGAAATCAATCCAATTCCTGCAGCACGATTGCGTTTGCAATAAAAAAAAAAAAGAAAAAAAAAAAAGAAAAAAGCAAAGGCGGTTGAAATGTCACTATGTGGCTAATGTGTTCTTTGGCTTTGGGGTTTCATGTTAAATCACAGCTTGAACTGTTAGCACTTCCCTGTTAACCATAACCATGAACAAACAAATCCGGCGTGAGAGTAACTACAACAAGTTTACTCTGCCATTCAGTCAGATTTCACCCTGAGCTATTCTACTCACTGCACTCGGTTTCAATAGATCAGAATAAAGAGAAGATCAGACATGTAAGTATGATGTGCAAATAAGCGGATTTGGATGGTGCTGATCTAGCATACCATGTTGTTCAGCAGCTTGGGAAATTGTTACTTAAACATCATCTGTTGTTTATTTATTTATTTTTATTTATTTATTTTTTTACTTTCATTGCTATCTTTTTCCTCTTCCCAGCATTGTATGTGGCAGCACATAGACTCGCATGGACTCATCTTATCACCCAACACGTGGTGTGACATTACTGCTTAAAATCAACACCATGCTGCTGCCAATACCTCACCAATAGGAAGCAAATTCCCATAATTACCAAATGCCTACCAACATGATACTGATCTACACCTGCTTTAGAATAGATTAGGGTATTATTGCATCACTATTCTCCCTGCCCAAGTGTATTACTATACAGACAATGAAAAGGCTGTGTTGCGTTTGGAGTTTCAGCACCATGGACAGCAGCAAATACAACACAACAGTATGAGCAGTATGAGCAACCCGAGCATGGGATCAGTTCCATAACGCATTGGACATTTTGGATCATCTTCATTGTCAGAGACACATTCATACATCATTTATTTATAATATTTGTAGTGGCATGCTTTTGGAAACTCACGCCCAGATCTGAATCTGAAACCCAAACATGTGAAAATGATAAAGTTGGGGTTCTTTCTACAGGGTGTCCCCAAAAGTCTCCATACATAGTGGAAATTAACACTTATTAGCAAAATGTCTTCCAAATTTTTTAATACTTAGTTTCTATTAATATATTTTTTTCAGATAGCCTTTAAGAATGCTTTTGATAAATGAACGTATTGAAATCATTCTCATGGCTGAATCGGGAAGATGTCACAAGGTTGTGATGGACTTTAATAGGAAATGGCAAGCACGTCACACATGACACTGTTGTCAAACTTCTTACAAATTCAAAAAGACTGGAAGTGTTGTGGACCAACAGAGAAGTGAATGTCCATGAACATCCACTGATGAAGCTACATCTAACGTGCTGCTGGTGTACATAGTCTCCTATATATGGAGACTTTTGGGACACCATATTTTCATATAAATGAAGTTGTTCCATATGGTATAAATGTGACCTCATCCCCTTACCTTAATGTTAACATTAAGTATGAGACTACATAGGCTCTCTACACTCTGTTCCTTGTTGCCTCGGTGGAAAAAGATTAACCTTTTCTTACCCTCTCAGGAAAATGTAGAACCAAAGAGCTCTATGGTTGTCCCTATGATTGAAACTCTTGAAGGTTTTCTGTAGAATCCTACAACAAATTGTTTTCCTGTCAGAATGGGATCCAAGTAGCACTCTTTTAGGAAGCAAAGAGTACACAATTATGCAGGAATCCTTCAAGAACCTGTTTTTCTAATAGTGTCCATACTCTTCACTGTAATTAGTGAATATTTCAAAGTAGTGAAATGAGATACACATAGAAACTAAATAATTGGATAACAAGCTGGACCTTTAAGGAGTTAAATCTCGAACTTGTAAGCATTTCTTTGGTTTATTTCTAGGGGAATCCTCAAAGGTTCAATGTACAACCTTACAGCAGAGTGATTTCCTATTAGAAAGCATTCTGAGTAGAACCCTTATAGAATGCCAAGAACCCTTAATTATCCAGTGAAACATTGAAGAACTCTTTTCACATGCATTGGTTTTTGCTGTAGTTACGGAATTATTCGGTGTAGTGAAATGAGACATGTCGAAGTTGAATAATTTAATAATAGGCTGGAAATTTAAGAGGTTA
Organism: Stegophilus panzeri; assembly: GCA_024331685.1. NCBI lineage: Eukaryota > Metazoa > Chordata > Actinopteri > Siluriformes > Trichomycteridae > Stegophilus > Stegophilus panzeri. The sequence goes on along the minus strand of JANDJT010000001.1, from coordinate 30,493,756 downwards.
AATCTTGAACTTGTGAGGGTTCCTTCTGTTTATCTCTAGGTTACCCTTAAAGGCTCTATGTAGAACTCTGCAACAGAGTGTTTTCCTATCAGACAAGGTTCCATGTAGAACCATTTAAGGATGCTATGAACACTTAATTATCCAGGAACCCTTGAAGAACCTTTTTTTGTTCTGAGACTGTCCATCCTTTTTAACTCTAGGTACAGAATATTTCACTGTAGTGAATAAAGACACATAGCAGTTAGATTACTGAACAATATGCTGGGACTTTAAGGGGTTAAATCTAGAACTTGTAAGGGTTTCTTTGGTTTATTTCTAGAGGAATCCTTAAAGGTTCTATATAGAAAACTACAACATAGTGTTTTCCTATAAGACAACAAAGTTCCATGTAGAACCATGATAGAAGGCAAAGAATCCATTAACTCATAAAGAACCCTTTCTTTTGTAAAGGACATACTTTTCCACTGTCGTTTATTGAATATTTTGTTGTATTGACCTTAACTTGTTGTAGATTTATCTTAAAGGGTTAAATCTAGAACGTATCAGACCTTTCTTTCGTTTAATTCTCGGGAAGTTCTTAAAGGCTATATGAGAAACCTACTACAGTGTTTTCCTATCAGACAGGGTTCCTTGTAGAACCATTTTAGGAGGCAAATAACCCATTAACCCTTAAAGCACCCTTGAAGAACCATTTTTTTTCTAAGTGTACATACTTTGTCATTATAGCCACTGAATATTTTGTTGTAGTGAATTGAGATACATAGAATTACACATAGAAGCTAAACAACTGAATAACAAGACTTTAAGTGGTTAAATCTAGAACTTATAAGGATTTTCTCAGTTTATTTTTAGAGGAACCCTTTAGAGGAAGGCTGTCTATATATTTTCCTATCAGAAAGGGTTCCAAGTAGAATCTCTTTACAAAGAGCAGAACCCATAACTATCCGCAGAAAGGGTTTCTTGGATAGTAAGAGTTTATGTAATTTTGTTTTTTGTTTACTCATGAGATTCCTCTACAAAGGTTATGTCGTCTCAGTGTTATTGGCCTTCTTTGATTTGTTATGCTGCTTTTCATTTCTTTTCTGCCTCTAGTATAGCCTGAGCTAGTCAGTTGAATATAATAATGATGTATGCTTCTCATTTTCCATGTAGGCGTGAACATGCTGTACATTATATCCATGCCTACATGAGGAGCGTTAGGGCTCGGGTAGACGACGGTAGCGAGGCCAGCTGAACAGTGGCATTGAGATGTATGCGGCGTGCGCTGAAAGGTGCCTCTGCTGCACTGATAAATGTCTCTCTCTCTCTGTCATCTCTCCAGCTGGGCGTTATGATATCCAGCGTTAGTTCCTGCAGTGTCGTCTCTGCCCTCCAGGCAATTTCTCTCCGTTATCTGGGCCTAGCAAGGCTCGCGCATGAGAGCTATAAATGAGTAGTGAGAGATATGATAGCTCATGTGTGTCAAGATACCTTTGCTCTCATGCATAAAACATTTGGTGGCACGTAAAGTCCTGTTTACACCGGGCATGTGTTTGCCAGTAGGACAGGGTGTGTGTGTGTGTGTGTGTGTGTGTGTGTGTGTGTGTGTGTCTTTATTTGTGAAAGACAGAAGAAGTGGCTATTGTGTTTTGGAATGACAATGACTGAAGGCCTAATCGTAATCCACTAATCCAGAAATGAAGCGTCTATTCATATGAAACACAGACAGAAGCACTCGGTAGCAAAAGGTTGTGATCAAAAGTTGGTGTATGTGAAGTATGGCTGCTCGATTATGGCAATAATCATAATCACAATTATTTTGGTCAATACTGAGATCACGATTATTAAACACGATTACTCATTGACTTTGGAAACATCATATATATATATATATATACACATACTTAAATTATGTAAAACTAAATTAGATCAAAATAAATAAGATCAACTATGTTATCTGTAAACGTTAATAATTCACGGCAGTATTTCCATTTTACATAAAGGCTCATCCTGACAGTTAGTGAGTCTCCATTAAACTTCACTGAATGAGTGCGAGTCCACGCATACGCGTCAATCAAACAGCGCGCAATAGAAAGGAAACGCAATAACTCTGACTAAAATACTCATTTTGATCAAATATGTTGTTTGATGCTATATTTAGCTATATTTAGAAGCACAAGTAATTGTGTTGTTTATGAGAGCAGTAACTGTAATGGGGTTATAACATGTAATTGTATAGAAAGTGCCATACATTTACAGAATAAAGGAACATGTTACTGTGTTTAAATGAGTGAATGTGTGTGTTACTGCACAACATTCAACCACTTACCAGTTAATACTTAATCTGTGCTTTTGTTTTTCTTTTTTAGCATTCTTAATATAGTGATAACTTCTAATATAGTTATTAGAATATAATAGCTATATATAGTTAACTTCTGCTTTAAAGCTTGTGGACAATCGGTTGTTGTTTTTTTCAAAATATAATGTTAATATTTTAAAAAATCCTTTCCACAATGTATAGCATAGCCCACATAGACACGTTTAATACATTTTTCATGGCCTTCAAGTTGCACAATGTTTGAAGGACAACATCAGGCAGAATGTGAAATAGCATGTTTTTTTTTCCAAAAAAAAAAAAAAAATACAGAAAATAAAAATTGGCCTTTAATTCTACTAACCAATTAATCGAATAAATAATCGACAGATTAATCGCTTATCAAAAATACTCGTTAGTTGTAGCCCAAATGACATTGGTTTTGGTGCAATAGACAGTTATTACACAACACTGTTTATCGCCTGAGAAAAATGAAATAGATTTCTTGTATATTGGCGCACTGCAATGTAATGTTAATGCATTTTGATATATATCAGATACTGAAAAGGAAGTCATGTTAAAGGCCATTTGGGGATTTTTTTTTCCAAATACTGCGTAAAAGAGAGATCTATATCATCAATGCAATTTAGATCATAATCATGTACAACTTATTACAAAATGCAGGTACAAAAAAAAGCAATGCATAATGAATTGTTGCTTGTACTGCAGCACTGTTGAATTCTTGATTCTGATTGGTCAGAAGATGTTGATTCATTTTCTGTAACAGCATGGCTGTGACAATATCTGCAGCAAGGCAAATCAAAAGGTTTATATTAATGCACCTGTTCTAATACATTATTGTTTCTGTAGTAATGTATTCATAGGGGCTGGTATGATGTATGATTGTCAGGATCCTGTCTGATTAAAATGACAAACTGAGTGGTAAAGTGATTGAATGGTGAGTTTTCTGTAAGGAGACATTTATTTAACGTTTCTGGAAGGAGTCTCCAGTGTCAGCACGTTGTAACATTTAGTAAGTTTTCCGTCATGTGAAAGTCTTCAGGAAAGAAAACATTTCTGGTGATAAGCTACATTTATTTATTTATTAAATGTATATGATTTACTTATTAATGTCAAGACTTTGAGAACAAGTAGAACTTGATGGGGTCTCTGCTGCTGCCAACAAGTCTAGCCCTTCTTGTTACTAAATTGTATATCTTGAATATCTTTCAAATGTACTCCAAACAGAAAGGAAGCTATTGAAGAAAAGCTATTTCAGACACGTGACCTTGCTGTGACCTTGACCCTGTTTGTATCATTTCCAAAATCTAATCAGTTCATCTGCTGTTTACAGTGACAATTCCATAGAAATCCTACAAACACTCAACCACTTGTTCTTGAGATATTGCGCTAACGAGAATCTTGGATGGGCGGACAGATGGACAACCCAAACACTTAGAGGCAGAGGCACAAAAATAGAAGTTGATTAGGGAATTGTTGTTTTGTGAACAATTCTCGATATTAAACATAACCGACATTAAATAGTAAGTCTAAACTTTTAAAGTACAACATGTAAAGTACAACACAGTAGGATAAGAGGAATAAAACGCTTAAGGTTCTGTCCATCTCAAGTGGTCCAAAAATTGTAAAGTTAGTTGCTTGTAATAAGTTGCTAAACATTTTTTGAGTGATTACCTCTATGTATTGGCATTGCAAAACCAGCATTTTAAAAAAAATTTGATTAATTTTACTTAAATAAACAAAACTACGATGGCCATCGTTGTGTCATGGCACACAACAGATTTTGGTTATACAGCTGTGTATGGAAACCTCAATATCTCTAGAGCACATTACAAGGTACATGTACATATATAAACATTTTTGCACATTCTTGTTTCTTAGACCTAGAATTTAAGTCCAATTCTAATGCTCAAGATTGCTCACAGTTCCACATTTAGGGTCAATTTATAATAAGAAAGTTTAAGCCTCAGTCTTAATTGTTTTTAGGTGGTACCTAAGTAAGTATAGTGTGCATGCAGAACATTTCAGGTTTGAGGCTTCTCTTATTATTATTATTATTATTATTATTATTATTATTATTATTTCGTATGGGGACGAGAGTGCAAATTTTTTAAATTCCCCTCAATTTCGGGTTGAATATCTCTGGTGGGGGACCAGATACAAACCTGAAATTCTCACAGAAATAAGTAATCTATAGTAGCATTCTGCTGTAAAAATTTAGATTTTCAGTTTCCACTGGTTACAGAGCTAGGGCTAGTAGAAATCCGGGGAAAAGCTTACTTAATTTATGCATTTTGAGAAATGAACAAATTTATAATCAGCAGCTCCACCACAAGCTTTCATCATGAATCTTATATGAACAGCTAAACAACAGTCATTTCTTCTGTAACACTATTCTACCACACAGTGTGATGTTTTATGGTAACAAATTTGTGATGCTACATTTTGTTATTTCCATATATGGACACTATATTTAATATGGTGACTATATCAGATATAACATAATGGCAGTTTAGGAGTAGTGGTATTGTACACTGTATACTAAAGTGAACACTAAAAAAAGTCATTTTAAGTTATATTTTAACATCATCTAACAAAATATCCACTTAAATGTCCATTTTCAGTTTGGTTAAAATATTGTCGCCCTGACTTGTGTGTCACCATTACTACAAGTCAAGAAACGCTCTATTTTTTATTTATTTAGTAGGAATACTTTAAAAGTGACATATAATACAATAAATATAATAAATACATATAATAAAAGTGAACTAATACACATATATTAACACAGCATAATGGTCTTTTCTTTTAAGCAGAAAAGAAAATATGTTGAAAATATTACTGTTTGCATATTTTAATGCCCATCTTTAGTCACTACCCACAACTTTCACATGTATTGTTATATAACCAATTAGTGTATATCTCCTGAACTTTGTAAGACTATTAAACAGACAGTTTATTTCACTAACCTTACTTCTATGAGCTGAAAAAGTCACATTTATTAGCTAAAAGTAGGTAATTTACGCTGCTTTTCATACTCAGTATTAGCTCTATGGCTTCAATGCATACTTAATGCAATCATTTTATAAAGACATTTCAAAATGTCTATGACTGTTTGTGCACATTCATAAATTCTTATGTAATCATAGATAGTTGTCTGGTATGACTTCTGTAGGCTTTGAGTGCCTAGAAAAGCAGTAAATAAATCTAAGGAATTATTATTATTATTATTATTGCTAATAGTAGTAACTAAAGAGGTTGGTTGTGTTGAAATGTAACTCAAAAATGAGATTTTATGTACGCTACAAACCAAAGACCACCCTATAATATGGATTCAAGCAAGTGATTTAAAAAGGTAATAACAATAAAATTACACTGAATTATTATCATATTATTTATCATAATGCATATAATCCAGTAACTACAGTGAAATTAACTGGAAAAAAAATGCATACACTACCAGTCAAAATGTTGAACACACCTTCTTATATAACCCAGGCATGGACATGTGCTCAGTGTCATACACCCTTAGATTCAATATAGAACCTTAAAGGTAGGGATGTTTCTATCAGAATTTTTGCAGCCAATACTTTTAAAAAAAAATTTATTACAATGAACATTTTAATAGGCCTGTAAAAATACACTGTTAAGGCGATTTTTTTTCATTGGTTCTTGAGACCTCGTAATAATTCCACACTGGTAATAATTCCACATGACTGCAGTGCTAAAGTTTAACGCCATCATGTGTTTTACGTCCTCACGTGTTTTACGTCATCAAATTGCGATCGGTTGGTGATATCGGCCAAATTTAGAGACTACCGATTGAGTCATAGAATGTGATTCGCTGCCGATACCGATCGGCAGCATATCAATCGGAGCATCCTTACTTAAAGGGTCCACAGGTTTGCCCTCCAAGGGGGAACCTTTAGAATGTTCTATATGGAACCCTACAACAGATATCTGTCTAACTAGAACTGCTTCAAGAAGCTGAAATCCTTTCACTATACAAAGAATTCATGAAGAACCATTCTAATGTAACCCATGCATAGACCTGGGCTCAATATCATACATTCTTAGATATAGTATATCTTTACTAACATGTATAAAACATTTATTGGCATGTAAAGGCCTCCTCACACTCATGTACTCCCATTAGAACAGGGTGTGTTTGTGTGTTTGTGTGTGTGTGTAAAAGGATACGTGCCAGAATAAAATAAACAGTCTAAGCCTGCTGCTAGCACACAAATCCTGCAAGCCAGTGTGTAATTATGAATTGTAGTGCAATTACAAGTTGGTAAGACAAAGTCGAATGCTGTGTGCATTAAAAATGCATCATGTGCAATTTAATTTGATGATTCAGTGTGCTCCAAAATAAATGTTTCTCAACACAAGTCAGCGTAACACAAAAGCATGTCCTCTGGCTCGACCTGAAAGTTAAAGCTTCCCTCTTCAGGGTCCTTCCAGCCTCTGCACAGGGAAAGCGATATAAGTCAGGATCATTTTCACGCATATTCCTCTGTCAGATTTCTCTGAACTCAAAGTCACAGTGTATGTAGGAGCAGAATCAAAGACCCTTTTGAACAGCAGAATCTGGTCTTTGTAAACAGTGGATGCATTCAGCAATCATATCGCTGTGCTTATTGAAACAAGGCCACAGCTAATCAGGGCGCAGGATGTGTAGGGGAACGTTAGTGAACGAATACTGCAGCAGGACTGAGACGATAGCATGAAATACAATCGCGTTTGTACTTCATGCTATCGTCTCAGTCCTGCTGCAGTTCGTTGTTTTATCTGTACCATGACACTGAAGGTGAAAGCTCATCTAATTTAAAACGCGTATTGTACACCGACACACGTTTCACGTTTCATCTTTTTGGCTTTTTATTTTCCTGAATAGTTTGAATGGTTGTGTTACGTATATACTGTGTATATATGGGTCTTAAACAAGAGATTTTTATTATTTTTTTTATTTAATATTTAGATATTTACTCTTTTGCCTTTTGTTTTTTTAACGTTTGCGTTTACATTTGTATGAAATGTATTTTACACATTTGACATATTTTTATAATAATTTGTATTTTCTTGACATGTAAACACACTGAAACGAGAGAGAAGAAAGATTTGAAAGATAACGTAATGCTTGTAAGTAGTAAATACTTGTAAATATTTGTAAATATATATTTGTAAATAAATATTTGGAAATAAATACTTTCCTATAAAAAGAACAACTTTCCAGATTATTAATTTTATGACAACTACTGCTACTACTCACAACAACTGGTTTCCTTCCACCTCTGAAAAACATGGTGTGTGTGTGTGCGTGTGTGTGTGTGTGTGTGTGTGTGTGTGTGTGTGTGCTCGTGCGCTCAAGGTGCGATCCCCGCCTCATGCCCAGGGACAGGATAAAGCGCTTACTTAAGCTGAATGAAACAAACAGAGCCCAAAAAAGAACTTGGGAAACTAGAAAAATGGTTAAAAATCAAGCTGTTAAAACAATATAACTATTTTTTATATATTTTTATAGCTTTTAAAGAAGATCCCAAACATGATATGAGAGTTAAAGTAACTTGTTTTATTTTAAGTTGATTCTTCAATGGTTATATTTGGATCATTCAATTAATTGAATGGACTTGTGTCTTGACTCAAGGCTACATTTTGTCATCTAAGGCGTTATGTCTAAGCAGTACAGCTTACTTGTCAGAAAGCCCATGCTCATGCGAAAGGTAGGCAGAATTAGATGAAAGCATGACCCTCTGCCTTCTCTCACACTCAATGAGGCACTTATCTCTCGCCATTTAAAAAGATAAACAGCTTACCTTCAACACAACACATAGGGCCTTAATAAGCACTAAGTACTCGGTTCCCTTCTCCGGGCTGTTAATTTAATAAATGACAGGACTCTAATTCTTTAATAATCACAATCGGACAATTAAACTTCCATCTGAAGAAGGACAGTGTGAAAAGACTTTTAAGTGGCAATTATGTCAAAACCATTTGAGATATAATGTGTTTCTTAAAGATGACCCACTCAGTGGAACATCTTCAATTGTCTGTACATTTTTTTCCCCAATGAAAATGTGTTTTTTAGCTCATAGGTTCTTCACTTGTATGCGATTCAAATGAACAGTGAAATGGGTCATGAATATAGCTCCTAACTCCTTAAAATCTCAGCTTATTATTCAGTTTTTTTTGTGCTAAAGCTTATTATTCAGTAACGGCTATGAAATATTCAGTGCCTATAGTCATTAAACTAATATGTAGGATATATATGAAGTTACTAGTGTGAGAATGTAAGTCTTGACCCAGTCCTGGGAGTTTAAGAGGTTAAATATCACTTCCTTTTGGTTTTGAATGACAAGTGACTGAATTTAGATATACACAAAACCCCTCATGGACAGCTTCTTATTTAGGTTCTGAAATTGAGGCATTTGCATGTGTGAAATTTGGTGGTGCTCAGCCCAGTAGGCACGAAAAGCTTTTACCTCCAGTCGAGCCCCTCCTCTAGCTGCCCCCCTCCCCCCTTTGTCAAATGTAAAGAATGTAAAGTGAAATGTAAAGAAATGCTTTTTAGAGAAAAAAACAAAACAAAAACAGAATTAAACAAAGTGACTGTAATCAATGCTATATTTTATAAGTAATATTTAGTTTCATCATTACTGAATTAACTAATACATCTACATAAAAATGACACTGCACTTGGTTAATTATTTAAGTGCGAATGTTTTCAAGTAATCTTTTATGCTGTACTCTATAAACTTTCCACAGTGAAACCAAGTTAGTTGTGCTGCCCAGAACAAGCTAGCATATCTTCTCTAACCCCATTCCATCTCTGCTTTTTTTCATTTAGCATTTAATTATCTCTCATTTTTATTCCCTTACTTTTTCTTTTTCAAATCAGATACTTATACTTATTTTATTACCTTCTTGCTCCTTCAAATGACACTCACGATCCTTATATCTGTTCTTTCTGTATATACAGTGAGTACTACATTAACATTTGCTCTGACGATTTTATCCAAAATGGCTTACATTTGAGACAGCTGAGCAGTTGAAGGTTAAAAGTCTTGCTCACAGACCCTGGCAGTGAACTCATGACCTTCTGATCTGTAGTTTGAAGCCTGAACCACTGAGCCACCTCTTTGTAATATACCAGTTTGGTTTTCATTAAACTCCATAATCCCATACCTGGAATTATGGTCCTGGAAATTTCAAGATAAAGCCATTATATTTAATATACTGTAAAGCTATCAATTTATTGCCCTAAGGCAAATAAGTGCATTAGTGCATTTTTATACTGATGGCATGTATCAGTCTAACTTTGCTATAGTATCATATTCTTCAACATCCCAGAATAACCCTTGAATACCCTACAATTTTACAATTACAGTTGTTTCTCTGAACCACATAAGTGCAGTTCATATTCATTACACTTGTCTATCTAACTGTTTCCCATTTCCTTCTTTCCTCTATGCGTCCTCCCATACTGATTCTGCTTCTCTAAGAAAAATCGATGTTTAACCAGTACATTTGGTAGAAAGATTCTCCATTTGTCCCAAAGCATAGGCTTGCAGTTTATATACCATTGGCATAAATATGGTGAATCTGATAAAAATGTGCTAGCACTAAACCACCAGTCTTTCACTGATCACATTTCATATGCAACAGCACTACAGATGCTCATAAGAAAAATACACAGAATGATATGGTAGAGAGGCTGGGGTTGATTTCTTTCTGGCCCACACTACAAACCTTAACAAGTTGACGGTACTCAATTGATTGAGTAAACTTGTTCCCTCAACTTAATTGAGTAATGAGACTTGAGAACTTAGAAATTCTGCATTTAAGCATGTACATAATGGTTTGTTTCACATCAGTCTCATTATGATGAGACCTTGTGATATAATGCATTGCTCAGACATAATTATTTCATTGTGGAGCTATTGATAGATATTAGATTTGAGGCATCCCATCTAATATCACCACCAGCTATCATTGCTCATGCAGATCGTTCGGAAGTTCCTTTTTGCAAGCTTTGTTCACAAACTTTAACTCCTAATTTGAAATGATAGTTTTAGGTCTCACTGTATGACACCTGTATTTCCTTTCTCACACCACAGTCTGACAGCTAGAGATATTAGTGAATGTTTCTGGTCTGGCTGCCTATTCATTTAGGCCTTAGCGCTGAGAAGAAAAAAACGTGTGCAGTACATTCCTTTCATGTAATATATATCTCACTGGGCCTGCATGTGTCAAAGACTGAATTTTCTTAGGCACTGTATTTGGCCATATACCATTTTTACTGTTCTGTCCCTTTCTGTGTATGAGTGTTTGAAAAAAATAAAATAAAAGGTCTTTTTATATGCACGTGTGAAGAGAAGGTGAGAGAATAGCATTACTGAAACACTATACTATGCTCCATTCAATTTGGGGCTTGCAAATTGGGCAACACACTAATCGCCTGCTTTCTTTTCCCTGTTGTGTTGGCAAATCCATTCATGGGATTATTCTGGGACTGGAGTGAAGAGCGAGAGAATCCCATTTGTGGCCATATTTAGTCCTTTTCATTCTTCAGACCTCATTTGCTGTTGCCTCTTTTGTTATTTGGTTATGACTGGGGGTAATTTTTCAATCATTTTCCCCAGGAAGTTGTAGATGCAATTTGATGCAGGAGTCCACTTTTTCCTTGGACAGGAATAGACTCACACATATAGACACACACACACATAGACACACACACACACACACACACACACACACACACACACACAAGCATGCTTGCCCACAAGTAAAAGCAACCACATAAAGCAGAAAGCACAGAATTAAACAAAAGGTGCTACATTTTATAAAGACCTCTGTTTCATCACTACTGAAAATACTTTCTCCATTAATACTCGCAAGTCTATCGCAAGTGATTTATTCAGCATGCGGATACGCAATATTATTTACATCGGTAACGCTAGAATAACCACACATTATAGAAAATGTAGAGGATGTATTAAACCCTGGTTGCATCCATTTGTATAGTACTTTGGTAAAGAAATCCACATACAACCATGACTTTTAAGTAGTGAATAAATATATAGTTTTAATAATGTGACCTTTTTAAATGATTCATAATCCATTACTAGATGAAGTGTTTATCCATGTATTCATGCTTAATGTCTGGTCACAAACATGCATGCTTTTTCTATATAACTAGTAACACAGTTCTGTATATACGGTATTTATGGGCTGAACAATTTTATTAATTCATTCTAATTATAAAAAAACTTACAAGTAAAGATACATAAAAGTGCATTAATGGTTTATGAATACTTTATAACATGAAGCCATTATTAATATGGCATCTATTTTTTTTTTTTTACCTACACTGTACAAATGGTTTATAACCAAATGACCAAATTTTTTTTAAGCATTTTTAAAAATGCAGAAATTACCACAAAATCAAGGAAACTCCACAATATTTGGAGGAGCTTGCAGTTTTTTTTAATTACCACAGATTTGGGCCAAGATGTGTCATGTGACATCAGAACACATTCAGCCAAAGCCCTCTTCGATTCACATGCGTTGAACATGAGTACAGCTAAAAGGTCTCATTTACCAACAAATCACTGTGAAAGACACATTAAAACAATTTTGTGCAATTGAATTTTTCGCCAATTCAAGTAGTTTTCTACAAAAAGAACAAAAAACTGCATAGCAAATTTTCATAGCAAAAAAATCGTGCGTTTGTGGCCGCAACAGTCACAAAGAAACAATCCTGTATGGACTGATTATACCACAGTGCTGTTGAAGTTTTGATTCTGATTGGTCAGAAGATGTTGGTTCATTTTCTAGAACAGCAGCTCTGACAATAGTTCCATTTTGCAGAAACATTTAGTTTTTTTCTTCTTTTGAAAATGTCACATTGCGCTATTGGATGTCAGAATAAGAAAAGTGTTCATTAACATGTTTATTATTACCACATACTATCGATTCGGACACCTTTCCAAGCCAACAGAAGACGGTTGTGGTTACAGGGAATTAGGAAGGATAATTGGTCTGAGGAGTTCTGTCTTTGTGGCACCCTTATAATCTCGGCTAAGTACTTTAGCTAACTGTCATACAGGTGAAACTGGTATGCTAACTTTGAATTTTAACAGGTTTGGCTTGCTAGTCTGCCTACGTGCCTAATTTATATTGCTTTAAGAAACCTACATACAGTAACTAGACTAAAATCCATATCAAGAAACTAGCTAGCTAAGGCTAGATATCTAAGCTAGCTAACGTGATTCAGTTTATATCATCTGTCTGGGTAGCACCTCAGCTGTCAGTGCAATGACAACTGTAAAACATTACGTCTTGAATGCTCCTACAAACTACCAATTTGTAAGTGTCAATAGACTTCTATTCTTTAAATCTCTCTCTTGGATAAATGCTTAGAGTTTCTATGAGATATGTATATACAGTATGTCCAGCTTTTAGCATCATGTAGCCACTGACAAGATGCAAGTCATAAGGATCTTCTAGAGTTACACCATTTGAAAGTGTTAGTTTAGCCGAATAGCACTTGTTGTCTTTTTCTAATATAATTCTTATTAGTCCATTTATAACACTGTAACAAATAACAAGTGTCTGGTTGCTAGGACACTAGCATCCTTCTGTTTACAAACCCGAAAGGGGTCTATAATCATTTATATGATCAAGCGTTGTGAAAAGCTTTATATGACATTTATGCCAGGAGACTTCACATTACCCACTTGAGGTAAAACTGTTCCTTTGTTGGAGTTTGCACTTTGTGGTTTATCAGTAACATGAGAAACTCCTTTTTTCCCTTTTTAACTTAAAGTGATGGAGGAAAAAATCTTGTGAGTGATCGATTGTTAAAGCTGCTATAATGTAATTGATGGGAGGAAGTAACTTGACTTGGTTTGTTGGTTGGTTTGATTGTTGTGTGTGTGGGTGGTTGGTTTGATGTTTAGGTGGGTGGGTGGTTGGTTTGGTTGTTAGGTGGGTGGGTGGTTGGTTTGGTTTGGTTGTTAGGTGGGTGGGTGCTTGGTTTGGTTGTTAGGTGGGTGGGTGCTTGGTTTGGTTGTTAGGTGGCTGGTCAGTTGGTTTGGTTGTTAGGTGGGTGGGTGCTTGGTTTGGTTGTTAGGTGGCTGGTCAGTTGGTTTAGTTGTTAGGTGGTTGGTCAGTTGGTTTGGTTGTTAGGTGGGTGGGTGCTTGGTTTGGTTGTTAGGTGGCTGGTCAGTTGGTTTAGTTGTTAGGTGGTTGGTCAGTTGGTTTGGTTGTTAGGTGGGTGGGTGCTTGGTTTGGTTGTTAGGTGGGTGGGTGGTTGGTTTGGTTGTTAGGTGGGTGGGAGCTTGGTTTGGTTGTTAGGTGGGTGGGTGCTTGGTTTGGTTGTTAGGTGGG
>JANDJT010000001.1:30440374-30468991 GCA_024331685.1 Stegophilus panzeri | reverse complement strand
TGTCACATGAAAAGATATAATCAAATATTTACAAAAATGTGAGGGGTGTACTCACTTTTGTGAGATACTGTATATTCTTTGGTTATCAAAAGCTACATGCGAGTTATTAAATGCGAAGAAGATCTATGATATTAAATTTGCTATAGCATTCTCATTCCTTTGATTTCCTCAGTCCTCTCATAGTCCAGACCCAGTTTAATTTACACTCTGATTGAACAGCCTACAGGAAAAGGTAGACAAAGGTCGTTATTTCCTTCTAATTGATTGCATAGTCTGTTTAATAGGGTTGAATAGCGACACAGACTAGAAATGATTAGTACGGTCTGCATCTGCGTGACTGTGTGAGAATTAAAAGCAATAACTCAATAGAAAGTGCCTTATCATAAATGTAAAAAAGAAAGAAGAAGAAGAATACCAAAAGTAAACTATTTTATATGATTCATTTTATATAATTCATGCAATGAGCTGCAAAAGCTAATACATTAATTGGTAAGTCAGCAGACATTGAAAGAATGTGTATTGACAGAAGACGTCGCTCCTATGCATCAGAGTGATTAGGTCTCCCATGAGAATTGTGCATAACATGCATTTGTATGCCTCCAGATGCTTAAGTTCCTCTAATCACTTAATTTATGCAGATATCATGGCCAAATCAAATTGTGACCAAGGCCGTAGTGCGATTGATTAAATATATCAAAGCAAGCTGACTCATTACCTTGTGCCATCAATTACACTATTGTACACATATTGCATGTATTATTCCTTTTATGATGAACTAGGAACACATTCATATCATGTTCTAAAACTTTTATAAGACATTATGCACTTTATTAAAATTATTTATGAAAATGCATGACACTTTGTAGTTATTATGCATTATGTAAGTGATACCACCACAGAGCGTATTATTTTCCTATTACCTTGTGCTTATTAACCAGCGATTTCCTAATGATTACAATGTTTAATTTATTAATGAATGACACCTCATACATTTTAACAATAAGTGTCCATGAGACACGTTAGCTATCTCTTGTTATCTCTTATGTTATAATAATGATAAACAGTTGTTCCCTCACTATAGAAACCAGAAAGCGTGAACACTGGAAAGTCCTGAAGACTTTGCTGTGCTGGGAATCTTTACAAAAGCACCTTGACTGTTAAAAAATGCTGACACCTGAGACTCCTTCCATAAATGTTAAATAGATGTCTCCTAGCTAAAATGTTTATCAATTCATGATGTTTTTCTTTGTTAAAAAACATTTTTTTTAGTTCATTAGATTACGTGTAGTGTCTGCCATACAAGTCCATGTGTATGAGCTTTTACTACAGAAACAATAATGTATTAGAGCAAGTACGTTAATATAATCCTATAGTTCATTTTACAGCCTGAACTACTGCGTGAGCTGTGCTCTAATACTAAATAATGCACCTTCTGACCAATCAGAATTGAGAATTCAACCGTGCTGTGGTATAAGCATTGTTAACACACAGTGCACGATAAGTCATGTTCATAACACGTTATAGAACCAAATATATATTGAACAACCCACTTTTGCATAGTAAATTATGACACCTGTCTTGACTGAGTTCATTTTTATATAATTTTAAAATACTTTAATAAATGAATGATACCATAGTGATTTTTTTTTTTTAAATGAAATTCTACTACAAAGCATTACAACTACTGAAATAACTTCAGAATTCAATTACTTGTTTTACATAATAATCTCAACAGGTGTTAATGGGTCTATAATTAAAAATAATGCGCGAAGCAAACAAATTTCCTTGTTATTAGCAGTTCTCTGAGCTCCACATTAAAGTGACACTTTTTGCTTCTCTTTGTGTGACCCTGATGCATGCGAAAAAATTAAAATATACAGAAATAAACAAAATTAACATAAACACTTCACCTATTCGGTTCTGTATTGGTATTCGTTTAGGATGCATTATTTGTTCAATCGGAATGATGTATTCATATTTGGTTCCACAACCTTAATGTGTTATGAATGCATTCATTGATCATACATACAGTATGTCCTGTATATACTGTATATAACACACTTGATAGCTCAAGCTAAAGAATTTTCAATCTTGTTTTCCCTGAAGTCCTTGCTTATGATGGTTTCTCTTCTGTGATATGCACAAAATACAAAATTATTTTACTTTAGTTGGGAAAAAAAAGAAGGAAAAAAAAAAAGAAAAAGAAATCCTGCTGCCTAAGACTATAAAACAAAATGCTGTCTTTGTTGGATAGATACATTATGCATAATTAGATCCACACCATATGCCACAGTACATGCAAAACATCAGTTTGAGTGCAGTTTAGCCCTTCGTTGTGTATTAAAGGTCTTGGGGAATTGTCAAGCTCATTTGTAACCACACAATCCGGCTGTGCATTGCTATAACACTACAAACAATCTGCTCCGTTTAGACCAGTAGACATGATCCTAGTGAGAATGTGACCTTGCTGCAGATTTGAAGGCAGATGAAGACCAGCAGAGAGTAGAGGAAAGGCCCGAGCGAGTGAACGGGAGGTGGAGGAAGGGCTGCAGATCCGTGTTCCCCGGGAGACGAGGGAAATCCTTTTCCCGCTGCGCCGTGCACGTAGAGAGTTAAAGCTCCTTCAGATAGTCCTGGGTTTCTCCTATTTACACACTCCATGAATGTGGAGCATTTACTGCTCTATATTAATTGAAATAAATGATACCATAGTGCTGTTGAAGGCTTGATTCTGATTAGTCAGAAGACGTTCATTCATTTTTCTATAACAGCTATAAGACAGGTTTATATTAATGCACTTGTTCGAATGCTATTGCTTCTATAGTAACTTTAGGTTTTCTGCCATTAAATAGTACGGAGTTTGTGCTTCCTGGTTTGTCTATTACATGACAAGCTGTATTTTGTTTGTTTTATTAACACTGAAAGAGAAGAAACAAAGAGGTTGGTGAGGGAAGGACTGTTTATAGCTGTTGTAACATACATGATGCACAGACATTCCACAACCTTAAACATCACTATAAATAGAAAGAAAGTACAGTGTGTTATTCTTTAATAAATAAAAAATTAACTGTTGACAAATTGCTGTGGTATAAGAGGAATTAATCACTTACGGATATGCTATCGTCGGATAGTATCGACGGATAATCTTCATCTTGTTTTTGCCTAGAATTCATTTTAGGTGTGTGTGTGTGTGTGTGTGTGTGTGTGTGTGTGTGTGTCAGTGCTTTTAAGCAAACTAATCTATGAGCTCATTTTGGTAACTAATAAGATGCCACATTTGTTCATTGCCTCACAGCCTATGTGACAGCTAGTTTATTTTATATATCAGACAAACAAAGTACTTATCGATCACATCCTCTGATCATTTATTTTAGACACAAGACGTCTTGCATTTCAACAAGCTGCTGTATAAAGCCTTTGTCTTTATTTAATAAGGTGGGCATGTTTCGCCTGTATCACATGTTTTGAAATAGGTTTAGGTTTTGAAATAAAAGAAAATATTATTTTCTAATTTGTATTTGACAGATTGTTTGAAAACTCAAACTCCATTTTCCAAGATCTTGATCACCTGACCCCCATGCTCAGTTGCTTACTAACTCAAACTGTAATGAAGCACAGCAAACTCCATTTTATTTACAATGTGAGGATAGCATGTTTGCCTCGCACCTCCAGGGTTGGGGGGCTTTGATTCCCATCTCCACCCTGTGTGTGCGCTAGTTTGCATGTTCTCCCTGTGCTTCGGGGGTTTCCTCCGGGTACTCCGGTTTCCTCCCCAGTCCAAAGACATGTGTTGTAGACTGATTGGCATTTCCAAATTGTCCATAGTATGAATGAGCGTGTGTGGGTGTGGGTGTGTGTGTGTGTGTCTGTGTATATGCGATTGTGCCCTGTGATGGATTGGCACACCATCCAGGATGTTCCCCGCCTTGTGCCCCGGGTCCCCTGGGATAGGCTCCAGGCTCCCCAGAACCCTGTGTAGGATAAGCGGTACAGAAAATGGACTAATGGACACAACAGTGAGATGGTTAAAAATGTAAGGAAGCAGGAAGTTGGGAAAGTAATGTTCTAGCCAGCAAAGGCCTGTGTATTGGTAGCTGGTCCAGACCAAGCCAAACCTGACTTTGCTTCCATTTAATGTTATAATTTCTATAGTTAACGTATACACGGACTTGTGAGGTGGATGTGCTACAAAAATGATGTGTAATTATTGTATTGATATAATTTCCTCTACAGGAAAGTCTTCCAGACAGAGGAATTTTTGTACTTTGACACGCTTTAACAAGCATGATAAACAGATGGTGAAGGAAGGAATGTTTATAGCAGATGTTCTCCACCATTAAATGTAATTAAATTTGGATAAAAATGTACTGTATGACATGTTCTAGCATTCAGAAATTGCAGTGGTATGAGAGGAATAAAACACTACGGGACATGCTGACATGCTATTATTGGAAACTAATGAACAGATATTCTGTGTCAGCCCACATGACACCGCACCATCATTGATTATTTTCCTGTTTGCAGAATTTCCATACATGTACGAGAGTGAGTCAAATAAAAGCATTATTATTATTATTAATATTATTGCAAATAGGTCTATCTAAACTGTATAATTTTTCTACATAATCTCCATTTCAATCAATTCAAATGTTCCAGCACTTAATAAGTGTCCAGATTCCTCCACTTTATCAAATTTATTATTTTCATTTTACTCACCCTTGTACATTGATTACAAAATCTATTTCAGTGTCCTAGCTGTGTCTGCACCAAGTGCTATTCTAGTCACATCCAGCCACTATAACACAAATTGAACACAGCAGCACAGACATGAAGGGCTTGTCTTTTTTGCCAAATTGCACCTGTACCATGAGGAGTGTAGTACAGCTGGTACAACTTTCATGTAATTAGTGATGAAACGGTTACCAGTTTCATGATAAACCACTATAAAATTCCCCGACGGTTAGTATTACCGTGTCAGGTTTAATTATCATTAAAACCATGTGTGATTATCGTGATTTGTAAAACTCTCTATAAATGCCATCCACACACACTCAGCATCAGTTTGACGCAAGTGCAGCATGCAACAGTGTTGTTTTTTGAGCGTGAAGACATGGCGGAAGGCAGCGACGGCGCTCGGGAGATTTCCCAACCTTCCAAGAGGACCAAATCCAAAGTGTGGTCATATTTCGGATTTTATAAAAATGCATAGGGAAACTTAATAGAAGATGGTAACCCTGTGTGCAGAGCTTGCCAGAATGAAGTCACTGCGAAAGGGGGCTACAAATATCGAAGTCCTCCGATTTCATTTTCAATACTGTCGATAACTATAACAGAGACGCAACTTTAATGTTAATGTTATCATGTTTATGCTGCTCGTTTTATTTGTTGTTTGTTCACTGTAAAACCGGATAAGTTCATTTAACTCAAAAAATCTGAGGAAACTAATTACCTCAAAATGTTTAAGTTGTTAAATCTCTTCAAGCCAAATACACTTAAATATAACAAAAATTTCACTCAAGCGTGTTATATTTAAGTGTATTTGGCTTAAAGAAATTGATTTATCAACTTAAAAATTTTGAGGTAATTAGTTTCCTCAGATTTTTTGAGTTAAATGAACTTATCCGGTTTTACAGTGTTGATTTTCAAATATAAATCCTGTTTAAATGACTTCAGTGTGTGTATCAGTACTTTTTGTACATTTTCAGCACATCACAATACCGTGATAATACTGATAACCGTGATAGTTTTGGTCACGATAATCGTGATATGAAATTTTCATACCGTTACATCTCTAGTGTAAATGTTCACCCATTGATTTTGAAGTGTATCCCTCGCTGTTGCGATAGCTACAGAGCTTTTACACCAAGCTTCTAAACAAACACTCCAATTTTTTTTCCCTTTTTTTTTTTTTATATTATTTTGCCGTTCTCTGTGCTTGCTTTGCTCCTGGAGGTCAGTTTCCCTCCCTGCTGCTTATCATTGAGCAATTTTAGAGCCTAAAGCACTGGTCCTCTGAATGCAAGCACAATGACTCAATCACATTGGTAGAGATCTCATTCCAGGCTCTGCGCACAGCCAAGCCGGGGCTTTGCATTCTCTCAATGCTGTCTGAAGTCTCTGTGATTGACAGACACTGGGTTCTTTCGGGGTAAGTTCATCATTAAATAGCTTTTTTCTGATTTTTATTTATTGCGTTTTGTGTTTAGCGGTTCTACTCTCTATGCTGCCCTGATACTTCTGAGCTGGACATGTAAGAGCTTTAGTGTTGGTGAATAATTATACCACAGTGCTGTTGAATTTTTGATTGCATTTGGCAATTCAGAAGGTGTTGATTAATTATCTATAAGAGCAGCTCTGACAGTAGTGCCTTCTGATTTATAGGTTTATATTAATGGTCTCATTCAAGCACATTATTGTTTCTATTATAACAACGTATACAGGGAATTTAAATGGAGGACATTCTACATGCTGATGAAGTTTATTCTGAATAGTATCTTATGTGTGAAACCAGCTCCAGTGGAAAAAACGTCAGGAAATGTTGCGTATGTTAGTTGTATAAGAGCTATTAGAGGTGGTACACCAACTGTTTCTCAACTCTGGCTTCATGTTGAATGTTTGTAATAGCATGATGTTAATCTCAGCTAGCAGAAGGCATGCTTGCTTCTCGTTGCATCAGCACAGCAAGTTAACTAGTAAACAGAGAGGGTTCGGGAAGAAAAAGTATTATTTACCAGTTCGTTTATTACATATTACATGCTATTTCACCAAATTCGATAGCGAGCTAGCGAAATGAGAAGAAAGTGAAAAATACAGTTTGGGAAGCAAGCACACTGTATTTTTAATCAAAATCTCCTCAAAATTAAATATGTCAGTTTCTCATTTACTGTGAATATATTCATCCGTGTTATTTCCGCAGTCTTCACTGAGGGCCTTGAAATGTCTGACACCATGTGTAGGCTGCTGGCCTTGCCGTGTAGCTGTGAGGGAGATCAATCTTTTATTGAGTGAACATCCTTTTGACACAAGCATGCACATAATTATGTCCAGTGTTAAGAGGGCCCCTGGTTGTAGCTCATGCGGCACTCCAGCGCCGACTTCAAGTGTGTTGCAAAAAGTGAAAAAAATAAATAAAACAGGCACTTGTTACGGGTTCCTTTAAAAGCTCTCCGTTGAAAAGCACAAACAGCACATCTGTGGTGCACGCCTCAGCAGGTTGCCAGAGCTTAGCTGAACTCACACCGAAACATGCTCTATTGCCATTATTTTGTAATTATCGATCCCTCTTTACACCTGCGAGCGCCTGTTCTGTGTACATGAATGATATTTGGTTACGAAGTATTAGTTAATCACAAAGATTTGTCAAAGAAATGCGTTTCTGGGTCACAGTTGGAATCGCCATGATGTGATCAGGAGATCCTGCTGTCTGGGTAGAATGAGCATTAGCTCTTCCCTGCCAATTAGAGGAATTCTGTCAAGTGTGTATAAGTAATACTCACAGAGAAATTGTTTTCTTGGTATATCACAGCTTGTTAGGAAGTTGGGATCAGAGCGCAGGGTCAGACATGATCAGCACAGAGGGTTAAGGGCCTTGCTCAAGAACCCAACAGTTTTGCAGAATTTTTTTTTGTGATTGTTGTGACCAAAAGTTTTTTGTGCCTTATTTGCAAAAAAAACTACTTGAATTATAGAAATTGCAATTGCACAAATTGTCTTCCGCAATGATGTTTGTTGGTAAATTAGACCTTTTAGCTGTACGCGCACGTGAATCGTAGAGGGCTTCGGCTGAATGCACGCTGTGATGTCACATGACGCGTCTTGGCCCAAATCTGCGGAAAATCTGTGCTAACTTTGAAACATTGCAAGTTCCTCTGAATATCGTGGAGTTTGCTTGATTTTGTGTTCATTTCTGCAATGAAATCACAAAATCCTAGAGGGATTGATTTATAGCATGAGACTTGGTGTTTCTAGATGGTCTTCGAGACACAGGGACACACATGTTCCATGGTGTACATGTCCAATGTTGGAATCAGCATTTTAAGCAGTGATTCAAACTGAAATAATGTCAGCAAGTTTAAATATGCCATTTAATTCACCACTTCACTGTGTCTGCGCTTCAGTTACAGCATGATCTCGTCTGCGTCTGACGATGAACTGGCAATGAAAGTGAACATGATGTGATCAGAGATCCTGACAAATATTGAGCAAGCATGTCCGAGTGAGAGTGCACATGCAGGATCCAGTACCTTGTGTTGATCTGGTCCGAGGTTAAACAGGAGTGATGAGCATGGGGCAGAAGAGAAAAGTGGTGTTTAGTGCTGCTCATTAGTGTATAAGGGAGACCCAGCTGTGGTGCGGTCATCAAGGGAATCCTAATGTGCATCTAATCCACAATGGTATTTAAGAAAAGAGATTAGTCTAGCTAGATAGCCCCTTCTCATTCAGCCGCTGCCACTCTTTCACTCGATCACACTTTCTTTTTGTTCTCGGACTCTCTTTCCACCCCTTGATAAATCTTCTCCACTGCCAAGGCCATATGTGCCAATGGACAAAACCGCAACCTTGTCCATTCATTCAGTAATTACATTGCTGTCGTTGGTCTGCTTGGGTAGCCATGCTGCCGCTTTTCGCTCTCTTCCCTCAGCAGCTGAATACACGTCTGTCTCTCTACAATGTGGCAGACCAAACAGTGCCGTCGGAGCAGTCATGGCAACAGCAACTCTGATAAGAGCTCCACTCAGCACTGATAACCTGCCAGGGCGTGTGAGCGGAAAAAGGGTAAGGGAGATTGAATGGCAGCTTCCAAAAGGACCATTTGGCAAATTCATGTGCCCTATTTGCTATTTGCTCTGATCCCAACTTCCTAACATGCTGGGATATGCGAAGAAAAAAGAATTGCACTGTGCTGTGATGTATATGTGACCGATGAAGAGTCATTATCATTATTATTATAAGGTGCCTTGTGGACATTAATAAGTCTGGAGATGAGGCCTGAGCAGACTGCATGCATGATGCCCTGCATGCTGAAAACTGGTAGATGGAGTGAGACACAGAAACACTGCCAGAGAGGCCAAAAACATAAGACGCATGCATAAACACACACTCCCATTATTGTGAGCTCCTCATCATGGGAATGAATGCCTGTGGATGGACAATCTTTCCTTTTTTTCTTGATCCTGTCTTTATTTCCTACTTTTTTTTCCGTGAGGTTCAGCAGCTGCTGGCCCAGATGGGCGAGGCGGAAATGGAGCCCGTTCTAATAACATCGTCTATTTTCACATAAGCAGACAAATGGTTGTCAGCAACTTGATTAGCCATGCGGCGAGAATGCATAACTTTCCTTTCTTCCAGTGGTTCTGGGAGGGACGAGGTGCACACGACGTGACATTGGGTGTGTTTTCAACTCATGATTGGCACTGGAACAGATGTTTCCTGAGGGCTTTGCTTGGCTTGGGTCAGCAAATAAATAGGAAGATGGGTTGAAAATATAGCACACAAGACAGCACATGAGGAGAAACGTCCAGACTGCAGACTAGAGCATCTGCTGTGTCCTTTGGCCCGGTATTGCCCCGTATGATTTTGTAATGGTCTAGTGCTCCGTCGCACTGTCTCATTTTTCCTACCTCTCTTTCCATTTCAGTCCAGATCCCTTCCTCAATCTTCCCATCACGCATCATTTCACTCATCTTCTTATTCTGTATATTGTGAATGTGTCTTCCCGTCCCTCAGTCTCATCTAACTCCTCCACTCCATGTCGCTTATGCTCCCTCACACACTCATTCTCACACACACGCACACTTACATGCACACACACACACACACACACACACACACACACACACACACAGCTGTCTAATTTAAGCTGATTTCCCTGCCTTTTGCATCTCTCCCTTGTCGGGGGTCCAATCTCAGCTCTATAATGTTGACACACACCAGCCTCTCATTACACAAACAATTTGCATTATGCAGAAGGCGACTCCTACTAACAGGTCTTTGTAAGCTTCACCCAGTTCAGAGATGACAGCATCAAAGCCCACTGGAAAGGGAAGGCATAACTCATGGTGTTATTGTGAGTGTGTGTGTGTGTGTGTGTGTGTGTGTGTGATGAGCAAAACACAAACAAAGATATATATATACACATTAGCACATCCAATTGCCAGATTTCATTTCTCATTACTCAGGGGATAAGTACAAATAAAGCAGGTTGAAACTCTCAATTTTATGTGATAAAAACAGGGTACATGTTTAAAGATCTCCACTGTCTGCCTGCAAATAACTCTCTGATGCATACATTTCCTCATTTGTAAGTCGTTTTGGATAAAAGCATCTGCTAAGTGAATAAATGTAAATATATTATCATCTAGTGTGTAAAATATAAACCTCACATGTTAAGAAGTTTATTTTTTTTTAAAGATGTAATATGCACACTTGCTTCTGATTTTCATTTCCTGTTTTTACATTTACAGCAATCGGCCATTATGCAGGTTGCTGTGCCGTAATGGCGAGCCTTTATCTGGTCGCCTATGCTCCCGCTCGATGGGGAGCTGTCACGGGCACTGAGATGAGAATGATATGTGCTCACACTGGCAGTTGCAAAATTAAGTGGCATTGACTCTTTTTTGTTTTCCACTCGAGTGTGTATTGGCTGAATTTTAAAGAGCGGCTCGGAGAAATAACTTTGCACACGTTTCGGCTTGATTTTTTTTTTCATTACTCTATTCTTCCTTTTTCTATCTCGGCTTTCATTTTAAATGCGCTAATGAGCTCTGAATCGGGTAGTCATGATCTCTTGCAGAGGAAGCAGACTGACCTTGGCTAATAGGAGTGGCTTGAGTTGTAGAAGGTAGGGCTGGAACGCTGATCCTGGCATTGCCAGTCATACACACAGAAAGTGGCCACACTCTGATTCATAATGGGCCGGCGATAACAGGCTTATTTCTGTGTGAGCGCAGGGTGAAGTGTGAGTTGAGCTTTAAGCATGTGTGAGCATGTGTGTCCGTGAACTTGTGCTATTCCAGTTTGGGTTCAGTGACATTCGTTGGCTCATGTGATTAAGCGCTGCATAGGAGAAATGTGCCAGCGAGGAATCTCTGCTGTCTGTGTTGGGATGTGGGGGTGTGGATGATCTGAGACACTCGCCTGAATGCAAGATAACTGATTCAGTGCCAGAGCTCTCTCTCTTTCTTTCTCTCTCTCTCTCTCTCTCTCTCTCTCTCTCTCTTACCCCCTCTCGCTTTCTCGCTCGTTCTGCATCCGGGAGCCACTGCCTGGAAGTGTAGCACCTGTTTATGAGAAGCAAGTGCCGGGCATTGGCCCAGAACTCAGCTCTGAACTGTAGAGAAGTAGAGTGGGTCATAGCTCATCAGGACCTGGGCCACGACGTGATCTGGCAGCAAGAGCAAGAAAGCAGAGATAGGCTCACTCCTGCATTCTCTCTCTTGTTCTCTCTGTATGGGTTCTTCTCACTTGGGCAACTTAGACCAAACATACTGTAAGTGCAAGTGATGCGATCCCAGGTGGAGAGAAATTGGCTTCTGGTCATCATCGACACCTCCGACACTACAAGAGAGGAGAAAAGTGCCTTTACTGGCAGATGGGCAAGAAAGGGAGGAGGAATAAATAGTGTGTAGAGAAATGGAGAATGAAGAATCTCACCAAGCCTGCCATATACGCTGGAGTTCTGCTCCGTTGAGAATATGCTGTACATCTAAAAACAAAAGTTGCGAGATTGGTGTGAATGTCAGATTTCACATGGTGAAAGTGTCGCTTCCGAGCCCCACAGGAGGCTTAATATACTGTAAACTGAGACAAAATGCAAGCTGTATAATCTTAAATAACACTATTTTTATTAGTTAAACGGCAGGCAATTTATAACAGTAATAATTATCATCATCATAAAAATAATAATAATCATAATACGGGGCACGGTGGCTTAGTGCTTAGGAAGTTTGCCGCGCACTTCCAGGGTTGGGGGTTCAATTCCCACGTCTGCCCTGTGTGCTTGGAGTTTGCATGGTCTCCCCGTGCTTCGGGGGTTATTAATGCTTGTTGAAGCTTCCATTTTCCACCACTTCATGCTGTCAAATAGCAACTCTTTTGTTGTGAATGAGGTCTTTATGAAGATTAACTCTGGTTAAACGGATGATATAAATGGTGAAGCTCTGCCCCACCTGCCTCTATAGATAAGCTGCCACTGATATTAAGGAAAGTTTAATTTCACTGCTGCTGTGGTTCCTGGTCCCTCACTCCCTTCCACTGTGGTTCCTGGTCCCTCGCTCCCTGCCACTGTGGTTCCTGGTCCCTCGCTCCCTGCCACTGTGGTTCCTGGTCCCTCGCTCCCTGCCACTGTGTAGTTCCTGGCCCCTTGCTCCCTGCCACTGTGTGGTTCCTGGCCCCTCGCTCCCTGCCACTGTGGTTCCTGGTCCCTTGCTCCCTGCCACTGTGGTTCCTGGCTCCTCGCTCCCTGCCACTGTGGTTCCTGGTCCCTCACTCATTAGAGATAATGTATATTCCGGAGGAAAAAGCTTTGAATAATTATTACATTGGGGGGAGGGGGGCTGGAAATAACAGTCAACATGAATATAAACAGCGTTGAGACCACAGTTGCTAGTTACATGTGGGGGGGTAACTTCATAAGAAAGACCCGAGCAGAATAAACACATTAGACAAGGAGGTAAACAAAAAAAAAGGTTTGTGAAAATCCTTTAATGTACTTATGTATATGTTTCAGGCATTTCCTCTACTGTGGGAGAGACAAGACTTTAAATGAGAGAGCTGAATGATTGCAGAGCAAGCCAATGTTCTTCCTAGACTGTGAAACGTAATCTTCATTTGTATGGAAAATAGGCTGAACCTAATCCCCCATTTAGAGATCAAAAGTTAAATATTCCATACCACAAGCAAGTCCAAAGTACACAGTCTGTGACACTGGAGGGAAAGTTTATCAGGCTCATTAAGTTACTGCAAACGTTATTACTGAGTCCTTTATTCTGGACAACTGTAATTATACCTTGGGTTATCATTGGCTTGTGTTTCTATTTCAGGATCATTGATGTGTAATTATCATGCAGCTACACTCTGGATGCCCTCCACTTTGTACTTAAAAATGGGAAATTAATAAGTGTCAAGACAGTGTGTAGCTGTCTGCTTCCTCAGTAAAGCAGCCTTGGAAAGATACAATATACAATTGATGTTGATAGATTTAGATATGATCCGATTAGATATGATAGATTTAGATATGATCCGATTAGATATGATAGCTTTAGATATGATCGGATTAGATATGATAGATTTAGATATGATTAGATGAAGATTTTTTTGTTCATTTTTTATATTTTTATACAATAATTTAATTATTATTATTAGTAGTAGTAGTATTATTATTATTTTTACGTTTCATTTATTGCTGTTCTTCCTTGGGCCATCGTAAATGCTGTTTGTGCTAATATATATTTTTAACATCAAACTAAAATAGTTATCAGTAATTCAACTATTTTTAACAGGTTTCTTTTTTTTTCTTCCCTTTTTCAGGTTTATTCATAAAGCACTTTCAATAATTCTCCCAAAGCATCTTCCGGATAAAGATATACAGTACCATCCTTAATGTACCATTCCATTAGCACGAAACTGTAGCAATGAGAGTACAGTAGTATTGTTTAGAGCGTGCCACTGCTTTACAGGGAAGTAGAGTACAGTAGTATTGTTTAAAAGGTATGTTTTCCATTTACATCAGATTTGGCACACCTTTGCCCTTTTCTGATTTGGTTGGGAGGTAATGAAGCTTATGGGTATTGCAGTAATGTCAAAGCGCAGTTTTTAGTAGGTAATAGAGACCCTCTGCAATATCTTAGGAAGGATACAATGCTTTGAACATGACAGATATGATTGGTTGGTTCTCCTAGTTTCAGATTGGCTAGGAAATGACAAGAATTGCAGTAGGTGTCATAGCCACAGTAGATGGCTTATTATTATGATTATTATTTTTAATATTATTATTTTTTTTTTTTGTACAGTTTCCTGTTTTGTAAAAAGTCTACTTGATAAGGCTGATGCAAACCACAAAATGAATGAAAACATTCGCACAGCGTTACCACATGACTTGCAAGCCTCGTTGTCTTTAAGTACTGCTGAGAGAAGAGATTAAACCTTATACAAACAGCATAGTGGTAATGTGGGTATGGTTAAATTGTGTACGACCAAATTGTGAATGTGACCATCAGAGCAGTCTAGTGAAATTTGTATTTGTTGATATACAATTAAAATTGTATGCAAATGCACTTAAGTTGTTTGCACTATGAAACCAGACTGAAAGCCATGATTATTTAAAATTTCATCTGAAGCACTGAAAGAACTGCAGAACCATAATGTCTCACAGCATTACCAGTATACATTCTATATTACAGCCAACTTTAATTTGTCATAACGTTCAGATTAATGTTCACTCTGTTGTTTCTCTGTATGCATTTCAATTCAGATATATTACACTCAACCAAATAATGAGAGTCAGACTGGATATGTAATCTATTCATATTCTGATGGTGAAGGACCATAGTTTTAAAGCAAAATCCAATTTGCTGTTTTTGGATAGGGACTTCAAAGGAAGCTATCTTGCACAAAAAGAATAATTGTAGTTGTTGGTGTTATTGCAGGGAGGAAATGAGCAGCACAACTGATGACATTGAAAAATTGTACTATCATGACTGAAGGATGAAAAAAATCAAAGGAAATATTTTTAATTCTTTGCACAGTTTCTATTAAATGCCAGTCATGTTGGTTTAATGCAGCACATCAACTCTTAGTATCCTATTATTATCCATAATGGCAGTTCTACAAACATTCATCGCTTGGCTTGATTGCCTTTACAAAACTCATTACACTTCTGACCTATCAGAACTCAGGCTCTTATGACAGGAAATTGAGGTGTGTGTTTGGAGCCGCTGTCTGCGCTGTTAATTGCACTTGGAAAAGGATGCAGAAAATGTATGACAGGAATTTAGCCAATGGGCATATGACTCAGGAAGCTCTGGGTGTCTGAAGGTACCAATACGTGAATTTGTAGTAATTGGATTCATGACCTTGAGTGTCATCCATCACAGAGGCACTGCTTTTGGCTAGGAAATTTCCCCCATTTTCTGAGATTATTGAAAATGTCAACATGGCTGAGAACTGCATGGACTTTAGCAGTAATTTCTGAACTGCATGCTCATAAAAGGTCTCGGCCCTTGAAGGATTTAAATTTCGGCTTTAATTCTGCAATGCAAATGAGACCAAAGACCCTCTTTCATCATCTTGTGATGAGCTATAAGTGTAAAATTATAAAGAGTGAAAATGTTATTTAACTCACCACTTTTAAAACACATTTTGGAGACTGTATGTGCTTGTTTGTGGTGTAATCAGAACAACATTAAATAAACAAATTGTGTACTTTGGTAGCAATATCTACAAAAACCCATATTCACGAATCACTATACTTACAAGTCTTTGCAAGTTGGTAATTATTTCTTGTAAGGATTTTTATACATTTTAATAATGCCTCATCTTAGTAGTTAGCACGTTCGCCTCACACCTCCAAGGTTGGGGGTTCGAGTCCCACCGTGGCCCTGTGTGTGATGAGAGTTTGCATGTTCTCCCCGTGCTGCGGAGGTTTCCTCCGGGTACTCCGGTTTCCTCCCCCGTCCAAAGACATGCATGGTAGGCTGATTGGCATGTCCAAAGTGTCCGTAGTGTATGAATGGGTGTGAGTGTGTATGTGATTGTGCCCTGCGATGGATTGGCACCCTGTCCAGGGTGTACCCCGCCTTGTGCCCGATGCTCCCTGGGATAGGATCCAGGCTCCCCGTGACCCTGAAAAGGATAAGCGGTATAGAAGATGGATGGATGGATGGAATAATGCCTCATAAA
This sequence comes from Stegophilus panzeri, assembly GCA_024331685.1. Lineage (NCBI taxonomy): Eukaryota > Metazoa > Chordata > Actinopteri > Siluriformes > Trichomycteridae > Stegophilus > Stegophilus panzeri. Next base: position 30,453,094 of record JANDJT010000001.1, on the reverse strand, counting down.
GCTCAAATAAGGTTCTATTCTTGATAAATCATATGGTAATGAAATTGTCACAAATCATTATAGTGTCATAATGAATAATTATAGAGTAACTGTAATATCTACTGTAATATTATAAAATAATCATAAACATTTAAACTTTCATCACTGACTGTTTAAAAGAAAGTGAATTATATGTTAAATGATTCTTCATTATAATTTGTAAGACACTGTTAAAACTCTTTTTACCAGAGGCCAAAAATGGTATTTGCACCTGTTTTGGTGTGCCCATGTTCAGCATTTCATTTATTTCTCACGTCATACTCCACGGTATTGGTTAGTAGCTCATATGGAAGACACTGAGAACTTTAAGAATTTGCCTACTACATTTAAGTATTATAATTTTATTGTATACAGTGTTCTACGATCAAGAAAAGCTTTCGTTGTGCTGTCTGTTTTATCTCTGTACCAATGTTATTGTGGAGAGGTGTGAATTGTTTGCCCAGCAGGGGGCTCACGCCCCTCCCCTTTCCCATCGCCCTGCTCACCAGCAGATAAACACAGAGACACGATACTCTACACACAGAAACCAAACCGTTTCCTGACTAATCTTATAACAGACTTGCAGCAAAAAAAAATTATTTATTTGTTTTTGGACTATGAGATTAATCGTGTAACGTGCAGTACGTTGACATGAGACACAAGTGTGTAAAGTCAGCGTGGTGTTTATGAAGAGTAATCCGGTAATCATTGTCATAATTCCAGGTAGGATTCAATTTACAGACAAACAAGTGTAACTAGGAACAAGAAAATAAAACAAGGCTCAGAAATGCACAATAATTGATCATTGATGAGAGAATACAAAGACATAGGAGGGTATGAACAGGATATGTGGAAACAATCACAAATTTCCTCATTTGTAAGTCACTTTAGATAAAAGCGTCTGCTAAATGAATAAATATAAAATGTAAAAACACCAATAACAGGACAGGTTACGGAGACAAGACTAGAATGAAAGTAAAAGCACATAGCCACACCCAAAAAAACATGACATAAATGCAAATACTGCATAAGAACAGCACTTTCAAATTGAACCATGTCAAGAGGGGGAAAGAATTTACAGCACCTACTTAACCTTGGGTGGACAGGAAGCTATCCACATGGTGTTGCATACTGTATGTGTCCTTGTCATTTTTTGGAAGTGATGACATTTTAAATGTTTATAATTTAAAAAAAGAATATTTTTATATGTTTATTTTTATGTTAAAAAAAATTATATAATAATTATTTTGTAGTGCAAGTGTTACTAGTCATTATAACACCATGTGGTGTACTGCACAACTTTTATAACTAATAATGGCCTGTGAATAATTATAAAACAACTTTAATATTTGTTTCATAATTATTCACAGGCCAATATTAGTTATAAAACTTGTGCAGTACACCACATGGTGTTATAATGACTAGTAACACTTGCACTACAAAATGATTATTATTTAAGAAAAAAAAAAAAAACAATTATAAAAATAAACATTTAAAAATCATTAAAAAAAAATATTAGTATCATTATTAAAAGGACACATACAGTATGCAGCACTATGTGGATAGCTTCCTGTCCACCCAAGGTTAAGTAGGTGCTATTATATTTTTTCCCACCTCTTGACATGGTTCAATTTGAAAGTGCTGTTCTTATGCAGTATTTGCATTTATGTCATGTTTTTTTGGGGGTGTGGCCATATGCGTTTACTTTCATATGTTTTTCATATGTTTTACTTTTTATGCGTTTCAGCATGATTAGTTATCAAGGAATAATTATTAGAGCTTAATTGCCAATATACATATAATTGTAAGCACATGGATTGTGATTTATGAAAGTGGGATTCATAGGAAGTGTCCTCAACCAAAGTTTTAGTGCAACATGTCAGAACAGGGGATTCAAATGAAGCTATATTGCCTGAGAAAATAATTGTAGTTGATGCCATGGCAGTTAATGTAATGACAATGATTGTATCTGTATAGATCTTGCAGGATGTTAAGTAGGAAATGTGCTTGCTCACATGGTGTTGGTGTTAGTTTAGCCACGATTCAGCGTGAGGTCCAAAAATTTTTAGAGAGAAGATGACTTGTTCGATGTCTAAAGCACCGTTGTAGGCAGGTTAGCTCCATAATTGACACATTTCAGCAGCGGAGAGGCCATTTCTTTTTTGAGCTTCAGATTGACAGCCATAAGTGGTCACCGGGTGGAAAGATTGAAGTTAAGGGCCTGTATCGGTTGATTGGACCCATTGTGTACTTTTGTCCCTGTGTGTGGGTGATTGATGAAAATTACACAAGCTTCTATTTTTCCGGGAACATTTAAGAGCTGCCATTAGAGTCTGGCTCTGTGTGCTGTCGTGTTTTGTTTTTGTGAGAGTTGACATCTTTCAAATTTGAAGCATTGTATATCTCCAACAAAAACATTCTGCAGATTAATCAATTTGTTCTTTATTGTACGTGCATGAATGTTTAAGTGTGTATACTATTTTACAGATTAATAGAATGCGTTATACATATTCGTGACGTTTTCAGACCTGTAGATCTGTGCTTTATTACGAAACGGGGACTTACAGTGAATTGGTAGTGTTGTATTTTCTCCTTGGCTCAGTTCACTTTCACAAGGCAACGTTTCAAAGCTTACCAAAATGTGTTTATGCAGGTCACATGTGAGTAAACGGGGTTCGGCTCATAACGGTCATCAATCAAGATGGATAGACAGCAGCTCAGTGAGCTTATCGTGGCTTTCCTTTTAGCTGTGGTTATTATAATTTATCAGTTTGAGTGGGAATCAATGTGTCACAGAGTGATTCAAGCCCATCTCCTTGAGATGCTCGCTAAACACCTTGCAAACCTCAGTGTTTTTATGTGCTTTTGAAACCATTAAACCGTGATTCATGTTGCGAGTCATTAGCTAAACAAACACGTTTCTTACGTAACGCAGTTTCCATCATGCATTGCTGTACACTTCGGTCCGTTGGGTCGGATTGCTTTCTCACCACAAGCAAACCGCTCCAGAGTTTGTTTGCAATTGTTTTGGTACGGATCCGAGTGTGATTTCCGTGTTCATATATGTCTAAATGAACCAAACCAAGGGAGAAAACTCACCAGGTTCTGAAATAAGCGCTCCAAATGACCCAGGTGTGAAAACGCCCTCAGAGTTGAGTTCTGCAACTGCTGAAATTGCCCCATTCAGATTATGCATGTACTGTAGTTCACACCTCCAAGGTTGCTAGGTTTTTGCTGATTAAAGGTTTCCAAGATTGGGTTTCTCAGTAGGGTCTAGACCACCACCTTTAAACACAAGTGCTTGCATTATTTATTGCCTTTTTTTTTTTTTTTTTTGCATTTTATATGTTTTTATATACTGCACCAACATTTAATTATGCAAATTAATGTAGCCATGCGATGCTAAATCAAAGTAATGAAATCATAATTTGTGTGGAATGTAGGCTATTTTATCACACTTTTAATTTGCTATTTTGAGTTATTGAAGGACTAAAATAATGTTTTGGTTAATCTGATGCGTTGTCATGTAAAGAAAACATACCCACAGTTTAAACTTTAAAGGATAAACTGACCGAGCACTCATCTACTATGCTTAATTTAAGCTTAAGCCATTCCTTAAGCCAAACGTGCATAGGTGAACATTTCAAAACAAATCTTTAAAATTTACATGCAATAACTTTATACCTACCTACAGTATATAGTGTGAGTGTGTGACTGCATCTATGCAGTCTGTGCTTAGATCAGACTACCAGGCTGTGTGCATCGAGAGTGTCCAAAATGCCAATAAAGTCAGCGCTTGCATCCCATCCTCAATGCTCCAGAGAAGCACGACACTAGAGAGAGTCTCTATAGTGCTACATTCATATTGATCAGGCACAATGCAACAGCAGCAGCCCAGTGAGACGCAGCCCTATAGACCTGCATCCCACATAGCCAGGGCTCAATAAATATTGACTAATGAGACCTTGGTTATGAGATTCCTGCACTGCCACATATTGCCACCTTTATTGGCAGGCTTTGGGTGGGAATCGACGTGACAGTGCTGCTCTGTTGTCTGAAAATGAGGAGGATAAACTGTTTAGGAGAAGGAGATCAGAGAGCATGGACCCCCCTGGCCCAAGCTGTAATTGAGTTCACATATTGGCTCAGCCCACGTTTCCTAGGACTATATGAAGTGGGCCTAATATTATTGTGACTATATTGCGATAGTAAAACACTTTACAGTATGTGAACTCAGTAAATGCGAGCATTCTTTCAACACATTTAACTGTACACTTTTCCTATTAGTTTTGTACTACTACAACTTAATAATAATAATAATAATAATAATCAATAACTTGGACTAGTTACCTAATGTTATGTTTTGAAATGAATGATATGAGTAATAAGCCAAGATTTAACATTAATTAGTGTGGCAAAAATCTGTCTATATTACTTCCGAATGCTGCCGGTCAACAATTAAACATGTCATTGGTTACAGTGCAAATCAGTTTTGCTGATATTGTCCATATTCTGGTACTCATTCACCAATGATCCAGGATATTGCACAGCCCAATAAATCATACACATAATAAAGACCACCAAGATCCGTCTTTACATTCTAAAGAGAACTTCAATACATATTCACATCCCAAAGGCTCAATGCACCACATTCACACACCAGTGAGAAGCTCAGTGCATGTTCACACACCATTGAGAAACTCAGTGCATGTTCACGCATGAAAGAATAATAATGAGAAATGTGGTACACTCTGAAAGTGGCATTTTGGGAGCACTTAGAGCTGGTTAAAGCCCCAGTCAGGAGCCATCACTGTGCCACTGAAAGCTGACAGAACTCTTTATCTTTAATGTTAAAATCTTCTTTGAGTGCTTTTAGTGTTAGACACTAACTTAAAATTATAGCTTAATGTTATGACCTTCTTATATATATATATATATATATATATATATATATATATATATATATATATGCACTTAGAACACTGCAGCATTACAGGAATAAAAAAAAAAAAAAAATCGATAGTAGGGACTGCATTTTGCAACTTCATTAAATATGCCATTTTTGGCCTAAAATGGAGAGATTTATTTTCCCTGCCACAGCATTTCATCATGGCTAGCGGAACAAAACTAGGCTAGTTGTAACGATCAGGAGGCAGGATGAAAGTGCTGAGTATGTTTAATGGGGCTTTTCCTGGAATCAGTGTTGGAAAAGTCTGACACTTTAATAGCAAAGAACTACAGGGTTAATCCCATAAATTCCCAGTATCACTGGTGGAGACAAACTACATACATTACAGGGGTGGACACATCAATAGCCAAGGTTCCCACAGGTTCAACAATGGGCAAAAAACTCCTTAATTGATGTTAGGAACAAAAATTAGTAACAAAACACACACCGCTTATAGCCAAAACACTGGCCAAAGTTTTTTTCCCACCTCTTACTTAAATGTATAAATGCAATGCGCTGCATGATAACATACTTGTTAATTTCCCTTAATCTGAATTAATGCATTTAATACATTAACTAGCCCATGATATGTTATTCCATTGCATTAGTTACCACTTTTTTTAGCCCAGTGAATCAGGTTTCCAGGCAATCAAAACACATTGAACATTGGAACTTTTACTTGCTTGGTGGTCTATTTATTTAATGCAATTATGATTTATGCACTCCCATCAGTTTCACTGCAATTACTGAATAATACATAGATCTAACATGTGCTTAAATGTGAATACTTAAATAATGAGCTTTGGGATTAAGGGGTTAATATGCAGATTTATAATCATGAACACAGAAACAGGGATATAAGGTCAGTGTATGGAGGTGCAGTAAGAAAGTACCAGGAAAACCTAAGACTAGTCTCCGCAATGAGTCTCATAAAATTAGTGAAAGTCATTAGAGGAAGACATCAGATTATATATAAATCTCTTAATCTTAATCTCTAAATCTTTGAGTCTATAAACAAAGAAACACTCTCAGGTGATGATAAGAGAATGGTGCTAGGATAGAGCCAGATCGTGTATGGACCAATCAGCAACTCCTAGTGTGACATTGTTATGTGGTGGAATTATGTTTTTTTTGTCATCAGTAAGCGCACTAAGCTCAAACCTGGTTCCCATGAGCCCTTCTGTCCAAATAGTTGGTAGCTGAATATTTAGGAAAGCAGGATCTCTGCTGTTTTACCTTCTGAAAGAGAGCCTAATCAACGGTGCTCTCGTGATCCACTAGCCTCAGGTGTCAGCACAGCTGGTATTCAAAACCAATCCCTGAGTCAGCTGGACTTACCTGTGCACAGGTAAGGAGTCATTTTAACCAGGAGGAACGTCAACACTATTAGACTTTTTCCCTTTATAAGAATGCTGTCTTCCTGCTCTTACCAGCACACCATGCTGCTTTTAAATCATCTCGTGAAGGTGTGGAAAATGCAGTGTACCAGTGGTATTTCTGGGCACAAATGGAATTCTTTTCTCTCATAATATAGTAAGGTGTAGCAGATGCTGTTTTCAGGCCCCATGCGGTTCATTTGTGACAGAATTATGAAACAAGGCATACTCATTCTCAGAGCTAGGGGGAAATATGTGTATCACTGCGGTGATTATGAAGACAGGCAAGGCACAGTGCCGGAGAGAAGCATTTAAAGCTTGTTTTTATCCTTTCCCATATTCAGAAAGCAGAACAAAGCTTTTCATTTCTTTTCCATACCAAACAGATCTATTAAAAGTTGATATAACAAAACCAAAGTGAGGCTTTGGGTTGAGATTGTGCACTCCAACTCATGAGCTGTAAATCAGTTGAACGTCATCACTATGCTCAGGCCAACCTGTACCTAAATTCAAAATTCATCGAAATTCTAATGAATGGGGGGCAATTACATTCCATTTTATATGAATAAATTCATGAGGAAATCTACCCCGACCCTAAATGTAACTTTTGCAAATGAGCAATATGGGCTCACCGTTTGATTCCCATGTGATGTAAGGTTTATAGTAATATCCCTTGATTTGAAAAAATGTTGTTGCAGAAATACTGCTGCAGGTGGACCAGCCACGATGTGATTGACTGAGACAGTGTGGATTTGAAGATGTAATCATTTCAGTTTGGTTCCGTTATACATTATATGTAGCCAAAAGTATGTGGACACCTGACCATCATACCCATATGTGCCCATTCCAAAACCATGGGAATTAACACAGATTTAATCCCTGCTTTGCTGTTATATTAACCTCCAGTCTTCTGGGGAGACTCTCCACTAGATTTAGGAGTGTTGCTGTGGGGATTTGTGCTCATTCAGGCACAAGAGCATTAGTGAGGTCAGGCACTGATGTCAAGTGAGGAGGCCTGGGGTGCAGTCGGTGTTCCAGTTCATCCCAAAGGTGTTCAGTGGGGATGAGGTCAGGGCTCGGGCCACTCAAGTTCTTCCACATCAACCCTGGCAAACCATGTCTTCATAGACCTCTCTTTGTGCTGTCATGCTGAAGGTCATGCAGGTTTGAGTTCCACTGAAGGAAAATCTGAAAGCTACAGCATACAAAGGCATTCTAGATAATTATGTGCTTCCAACTGTGTGGCAACAGTTTGGGGAAGGCTCGCTTATGGGTGTGATGGTCAGGTGTCTGCATTTTTGGAAATATAGTATATATGTGGTGGATGATTTAATTTTATTATGGAGATGTTTTCATGAAGTGTGTCTGAAATTAAGTTGCGCAGTCCAACTGTTTGTATTCTTGAGTAATGCTCTCCAAGCAAGTTTGGCAAACTTAATGCATAATAACAATAATAATATACAACACTGTTGCCAAGATCAGTGGGTAGTGTTGCCACCTTAAATCCTGAGCTTCAGTTAAAGTCTGTGTTGTGTTTCATCTATTCCCGTGTATTTGTGTGGGTTTCTCCAGGTGCTCTGGTTTCCTCCTATCTCCTAAAACATGCCAGAAGTTGTATTGGCTAAACTGTTCATAGGTGTGAATGTGTGTGTATGTGTGTGTTTGTTGCACTGCTATGAACTGATAACCCATTTATGGTTTAGTCCTCATGGCCAGTGTTCCCTAGAGAGACTCTGGATTCACTAAGCCCCTGTGAGGATAAAACATTTACCAAAAATGAATGAATGAATGAATGTTGCCAAGATTTATCTTCATTGCCTGTTGCCTATAACCCTCTGATTTGTCACTGAAAATGAAAATTCAGAAACACAGCAGACCCAAGGTAAGATCACACGTGACCTTTTTTTTTATTTAGGCTTGTGTCTGTGTCGTGGTCGTCAGTCATCTCATAAAACCTTTCAACACAAATAACTTGGAGGCTTTCCAGCTTGCTTGCCAATTTCCGCATTGCTCTGCTCTCATGCACATACACACACAATTGGCTCCCTGCTCAGGGACACTCAGGTTTGACGTTAATCATTACACCTGTAGCTCATCCCCCAAACCCCACCTTCCCACTGTAGACTCTGAATAAACACATATCCACCTGTTGCAGTAACACATATTTGGTGTAGGTGTGTATAAATGCATTGCAGCCCCAAATTGATGCAGTAATTCTGGGACTTTAGCGTCCTCTAAACTAAAGAGGAGAGGGACCGTCTGGCTTTTTATCAGCGCTCAGTTCAAAAGCCTGCATCTCTGATGGTATGGAAGTGCATTAGTGCCTATAGAATGGGTAGCTTGCACATCTGGAAAGGCACCATCAATGCTGAAAGGTATATACAGGTTTTAGAGCAACATACGCTTCCATCCAGATTCCATCCCATCTTTACTTCTGAGAGACTCTGCCTTTCTAAGATACTCTTTTTATACCCAATCATGTTACTGACCTGTTGCCAATTAACCTAATTAGTTGCAAAATGTTCCTCCAGCTGTTTCTTTTTACTAACACTTACTTTTCCAGCCTTTGTTGCCCCCGTCCCAACTTTTTTGAGACGTGTTGCGGCCATCAAATTCAAAATTACCTTATTTTATTTCTTAAAATGGTACATTTCCTCAGTTTCAACATTTGATCTCTTTTCCATGTTCTATTGTGAATAACATATGGGTTTATGAGATTTGAAAATCATTGCGTTCTGCTGGGTTTATATAATAATAAACGAACGACTCTTAATAACATCATTGTACATAACTGGTATATATAGGCTTAAGTATTGCTTTAGCAACTTTTAAACCCTGAACGTTAGAATAAATTTCAAGCACCGTTTTAGACCCAGTGTGATTTTTATCACATGAATGCAAATTCCAACAGTCTAATCTATTTTTTTTTTGTTGTTTTTTGTTTGTCGGCTTTGCTTCCACATTGTTCTGAAGTTGTGCTTAAAAATTCTCTCTCTTGCACCTGCTCTGTCTATTACAGGCAATATCCTTTCATAAATAAGGCTCCAGAGAGAGCCATTAATTATTCGGAGAAAGTCATTACATCTCTTCCGCAGTCTGAATAATGAAGCTCGGTGGAAACTCGCTCACACTCGCTATTAATATATTCATTACTGAGGCACAGCCCTGGCCTGCCCTCATCCCAGCCAAGGATCCAGGCACCTAATCATCCCTCTCCAGATGCAGCACTGTCACCAGCCTTTCTTCATTACCACGCTGCCTCTGATGCCGTCACCAAGCCAAGCATTCTTAATTGGCGTGGCCTTTATGGCTGCTTTATTGTCAGAGTTATACGTGAGGCAGGAAACGCAGCATGGGGATGAACTGGAGAGAAGAAGTAAGGAAACAGCTGTGGAGAGTATTATAGTGTCTGTTTTTTTTTTATATATATATATATATAGATCAGTAAAACATAGATGCTAGAATTCTTGAAATCAAGATAAGATTGATAGCATAGCTGTATAGATAAAGAATTAATTAAAATTGCAATGCCATGTCAGGGCTATTTCTGATATTTCTGTTGAATTGTAGAAGGCATCTTTGCAGTGTAGTACATTGCCCAAGGACTCATAAAACATCTCATAAAGTGTCAATTCTTCTCCGCAGACATTTTCTTTTTTTTCCACCAGAATTTCTTTGACAGCTCCTGAATTGAGTGTGTCCTGTCAGGCACTTTCGCCACAGACAAATGTGTGCGTGTAGAACGGATGCATACACAATGCACCTTTCTAAATAGTTTAGTGCTGGCTGAAGAAATGAGCTGTCTGTGAGACACAATAGAAAGACTTGCATGAAGGGAAACGTTTGTTATTGTTGGGTTGCTGGAGCAGACAGGGCTCTGATAGGAACTTGAGAAGACCTGAATAAGCTGTGTGAAGAAAACACGGGAGGTGGAGGATAGAGGTGTGTCACACACAAACAAGTTTTTCGTCCATGCTGAAAGTGTAAGCGGCAATGCCCCTGGCTCTGTCATAAATACTACTGGACTGCAATATGACACACACAAAAAAAAAAGATATGTCTCACAATAATCCACTCAAACTCATGTTGAAATTTATGCACACAGAGTATCTTGACAGTCAGGGTTTGTTTGTGTTTTGTCTGTAAATCTTTTGTGCTGATTTATATGTATATCCCAATATTTGATTCAGGGTCAAGTTGGAATATATTATTTAGGTTGCTTCTCTTAGCCTTGGATAATGAATAATTTATGTGTTCAAGTTTGATAGGCAGAACCCAAACTGATACTCGTACTTTTATGCTACACCTGTGACTTCCGAGAGTCTTTGCTTCTGGGTTGAATTTATCCCGCAAGTCATTTTGACAATCTATCATGTGTCAGAACACTCTCAGTTTGTAGAATGAGGAATGTGTAACTTGTACAGTGTTTTGCTTGACCAGACCAACTAAATGTTTAGATAGATAAATAGTCAGTGATGGATAGATATTATCTATCACTTCGATAGATTAGATAGATAATATAGTCAGTGAGTTAGTCTGTCTAAATCCAGACTCATGGTGGATAAATGACTGTATATAGCTTCATAGCTGCTCCTGTTGACTGATTTATGGATGGGGTGAGGGACAATCTCTATGATGCTCATCCATTTTGACATTGTTATCCTCTCCACCACTGCGTCCAGGAGGGTCTTGATGAGTCACATTACTTTGACAATTATCATAATTAATTGATTTCAGAACCTCTTTGGACTCAGATTATAGAGGGCCAGCAAATTCAGAAACACAAAGGTTGAACACATTATTAAGAATTACATGCTTGTTGCTGATTGGACAAAATAATAATTGCACTTGCTCAGTCTGTTCTCAAGTTAGCCTAGCAAAAATGATTCAATGCAATGTTAGTTATGCTATTATAGTGAGAAGTAGTTCATTCTTCTGAATAATTCAGCTTCCTTTAGGAGGGTTTTTAGTTTTCATATACTTGTATTAATGCAGGGCAAAGTTGAAAGCATACATAAAATAACATCATATGAATTAACTTTTTTAAAGCATGACTAAAAGCATCAGTAGAATAATTTCCTTTTACTGTAAACGTCCTCCAGCTCTGTTTTCTATAGTGTCTCAGTTCTAGCCAATCAGCAACAGGTATGTGATGTTCAATAAAGACCTACACATTCTGTTAATATTGTTCTGTTTTCTAAATTTCCTGTTGCGGTTTTGGTTTGTTAAAGCATTTTGCACTTACGCGTCATCATATTAGATACACTTAGGTAATACACTTATTATAAGACTCACCCCAGGGCACTTCCATAAACAGAGGCTCATACACTTTGTATTTCTGTCTTTTATTTTGAACCATCCTGATGATGTTTTCCTGTTCTGTCTCTTCTTGTAAATATTCCAAAAAATATTCCCATCATCCTTGTCTCTGTAGCAGGAAGCTGGTATCCTGTATATACCGGTTTCACCTCCCATGTCAAAAACGCTTTGCTTTTACTGCTAATGAAGGACCTTTTCCACCCTGTCATATGAAGAAACATCATAGGCATTGTCATCTCCTGTTACTCTTACCAAGAGAAAGGCCACTCTGACCTATAAACAAGCCACTGCTAAATCAGAGAGGATTCCACCGATGCTCAGTTCTATGATCCAGTTGCTACAGACTGAGAAACTTCAGAATCATCCAGGATGCGCTTAATATTGCTTCCTTTTTAAGGAACTTCCACTAGCATCCTATGTGTGGGGGGGGACGACGACACACCATACAGGATTAGGAAAAGAAAGCCAAGTATAAGAAATGCACAATGGAATAAATAGCAGTAAACATGGCTAAGAATTGCTATACAAATACATACAAGACTTCTCTAACTACAAGTGAAAAACACAGGGCATAAATACATCAAATGGATAGAAGGTGTTAATATTTATTTATTTATGTATTTTTAATAATAGCAACTCTGACAGTGGTTTCGGCTACAAAGCGGTTCACAGGTTTAAATTAATATGTTTGTTTTTTCAGTGTGTGGACTACTGTGTTCACTTTAAACCAGTTTTTTTTTCAATAGTGAAATTTTAGATTTAAGAAAAGAACAAAAGTTTCCATTGGCAAGAAAGGAGAAATGGAATTCATTCAACACTACGTTGAGGAAGGACATTCATATTTGCACATGCACACATGAATCGACTTTCTACACTGAAAAACAAACCCGTATTAAAACGCTTAACTGAGCTGAGGCTCGAACCCCGGTTGGGGTTATTGTTATTGTACCTGTGCTACGTGACTCGATCATGCTTACTTTGTGAAACTTGTTTAAATTAGGTTTAGCATATGTTTTGAGGAGAAATGTAATATTTTTATGTAAACAATACGTAATATTT
>JANDJT010000001.1:30361893-30390598 GCA_024331685.1 Stegophilus panzeri | reverse complement strand
TGCTGCATTCTGAATCATCTGAAGGGGTTTGATGGAGCTGGCTGGGAGGCCCGGGAGTAGTGTGTTGGAGTAGTCCATTTTTGAGATGACAAGAACCTGGACTAGTAGTTGTGTAGCCTGTTCAGTGAGATAGGGTCTGATTCTCTTGAAGTTGTGCAGAATGAACCTACAGGATAGTGTAGTTGTTGAAATTTGGTCTGTAAAGGTCAAGCTGTCATCAGAAGTCACCCCAAGGTTCCCACTAAATAAACTATACGTTTAATAATAAGGAATTGCCTAACGACTGTTAATTGTTTTATTGTAGCTTAGTCTACTGATTACTCAAATTAGGCTGTGTTCTTGTCATTAAATCTGACAGTAGGTTTGTTATTGTGCTCGTCAGTATTCCTAGACTCAGAGATGTAGCTCTCTCTGGATGATAAAATGTGATTTATTGCTGTAATTATGTACTTCGCATTTGTCAACAACAACATCTCACACGGATTCATTTTGGCATATAGAAACACATAATTCCGAGTCCGAGCACCTGAACAGCTCAGAGTAGAACATCCGGGTTGTCATTTAGTAATTACAGTAATTCTGACGTGGCGGCGTAAATCCCCCTAGGTCTAAGTGAGTTTGTCAATGTATTTGAGAGCTGTCCTGCAATAAACTGGCATCCTATCCAGGATGTATTTCCCACCTCACACCCCGTGTTACTGGGCTATGCTCTGGATCTACCGCGACCTTGACCAGGATAAAGAGCTTACTTAAAGTGAGAGGGAGAAATTTGTTTTGATCTTCAGAGGAAATGGAAAACCTTCTAGATGAATTTGAGCGAAGAAATAATTACAAACACAAGCGACGATAATTAAAAAATGTAATTTTATCTGTACACACAAAGTATATTTGAACAAACAGCTTTACTCAAGCTGTTAATCATTGTCAAACAAAAGTAAAGAAACACTAATTAAATGAATATCAACTAAATAAACATTAATGAGAATCATTGAGCAAGGATTTCACATGCAGGAGAAGAGAAGTATAAAGTTGTCAAGCTGATCCATGGTTCAGAAGGAATTCATCCATGTGAAAACAAACTTGCCATGATGATGGACTTGTACAAATGGGTAGAGACTTGAGTCAAGTCTGAAAACAAGATATCCTAAAGACACAGCCATGGACCATTTCTGAATCGTCGCAAGTATTAGTTGACAAACCTGACTATGTTGATAAAAATTCAGTTATAATTTAGTTAATCAGCAACTTAAATGGGTTTATTGTAAGAGTGCATAGGCTTCAATTGTTATTAGCATTCAGCTAGTTTTATGGTCAGAGTTATCATCATGCTAGCTAACATTTGAGAGATTATTAATAAAGATGTTGTTGGTTAGCCCTAGCTAATATTTTCCTGCATTTCTTGGATCCTTGGTGGAGCCACTAATTTACCATCAGTGACTAAAATCAGTGTGTGATTTGGCGTATCTTTTTCTTTTGTGAATCTTTCTTGTACTTTTTCTTTCATACTTTAAGTAAGTTTAGGTATAAATGTATAAATGATTTTTTACTTTTCTACTTCAACTTGAGTGAATAATTTGAAGCTGTACCTTTTTCCTCCAAAGGATTTATTTAGATTATTAATTATATTTTTACTTGACTTAATAATCTGTGGACGTTGACCACTGGTGATACTCATCAATTAGCAGTGCTTTTATTTTTAGTTTTATTTATTTATTTTAGAAAATGGAGGCAGACCGACATCTTGTTTTCGCTTAGCTCATGCACTGGGGAATTTGGAAATTCACAAGACAAAGTTCATCTAGATCAATGGTCACCAACCCTGTTCCTGGAGATCTACCTTCCTGAAGACTTTAGGTCCAATTATAATCATGCCCACCTGAACATCTATTCATTAGAAGCCTTAAGAAGTTCTTCATCACCTTTAACAAGTGTGTTAGATTTGGGTTGGAGATGAAACCTGCAGGGAGGTAGATCAAGGAAGAGAGTTGGTGACCACTGACCTAGATGCACATGGTGTGAAACTAAATTAAGGACTGCTGTATGCAAATTCCTTTTTCTCCCTTTCCAGTGAATTGCGTTTCATGAGGTGAATTTTGTCTTCGGTCTGACACTTTGGTTTGGTTCCCACCTATTAGTTACGTCTCCTGTAATACAGTAGCTATGACTATGAAAGGGCCACATGCTACCTCCTGTGAAGCCACTATATCTCTGTGAAGTGATTTCATATGAAGATTGCACAATAGAGAAGAGTGCGAACTTCCCTATTCTGTATATATGAGCTTACTGTTGCGTGATTGTCACTGAGGTCGAGGAGAAAGCACTGCCATCTGAATAGCACGGCCAATTATTCTCTCTCCAATTCCTGGTCATGGATGGCTGTGGCTGCATGTCCCCTGATGTGATATGGAGAGCACCAAATACTCTGAACTCCCTAATTACTTGGATTTCTGACACTATTCATATCCTGGAAAAATATGTTCTTCTTCCAATGTGAATGATAAACATGTTTGCTTTGTGCTGTTGTTATTACCATTCCTTCAAATTAATAAAACATGCACATAGCTGCTCTAAATGCATCAGGGATGTGGTGCTTGAAATCTGGTGCAGCAGATGCCACGTTTGATAGACACTTGACGCTTTGCCGAGCCTCGTTCCCCTTCAGCCCTGAGGATGTGTGTGTGTGTGTGTGTGTGTTTGTGTGAGAGAGGGAGATTCTGTGTCTTGCATGCATGTGTTGTCACTGCAAGTCGAATTTCAAACGTTTCTCATTGCCTAATAATTAAGTCTCCTAGTTTCCATGCACTTATGGGAAAATGTCACACATAATCATATGTTTTTCACATAAGATCGTGCACAGTTCAGTGTTAGGCAAAACATTGCACGGTAACTGCACCTGTGAAGGCAAGTGAACACCGTGTGACACCGTGTGAATAATGTGTGATAAAGAAGAAAAATTTGTGACAATAAATGAATCAATAAATCAATACATGAATCATTTGAAAAAAAAATTGTATGTTGAAAAAATGTTCAAATGACGAATCATATGAAAATCACATGGAAAATGAATCCTGGGGGAAAAAATCATTTGAAACAAATCACGTGAAAATAAATGTCATATGAAACAATCAAATGAAAAAGAAAATGTTAAGAAAATAAATGAATCATGTAAAAAACAATTACGTGAAAATAAATTCATCATTTGAAAATTTACGTGAAAATCAATCAATGAACAATGAATGATCAGTGAATCATAAGACAATATCACATGCAAATTTGTGGAAGAAAAGAAAAAAATCGTTAAAAAAAAAATCACAATAAATGAATTATGGGTTTAAAATCATGGGAGAAAAACATGTACTACATGTAAAAATGAGTGACACGTGTATAATACACATAAGACATAATACACATTTAAAATTCACATAAGAACTTTGCTTGGCTTTTCTGTACATGTGTCTCTAGGTTCCTTCTTCTACCTCCTTGCCTTTTTCCTCCTAGTTCTATATCCTGTACAAGTCATTGTTGAAGTTTTCAGGTTTTGACCGTAACTTGTCTTTGTGCATAATAAGTATAGCCCTTGCTAAGATGACCCTGTCTAACCAACGTGCTATAAAATAGGGCCGTGATTTGTGAACCTGACTCAATTAAGAGAATTTGCACTCTCAGCTTGCAACAGTACCTGTGGCTCCTCAACATTATTACAACATTGGCTTTCCTACACAAGTTCACATTCTATTACCTGATTAAATATAAATAAAAGTTTATAGCCTTGTTGTCTGACCTTGATGAGCTGAGGGATAAGGCTAGTATCTTAAAGCTGGCTGTCTTAGTGGTTAGAATGTGGCATATACCAGCTCAGTATACAGTATGATTTATAGACATAGAAGATGATGATGAGAATAAAGAGATGATGCATATTTGTCATGCAAATGTATTAAAACACTCCAAAAAAATATATATATATAACCTCAATTCCGAAAAAGTTGGGACAGTATGGAAAATGCTAATAAAAACAAAGAGGAGTGATTTGTAAATGTACTTTGACTTGTATTTAAAGAAGAAAAAAAAAACGTATAAAGACAAGGTATTTGATGTTTTACCTAATCAGTGGCATAGTTTTTTAAAGGTAAATGTTTATTCTGAAATTGATGCATGCAACACGTTCCAAAAAAAGTTGGGACGGGGTAATTTAGGACTAATAGTGATGTGACAAGTTGAAATAAGGTGGTGATGTGAAACAGGTGAGGCATTCGTCTAATCATAGTATATAAGGAGCCTCCCAAAAAGGCCTAGTCCTTCAAGAGCAAGGATGGGTCGAGGCTCGCCAATCTGCCAACAGATGCGTCAGCGAATAATCCAACACTTTGAGAACAACATTCCCCAAAGACAAATCTGTAGGATTTTGGGCTTTCACCTTCTACAGTGCACAATATATTTAAAATATTCAAGGAATCCGGTTAAATCTCAGTGTGTAAAGGGCGAGGCCTAAAACCACTTCTGAATGTGCGTGTATCTGTAATGGAGATTCCGACATGGGCTCGGGAATACTTTGGTAAAACTTTGTTAGTCAACACCATTCGCCTCTGCATCCACAGATGAAGTTAAGGCTTTACTATGCAAAGCAGAAGCCGTACATCAACACTGTCCAGAAGTGCCGCTGACTTCTCTGGGCTCTGTCTCATCTGAGATGGAAAATAGCACAGTGGAATCATGTTTTGTGGTCCGACGAGTCGACATTTCAAATAGTTTTTGGAGAAAACAGCCATCGTGTTCTCCGGGCCAAAGAGGAAAAGAACAAAACTGTTATCAGCGTCAGGTCCAAAAGCCAGCGTCTGTCATGGTATGAGGGTGTGTTAGTGCCCATGGCATGGATAACTTGCACATCTGTGAGGGCAACATTAATACAGAAAGACATGTACACATTTTGGAGCAGCATATGCTGCCATCCAGAGCAAACGCCAAGCCCCATTCTGCCCGGATTACAAGCGCATGGTTGCGTAAGCAGAGAGTGCCGGTGCGAGCATGGCCTGCCTGCAGTCCTGACCTGTCTCTGATTGAGAATGTGTGACGCATTATGAAGCGCAAAATAAGGCAAGAAGGCCCCGTACAGTTGCATAGATGAAGAAATGCAAAATGGATGAATGGGGGAAAATTCCGCCTGCTAAACTTAACCAACTGGTGTCTTCACTCAGCGCCCAAACGCTTAAAAAGTGTTATTAAAAGAAAAGGTGATGTTACACAGTGGTAAACAGTCGACTGTCCCAACTTTTTTGGAGTGTGTTGCAGTCATCAGATTTGAAATGAGTGTATATTTTCAAAAATAAATTAAATTTACAAAGTAAAACATCAAATAATGTGTTAATAATGTGTTTTCAATACAGTACAGTGTGGACTGAATGTTCAAATGACTCTTTTTGTTTGTTTGTTTTTTGCATTTTCCATACGATCCTAACTTTTTCGGAATTGGAGTTGTATCTCACATGAAAGAATTCTTTGCTTTTATGAGTATACTAAGGCTAAAACAATTAAATTCAATAAGTTAGGAGTAACACGTGCCACCGGGGTGGTGTGCTATTCTGGTTACACTACAGTAATTTTCTAATGATTACAATGTTTAATAATTTATTAAAGAATGACACAGAAGTGTGCAATAGAAATGCTGTAGAGAAAATATTCCTTCAAAATACTATAAAGAGCAGTAAACAGTAATAAATGATACAAAGTCAATATTTGGAGTGATGACCCTTCACTGTAAAAAAAAAAAAAAAATTGTAGTCTCAGGTAGAATTAGTGCAGTTTTATAAGGAAATGAGCTGTAAGTTTTATTGAGCATGTTGCAGAACCAGACACGGTTCTTCTGGAGACTTTGACTGTCGCACTCGCTTCTTATTTTTGCAGCAAAACCCAGCAGCCTCCACTGTGCTTTTGTCTGAAAAGTGGTGTTTTATGTAATATACTGCTTTCTTTACTGACATACGAACATTTTTCTGTAACATTTGGAAAACTGTTTGGGAATCTAAAATGTTTTTGTACTGACTCAGTAATGTAGAAGTCATAAAATAAAAATCTATAATAAAGTTTGTACTAAAAAAACAAGAGTGGCTAAAACTTTTGCACAGTACTGTATATCACACATTTTAACAGTTTATAGTTCGATATAATGTCCATAAGACAAGATAGTTCATTTTATCACTTACATTAACGCAACAATAAACAATTATTCCCACATCAGCCTCTCTCTCTCTCTCTCTGTGTGTGTGTGTGTGTGTGTGTGTGTACAAAGCACCATGACTGTTATAAACCACTGACACCAGAGACTCCTTACGTTACTTCAACATATCTTAAAGTGACAAAAACGTGACCACGTCAACAATTATATAGTTTTCTTTGTTAAACAACACATCAGTTTATTAATAAAAAAAATCAGATTATTAATACTCTTACTGTACATTATGTGTAGCATCCACCATAGAAGTTCCATGTATGAGCTGTATGAGCTGTTGCTATAGAAACAATAACATATATGATCAAGTGCAATCATATGCAAAGACAGCAAGCAGCAGAAGTGTTTCAATTAATGAGGTGGCCAGTGGATGTCAGACTTTATTTTAAATTTGAGTGGTCATAATTGAACAAATCAAGGTTTGAAATTCAAGTCCATTACTTACAATAGTTACATAAAAAAAGAAAGAAAAAAGAACTGGGGAAAAAATGTAATACTGTGACCTTGCATTAGTTTGGGTGTCTGATTTGATTGCACTTGATAATATTCTTATGCTATGATAGATTAGCTGATAAATGTCATGAATGTATTGATGTTAGTGACCTGATATTTAATTGCGTTCTCCAGTAGTGGTAGTTAATTAAAATGCTGCATTATTATAGAAATGTTTTCAAATAAATAGTTTTGGTGTTTGGTGATATTTCTAGAAAATTCCAACTAATGAATTAATAATTTATAGATTCATTAATTATCAAAATAATTATTAGCTGTAGCCCAAGAGTAATGCAACATGATAAACAAAAGATTCCAGTATCATGGTTATTAAGAGTTAAACACATTTTCCGTATATAAAATACATCTCTTGTCTCCATGGTGAGTTTATTAGATCTGTCTGAAATCCATGCCCTATAAAGTGTCTGTGTGCGCGTCTGTGCATGTGTGCATGTGTGTGCGTGCATGCGTGCACTTTTGGGAGTGTTTCGCTGAAAGCTTTGGGGAGTTGGAGCTCATGTACAGCAGACGGGCCCCTCATCGCCCCAGGTGAGAGGCAACACTGCGCATAATGAGTTTGGACTTTTAGGTCCGTTGTGCAAATTTCTGGGAACATGGTGAAACACTGGAGGCTTAGTGTGTCACCCTGCTTTCCATGAAGCGAGACAGAAATCTCTACCATTGTCAGATCCGCCGTGTCAGACAGGAAAGAGAAAAGGCTGTGGCATTTGTCTGCGTCTCACTGAGAGTGAGAGAGAGAAAGGAGACCTTTCCAGAATTATCCCTGGCACAGATTTAAATACAGGCAGGATGTAAAAACCATCAGAAACCATCACCTTCCACCATCTTTTTTTTTTTCCATTTTGCATGCATGATGCAAGCTACAAGGAGTTTAAATATAAATATTTAACTTGAATATTTAACACTTGAACTATATGGTGTTTTATATGCTTCCATGTAGAATTTTACTCATCTTTCAGTCATCCTAGTCAGGGTTGTGATGAATCTCAGGAATGCTGGGAGTGAGGTGGGAATACACCTGTGAGGAGATGCCAGTTCATTGTAGGGCACCACACACACACACATTCTCACACTTATTAACACCTAGGGGCAATATAGCGGAGCCAATCCACCTACATGCATGTAGGTCGGGGGAAACCAGAGAATCCAGAGGAAACCCACACAGGCATGCATAGAACTTACTCAGAATTGAATCAAGAACCCTGTAAGTGTGAGTCAGTAACGTTACCCGCTTCACTCTAGAATGTATTTCGAAAAACTGTGAGAAAGTTTACTTTTGTTTGGCTTCTCAGAGTTTTCTCCTACTGATCAAGATAACTAAAACACAGTGGAGAGAATCGACAGGCGATTAATTCATGTTGGCCAACTTCTTCTGATTCCTGATACACTCTTGGAAAACCTCTTGCGTTCTTGATCTATTAGAACCATATCTGATTGGAAAACATTTTATTGTTGGATTCTATATACAACCTTCAACTGATCCCCCTGAGGGCCAACTAAAGAACCCCTGAGGTTATATTCACAGTTAAAGGGGAAAAATGTAGTATTCGATCATGTGAAACCGTCCTGCCCTTTTAAAGTGCCATTGTTTCCTGTTAAATACAGATATCATGGTATTTTCAGAATGAAACTATGCTACCTTCTTTCTTGTTCTGCTGATTTGTTTTGTTTTGTTTTGTTGTAAGACAGGCAAATGAAAAAAAAAATCCTGTCACATGATATTAGTGACACGTAATTTTTTTTACATTTCCCCAGTCAAAAACAAATAGTTTACATGTTTGTTTTTTTTTTGGTGTGTGTTTGTTTACAGTTTACAAAGTATGTAACACAAAGTAACATTTATACTGTATTGCCGAATTGTTGATTGAAACATCTTTTTGTGAATTTTGGGAATTTTGATGTGCCGATATACCTTTTGACTTAGGCTTGCAACATCCAAAGGGTACAAGTGCTAAAGAGCAACACTGAAAAGCTCTTCACATGTTGATAGAAATGTTTAATGGCAACCACTCAACAGTTAAAATCCATTAGGGGAATGATCATTTGGTGAGTAGGTCTCTCCAGCTGTTTATGTAACTAAGTCAGCCAAAAAGAGGAGCACAGTGTAAACAGAAAGTGTGTAAAAGTTAAGGAGCTTACACTTTCGACTGGGCAGAGGGGCGATGACTATATGCAGTGAGCACTGGAATCAGATGGATTTTTTTAATGACTCTCACAGCTCAATGCCAAATCTCATTACATCTGTAAAGCTAGAGGCGCTGGCAGGCGATGCACACGGGTATTAAAGTTCCCCTGTTTCACTCAAGGTAATGGTGTATAATCTCACCTCTGTTACACCAATGAGAGAGAGAGAGAGAGAGAGAAGCCGCTCATCTTAAAACTACTTTACTGTGATATTGAATTTTGTAATTAAGCACCAGGGAAGACTACTGTCAACAAAATAGGCAGAGATGCTAAATGGCTTTACTTTCCTCTTTCCCTTAGATTAGATTGTATTATCAAAGTCATTTCATCTCTCCTCAGGTGAACGTATTACATGGAACTGCACTGTTGATGTTTGAGTAGCACCCTTGGATATAGCAGGTTTGACAAGTACAGTGGTGCTTGAAAGTTTGTGAATTTTCTATCTATCTGCATAAATATGACCTAAAACATCATCAGATTTTCACAGAAGTCCTAAAAGTACAACCCCAATTCTGCTGTTATTAGCATCAGGTCCAAAAGACAGTGTCTGTCATGGTATGGGGGCGTGTCAGTGCCCATGGCATGGGTAACTTGCACATCTGTGAGGGCACCATTAATGCAGAAGGATATGTATTCATTTTGGAGCAACATATGCTGCCATTCAGAGCAGGACAATGCAAAACCACATTCTGTCAAACCAGTCTCTGAAATTTCTGCTTGCTAAACTTAACCAACTGGTTACTTCAGTGCCAAAACGCTTAATAAGTGTTACTAAAAGAAAAGGTGATGTCTCACAGTGCTAAACAGTCGACTGTCCCAAATTTTTTGTAGTGTGTTGCAGTCATCAGTTTCTAAATGAGTGTATATTTTCAAAAATAAATTACATTCACAAAGTAAAACTTCAAATAATGTGGTAATAATGTGTTTTCAGTTCACCCTGTACTATATTGAATTTTCAAATGTCTCTTTTTGTCTGTTTTTTTGCATTTTCCATACTGTTCCAACTTTTTGGAATCGGGGTTGTAGACAAAGAGAACCCAGTTAAATAAATGAGACAAAAATATTATACTTGGTCATTTATTTATTACGATAAATGCTCCAACATTACATTTCTGTGAGTGGCAAAAGTATGTGAACCTCTAGGATTAGCAGTTAATTTGAAGGTGAAATTAGAGTCAGGTGTTTTCAAACAATGGGATGGCAATCAGGTGTGAGTGAGTGCCCTTTTTTATTTAAAGATCAGGGATCTATCAGAGTCTGATCATCAGAACACCTTTGTGGAAGTATATCATGGCACAAACAAAGGAGATTTCTGAGGACCTCAAAAAAAGAGTTGTTGATGCTCATCAGGCCGGAAAAGGTTACAAAACCTCTAAAGAGTTTGGTGTCCATCAATCCAAAGTCAGACAGATTATGTACAAATTGAGTAAACTCAAGACCATTGTTACCCTCCCCAGGCTGATTGGAGTGTCTAAAGTGTCCGTAGTGTATGAACGGGTGTGTGAATGTGTGTGTGATTGTGTGCCCTGCGATGGACTGTCATCCTGTCCAGGGTGTACCCTGCCTTGTGCCCGATGCTCCTTGGGATAGGCTCCAGGTTCCCCGTGACCCTGAAAAGGAGTAAGCGGTAGAAGATGGATGGATGGATGGATGGATGGATGTTACCCTCCCCAGGAGTGATTGACCACTAAAGATCTCTCCAAGAGCAAGACGTGTAATAGTCCATGAGGTCACAAAGGAACCGAGGGTAACTTCTAAGCAACTAAAGGCTTCTCTCACATTGGCTAATGTTAATGTTCAT
This sequence comes from Stegophilus panzeri, assembly GCA_024331685.1. Classification (NCBI taxonomy): domain Eukaryota; kingdom Metazoa; phylum Chordata; class Actinopteri; order Siluriformes; family Trichomycteridae; genus Stegophilus; species Stegophilus panzeri. The sequence continues at coordinate 30,379,877 of JANDJT010000001.1, read as the reverse complement.
GAGTCCACCATCAGGAGAACACTAAACAGCAATGGTATGCATGGCAGGCTTGCAAGGAGAAAGCCACTGCTTTCCAAAAAGAACATTGCTGCCCATCTGTAGTTTGCTAAAGATCATGTGGATAAACCAGAAGGCTATTGGAAAAATGTTTTATGGATGGATGAGACCAAAACAGAATTTTTGGTTTAAATAAAGAGGGTTAGTTTGGAGAAAGGAAATACTGCATTCCAGCATAAGAACTTTAACCCATCTGTGAAATATGGTGGTGGTAGTATTTTGGTTTGGGCTTGCGTCTGGGCCGGGACGGCTTGCCATCATTGATGGAACAACGAATTCTGAATTACACCAGCGAATTCTAAAGGAAAATGTCAGGACATCTATTCGTGATCTGAATCTCAAAAGATAGTGGGTCATGCAGCAAGACAATGACCTTAAGCACAAAAGTTGTTCTACATTACCGAAGAATAAAGTTAATGTTTTGGAATGGCCAAGTCAAAGTCCTGACCTTAATTCAACAGAAATGTTGTGGAAAGACCTGAAACAAGCAGTTCATGTAAGGAAACCAACCAACATCCCAGAGTTGAAGCTGTTCAGTCCTGCACATCGGCCTGGAGGAATTTTAGCCTATTGCTCAATACCGATCAACAGTTACCGGAAACGTTTAGTTGCAGTTATTGCTACAAAAGGGGGTCACACCAGATACTGAAAGGAAAGGTTGTCATACTTTTGCTACTTACAGATATGTAATATTGGATCATTTTCCTAAAAAAATAAATGACCAAGTATAATATTTTTGACTGATTTGTTTAATAGGGTTCTCTGTATCTACATTTAAGACTGTGAAAATTCACATAAAGTTGACCATTTCTATTGGTTTATTTTTAAGAAATGTTCATACAGTAAATGTGTTTACATGCAATTATTATCAGATTTCAGATTGGTCATTCCAACATACAGTGATGATCAAGAAATAAAGAATACTCATAAAGATGCCAGGATTTTAGACCAATAGATGTATGTCATTAAACATAATTAGATATCAGATATCCGGCATCAATATCTTTTGTGTACTCTTCTGTCCACAAGCTTCAGAGTCTTGAATCTGGTTCTCTGCAACTTTCTGTATATAAACATCCATGTACCAGTTTCTAGCTGAAAAGAGGTTCTAAAAAAGTTCATAGAATCCTCTCTTTAAGTTATTAGTTATTAAAGAATTCTGTTTGAAGGATTTAGTGGTAAGTTATTATACAGTATATTATATAAAATAATTTAAGAAGCATGCTATTACCAAGTTATTTGCAAAGGATCTTCACTTCAACTTCACTACTTGTAGCAATCCTACTCAAAAACCTGGCATGTTTTCGCGAGTTCTAAGGAAACCAACACAGGCACGGGGAGAGCTTGTGAAACTTCACACACTCTATCAGGATAGAAGTAGGGACTCTAGAGCTGTGAGGCAGTAACACTACCTGCTGCGCTTTTTTCCTATTTAATAAGCAGTGCCGCTTTAACAGCTGACCCATTACCATATTACTGAAATGCATTTAATTTCAATGCCAAAATTTACAATTAACAGATTACTTTGCTCAGGGAAACACACTCCATGTCACGAGTAGCTGGTGTTTTTGAATCTTATGTGACGAAGAATGAGATAAATGATGGTTATCTTATGACAGTGGTGAACTGACTTACAAGTATGAATTCCAGGTATAGTACTGTAATGAAGCTGTATTATCATACCATTTTATTAAATATAAAAACAAATAGCTAAGGTTTTGAGTACAATCATAGCACATATTTTTAATATAATATTTTAATGAGGAAAATTTAAGACATTATTAAGCATAATAAGTGGTTTTACAGCATTTCCTTGTCCTTGGCCACCATGTGCATGTAGGATTGCTTCCCAGTGTGGGTCTGTTTTAGCCTCTGGTTATACAGACTCCCTGCTGTTTACATTCTGCCTTTGAAGCTTGATGATATGGACAAAGGACACCTTCCCTTGGCTCCTCAGTGTGTATGAATATGCTTTCACTAGGAGCCGTGCCCTGAGCTGCACCTCTCCATGTGTTACCCCAGTGCCGTGCCTTTACACACATATGTCCAGTACGAGAGTGCCAGGACAGGGCTGGTACGTGGCCATCTTCCTCCAGACCTCACTTCAGAGGAACGTAGAGATGAAGGAAGACCAGATTCCTCCTCTGGAGTCAGCACCAAGCAAAACTCATTACAAAGCATCTATTATTAATCAAACAGAGACCTAATTTCCAACTTATGTGGACTTTGCAAGTTTGTCTATTATAACTGTGGAATAGATATGCAACGTCCACTAATTTATTCATAAATGGCCCAGTATGACACCAAAGATTCATTTGTTTATGCCATGCCATAAATGAGGGGCCTTACACCACACGAGTTGTTTCCACTGAGAGAACGATCAAGACGGATGATTTGTAAGAGCTGTATTATTAATAAATGTAATCTAATGCAGTGATCTTCTCTATAAACTTTCTAAATCAGCGTAAAAAATATAATACGCTAGCATATGCAGCCTGAGACAGCATGTTTGTTATTTTAAATAGTGAACTTTGCTTATTCCTCTGAGCCATGTTATAAGCACAAATTTGCTGACAGAAAATTTTACGATATCCGCATTCAAGAGCAACGGAGGTTTTATGTTTATTTTGGGAACATGGAGATCGCATCATATTTCTCACAGGAGACCACAAAATATAAAACACCTGTCTAATTTGTTTGTGGTGTGCAAATTTACTCATCTAGTATCTGATCTTAAGCTCCAGTTTAAACCCTGAGTTTTGATTCTTAATATACAATGAAGTAAATTTAAATACATTTATTAAAGACAGTCACAACTAGAACACTTTACTATGTGGAGGGTACCATGTGTGTCCATGTGTGTTCACCCTCACCAGTGCCAGTGCCTTACACACATACTGTAGGTATAGTGTAACTGTGCAAGGACGGGCCAGGGACACTGTCATCCTCCTCATTCCCATCCCTTAGAGGAATGTATAGAGACAGGAAGACAAGCCTTATCCGTGGGAGTGGACTTGACAGCTGGCCAAAGTCAGCAAACGAATATTTGTTAGATAGCATCTATTATTCATCAAACACTGTGACCTAATTTCCAGTTCATGCATACTTTGCATATTGGTCTGTTCTAACACAGATTAGTTGTGACAAAGTTGCACTCATACATAATTGGCCCACTAATTTGCAAAGTGTTGTGACAAATCCATATGGTTTAGTGGATATAAATATTACGGGATTAGTATATATACAGTCCCCTCCAAAACTTTTGGAACGGCAAGATACTGTAGCAGACCAACACTGAATCAACACTGAATCAATGTTAATGCATCAACGAAACTATCACTGAATCAATGTTGAAATTTGAAATGTAACAGTGATTTTTCATCAGGTTTGTACCCTCAAATAATGTTATTTCAATGATGATAAATAAATCAAACTAGAGGGAAAGGTCATGAGGTTACAGAATGAACAGGATTCATCCTCTGAGGAGCATGAATATGCCTACTAAACTTCACGGAAATGCACCCAATTGATTTGTGTTGTGTTGAATGAGGGGATGGATGGACTGACATTAAATCTAAACCCCAGCAGTGGGGAAATGAAGCTGTCCAAAAATCACCATTGATTCTCTGTTTGTCTTTTTGCTGTAGTCTGAAAACAGTTGGGTTTGAGATGAAAAGATGAATATGAGATTATTAGAATTTCAGCTTTTATTTCCTGCGATTTATATGTAAATGGTTTAAATGACAGAATATGGCACATTTTGTATCAGATCACTCAATTTGTAGGACAGCAAAAATATAGGACTGATGGGTGTTTCTTTTTACCCAGATGTGTCCTGTTACATTGGTTGTTTAAACAATAAATACAGTGCCCTCCATTAATATTGGCACCCTTGCTGTGGCAAAAGGTTGATGAGCTTCACAAAATGGGAAGTAACTATAAGAAAATAGCACAAGCATTGAAAATTCCCATTTCCACCATCAGGTCAATAATTAAGAAGTTCCAGTCTGTTATGAAATGTTATGAATCAACCTGGAAGAAGATGTGTGTCTATATTAGGGCTGCACGATTATGGCCTAAATGATAATCACGATTATTTTGATCAATATTGAGATCACGATTATTTATCACGATTATTCATTGATTTTAAGGACAACAGATTTTTATTGTACTTTCACATTTAAATAAACAGACCACCTCCATGTTGTGCTACATTCCTGCTAATGTACAAATATTTTCATCAAATTAGACTGGTCCTTAATGTGCATCATCTTGTAGAAGCAAAATATAAATAAAAAATAAGTAAAAATAAAAATGCCATCAACCAAATGAAAATATGCAATCCAATACAACAATATGTAACCAAATGAAAACAATTCAGGCGTATGCAGAAAAGGCAATAACAGTGTTTACAGGAGGAGAGACGCAGCCAAATCACCCAATAGAGCAGTGCAGGGATGACGTCATTTTGTACCGGAACCCGGAAGTTAGCATCACACCGGTTCCCTCGACAAAAACCCAATAGGATTCTCCCATAGGCTTTTGGATTGTTGCAAAAAAATAAGCTCTGTGATCAACAAATGTTTACAACACTAACACGTTTTGTCCATCAAGATAATTTTCACAAATGGACCCAACTTTTATGTTAATAAAAGCCTAAATACAATCACCACTACAACAAATTGCAATGTCCTGAAAAAGAAAGAAACCAGTGGTGTACTGAGCAACAGACACTGAATGTGTCAGCCAAGGAAAACAACAACAGCTGATGACAGAAACATTGTGAGATCTGTGAAGAAAAACCAAAAATCAACAGTCCGTGACATCACCAAAAACCTCCACAGTGAAGGAGTGAAGGTATCACAATCCACGGTTAAAAGAAGACTTTGAGAGTAGAAATATAGAGGCCATACCACAAGATGCAAATCAGTTAACAGTAGTAAGAATCAGATAGCCAGATTGGAATTCACAAATAACTACAGAGATGAGCCACAAAAGTTCTGGACCCAAGATTAACCTCTACCAAAGTAATGGAAAGGCCAAAGTGTAGAGAAAGAAAACATCTGCTCATGGCCCAAAACATACAAGCTCATCTGTGAAACATTCTAAACTCTCATCTCATATCCATTTTTTGATCTCAAACCCAAATGTGTCCAGTCTTCAGCAAAAACAAATTAATTGGCCTTGCTTTTCAAATAGTTTCAGAGTGTACTGTATATACTGTTTATTTATATAATGTAAATAGTTCTTATAACAGCTACAGACTTTCCTGGACTGAAATATGTTTGTCTTTTAAATGTATCTCAACCACAAGTAAAGTTATAGCATTTTTTCACAAGTCTGGGTATTCCTTAAAGGTGCACTAGGCAAGATTAGTCAGGATTAAGAGGCTCATTTACATGTACATCATTTGGCAGATGCTCTTATCCAGAGCAACTTACATTTATCTCATTTATACATCTGAATAGTTGAGGGTTAAGGGCCTTGCACAAACAGTCCAGCAGTGGCAGCTGGGATTTGAACTTCTGATCAGAAGTCCAAAGTCTTAACCACTGAGCTACCACTGCCCTCATGCTCTACTGACTGAGCTAATCAGGCACATGCACAATTTGACTATAATACTGGTTAATGAGAATGGTCAAGAGAGCATTCACTGTCCTGTTTTTCAGTGTAACGAGCTCACATGAGTTTATAAGCTGTATCATCTTTTGTTAGCTAGTTAGTTAAGTGATGAAAACGTAACTAATTGATTCGTTATGTAAAGCTGCCATTCAAATGGTTCAAAGCTTTATGCAGATAGCGTGTACATACATGTGCAGGAGCAACATCCAGCATCATCCCCTTCACCAGTATTATAATTTACTCCATCTTGGAAAAATGCTGCCAATGTTTTACTGGGTTTTACTGATTTCTAATGACTGTTTTACCAGTTTGGGCCATGTTTTCTCTCTCTCTCTCTCTCTCTCTCTCTCTCTCTCTCTTTCTCTCTCTCTGAACAAACTCAGCTGGGGTAGGGTAAAGGGGCAGTAGTGCATGTCACTGAAAACAAATAATTAAATGTGGTCAGTCAGATGTAAGAAAAAACATTTATACCTAAAAACGTTTATCAAAATGTTATTTCAATTTAAACATAACTTATACAAGTTTCTAAATACTGGATTGAATTATGTCGAGTGAGCATGATCGTGTATTCATGTAGTATTAATGTAAACCCATTACATTATGAATTCTTGCTGGGATGTTGACACTGACGAGAACTATAACTGTAGTATTAAATTAATGATTAAAACATATGCGGTAGAATAGCATAACTGTTGCAGAACACCAGTGTCTTATGTTTAAACCACGGTTTGCATGAGAGCATGGAGTTTGGTTATAATTTGGGCTTTGGAAAGATGTTGGATGTACTTAAACACTGTGTGTTAATGTTATTCACTTAAGTCACTTGGAACCAATGTACACATTTGAATTATGTAAATTGAACTAACTTTTTTTAGTGCATAAAAAGAGGCCCATGTAAACACAAGTACATAACACAAACACATCTACATAAGTAGAAGTAAGTAAGAAATATATGTAAAAAAAAAAAAAAAAAAAAAGTACAAGTAACAAAAAAGACTACTACACCTTTAAAGTGAAAAGGGAGAAAATTGCATTTAAAAGTGTATTAAAAGACACCAATACACTGAATGTCTAAAATCAACTATTATTTAACTTACATTTGATTTAATATGTAATAAACAAGATATAAAATATAATAAATATGTCCATTAATACTATGTCTAAGGCTTTATTCAGCAAATCATTCCGTGTTTAATAATAAGATCCTACAAAAACAGCAAGTATCCTTTATGCGTCATTAGAATTCATCCTATTTACATTATAAAATAGATTTGGAGTCTAAACTACTCTGTTGTCATCATAATATTATCTCAGTTGGAATTACCTTAAGCTGATTTAATATTATCCTGTGATGACAGCCTATATCAAGCGAACGCACATCCTACCTCCTAATCTACTTATGGAACCTCAACAGCAGTGACACGTAATAAAATATAAGTAAATAAAAGTTTATGATGAAAAACACAGTCACAACATCATCCACAATCAGTCTCTTCTACCTCATCTCCTGAGGTAAATGTGAGTCATGGCATTTGACGAACAAGAGCCTCATCATTGCTCTTGTCTGCTCTTGGTCCAGTGCAGAAATAATCACTGAATAATTCAGTGAGGTTTGTTCTTTTGGCCATATTTCCCTATTATCAGCATCCGAATATTAAAATTGTGTCCGTCTGTACAGTATGAGGGCTCAGTTGTTAAACGCTACTGGTCAGAAAGTTGAGAGTTGGCATGTCCAAGCTACTACTGTTACACCCTTGAACAAGGCCCTTAACACCTCTTTGCTCCAGAGGTGCTGTATCGTGAGGGAAGTGGTGGCTCAGTGGTTAAGGCTTTGTGCTATAGATCATAAGGTTGTAAGTTCAGATCCCAGCACTTCTAAGCTGCAGTGGATAGGTTCTTGCCCCTTAACCTTTAAGAAAGTATCAGAGTAAATTAACTCTAATGCCAAACCAACATTATCTACTTGCTTCCCTCTCACAAGACTCATGAGTGTCTTGTCTTTATGGAAAATTTGACAATAAATGCTGCTTCTTGCAGCAACAAGAGTTTGTTTTGGATTACTTGAAATTTTCAGAGTGCTGAATTTAAAGTAGTGATGCCATTTCACAGCTCCAGGGTCCCTGGTTCAGTCCTGAGCTCGGGTTACTGACTATACAGACGTCCTCCTTGCTGCTACGTGGATTGGCTATGCTCAGTTGAACCAGTGTGAGAACTTATATGTGCATGGTGTCCTGCAAAGGATTGGCATCTTATACTGATGCCCAATGTTACAGGGATTGGCTCTAGGACCACCACAACTCTTACCAGGATGGAACAGTTACTAAATGAATGTGTGTGAATGAATGAATGAGTACAGGTGGCACAGTTGCTTACTGGTTAGCATGTTTGCCTCTCACCTCCAGGGTTGGGGGTTTGATTGCCGCCTCCACCCTGCATGTGCGGAGTTTGCATGTTCTCCACGTGCTTTGAAGGCTTCCTCCAGGTACTCCAGTTTCCTCCCCCAGTCCAGAGACATGTGTTGTAGGCTGATTGGCATCTGTAGTGTGCGATTGTGACCTGTGATGGGTTGCCACTCTGTCCTGGGTGTCCCATGCCTTGGGCCCTGCTGCTATGGAATATGATTAGAAACAAAGGAATTAGCCTTTTTTTTTTTTTTTTTTTAACACATTTAAGTTATTACATCACGACTTACAGTTGTTTGTATTTTTCCACTTGGCTTCACATTTCATGTGAGAATATACCAGCAAATCATTTGTTCTAGAAGTTTAACAGTTTCTTTATACCCAAGCGATTGCCCGAGTGTTGTCTGTGGCAGAGAAGTGCGTCTTGTCTGACTCTTAGCTTTGAAATCTGGCTGAACTGCATGCTGATGGATGAGGTGTTGAAGACCTTCATCTGTGCCCAGGGGCCAGTGCAAGAGTTTGATTGACAGAAAAAGACTGAGTACACATTTCCTGGGGACTAATGGTGAAGATAGGAGTGGGATAACATGCCGTGCTACGCTGGCTAGCTAACTACAAAGAGCCGTACGCCTGCAGCTACAGTCAAGCTCTGAGTGCTAACGACATCTCCAGAGAGACATACTGCTAGGAGGCTGTTAGCGTGGCTCCAGGATACAAAGCCTCTGCAGAGGATCATCAGGGCTAACATTATATATACCCAAGCCACATCCCAGCCTGTTTCTGCAGCCCTGCTGTAATTAGAATGGATGTTTCGTGTTGCTAATAGGTCACTAGAGTCAATGTACAAACAGTAACCCAGTGACATAATGAAGCACTGCATTGAACTGTATGTCAGGGGCTTTCTCTCACATGCTTCACCTGCAGTACCAGCTAGATTATTCCAATTCATGTTCTGCTTAGAGTTGTATCTGCATGCGTGGTTAGAGCATTTACACATATCCATGAGTTATTTATGAAGAATGCAATATCTGGCCAGAGTCTGTTGCATTAGCATAAAAAAAAAGAAGAGATGGATTACCCATGGCTTTCTCTGAACGATGTGGAGTGAAATTAGGTGCATAAATAATAGTGATTTAGGTTAAAATTCCATGCTAAGTGGATTACTGTGGTTGCAATGCGGCAATCAATCATCATTTCGGAGGAATGTGATGCATGGATGGTGTAATCACAGACCAAAGAACAATCACAGCCCTGAAAACAGCTACACTAACATCAGACCAGAGGAGCCAGCAGATGGATTAATCACTGCCTCCTCCACATGGTTCTTCCTCGCTCTTTTTCTCTCTCAAATATAAGCTGACTTGACTCTTTGCACTCCCTATCCTGTTCCAAACAATTCTGTATTTCCTTTTTTTTTTCTTCATTCGATCCTACTCTTTTCTACTATCAACTCTCTGTTTCCCCTCCATTTCCTCCACTCACATTGTGTTCCACAGAAATGAAAGGTCAGGTCATTAATCTGCTCTCTCAGTAGAGAAATACTCCAAGTACCTCCAACCAAGGCCATAATGCCACTGGATTAGTCTTTAATCATTTCGAGGAGAAAAAATCATCACCTAACAAATGACACATTTGAAAAGCTCATATTGCACAGCCTACTTCTATTCAAATAGTGTAAGAACGTTTGACCTCCTGTTCATGCTCTAAGGTCACGTCATTCTTCCATTTTGCTATACAGCCTTGGGATAAACATCAGTCCCATGTGATCCAGAATGTCTGTTTAGAGAAGAGGATGGGTTCCATTTTAAATCTGGTTCCTCTCAAGGTTTCTTCCTCATGACTTCTTACTCATCACCTCTGGCTTGGGCTTAAAATCTAAATTTGGTTTCCTTAAAGATGCTTTGTGACAATGTCTATCATGACAAACAGAATACACAGAATAAAATGAAATGTAATGTAATGTAATAAAATTTTATGACTTACTTATTTAATTGGTGCAATGGGTACAGTTGTTGCCTCACTGCTCCAAGGTTCCTGGTCCTGGTCTCAAGTTTTTCTCTGTGCAGAATTGGACATAATGATAATGATAATGAGTCTTTTATGATCACATATACTTATGCACAGTAAAACTGTTTTCTTCGCATACCCCAGCATGTTAGGAAGTTGGGGTCAGAGCACGGGGTCAGCCATGATGCAGTGCCCCTGAGAGAGTTAAGGGCCTTTCTCAAGAGCCCAACAGTGGCAGCTTGGCAGTGCTGGGGCTTGAAATCCTGACCTTCTGATCAGTAACCCAGAGCCTTAGCCGCCAAGCCGCCACTGCCCCCCCCCCGCTGCATGTTCTCCCTGTGTCGGCTTGGATTTCCTCTGGGTTCTCTTGTGTCCTTCCACTCTAGCTGTACTGGCTATTACAATTGTCCATGAGTGTGGTACCTTGAGATGTACTGGCATCCCATACATATTCTATATTACATTACTTATATTCCCACCTTGTGTGCAGTATTCCTGGGATAGGCTCTGGATCCACTGTACCCCTGCAGTTACTTAAAATTAATGAAATAATCTTTTTTTTTTTTAATAAACAATAAAAGTTGTATTAATGAGGCCAATTTTTGTGTCACTGTATAAAGTCTTTTTTTTTGTTTTGTTTTTTTTTGTTACAATATCTGGAAAACAAAAACATTTTTTTTTTTTCATATTGTGAAAGTGATAAAGACTCCAAAAAGACCCTTTTCACACTTCTGCACCTAAATCACCCAAGAATTAACACTAGCATGTCTCAATGGGTTTTTTGTGCCTCTACAGTAACTAAAGTGAGCTAAAGAATATAATATCCTTCAAGTAACGTTTCTATCACTTATACTTTCAAAGATTATCCATAACCCGTGTTCCTTTGCTCTAGCACATTTTTTTTTTTAATCAAATTTATCATTTCTAAACTTTATAAGTGGATGGGTCTGAAAAATTCAGACTGCATTATATTTAAAGGCAGGACTAGAATGCTATGGAGAAAACGCATGTATACTCACAGAGGAATGAATGAAAATAGGTTGAGTTATGACACAATTTAATATCATCACGGCATATCGTGCAGTCAAACCTGGCTTGAAGAGGCAGCAACTCTGCTATAAATTAGAAAGCAATGCCTTTAGTAATCTATAATGTACTGTCATATCCTGTTATACAGTCAGTATATTAAACCCTGCATTAGTGCTATTGATGTTTTGCTTATTCTATTATACTATGTAAGCTTTGAATGAATTGTAAGCATAGGTTAACCCTTTAAGGCAATAATAACTGCTTTGTACGTTGTGTTTCAGGTAAAGAAGCAACTAAAGTAAATTTCTCCTGTCAGTCAGAAAACACTGACTCACTGTTCCTCCGCTGCTAGAGCCTTGCTATTTTCACACTTCTGAATAAGCCCTCTGCTTGGCTGTAGTTCGAGCTACAGTACCTGAACCACCTGAATGTTGATACACTCAACACTGAAGTACAACATAATCAATTATGTTGTTTTAAAAAAAAAAAAAATCTGATATGAGCACATAGAAACATTCAGTTAACATTATGGTGCTATATTCGGAGTTCATTCAGAATGACTGTGTGGGATGTAAGCTATTTTTGTCTAGCTTTCCCTATTCCCTATCATTCCCTGTTTTGACTTGTCAAAATAATGGCAAGATTTTAGTTAAGTTGATGTGTTTTCCTGTAATTAAAACAAGCCCATGGTTTGATGAATAAGCTGATCAAGCACTCATCTATTATGTCTTCGACTCACTTTAAGTCTTGTTCATAATTTTATCCATAATAAAATTGGTTATTTAAAGGAACAATACTACAAAATCATTATTAGTGTCTATCCACCCATCAACATTCCATACCGCTTATCCTACAATAGGGTCGCGGGGAGCCTGTAGCCTATCCCAGGGAACTCTGGGCACAAGGCAGGGGAAACCCTGGATGGGGTGCTAGTCCATTGCAGGGCACAATTGTACACACACACACACACCATGGACAATTTGGAAATGCCAATCATCCTGCAACGCATGTCTTTGGACTGGGGGAGGAAACCAGAGTACCCAGAGGAAACCCCCGAAGGGAGAACATGAAAACTCCGCACACACACAGAGCGGGATTCAAACCCCTGTATTTTATATTGGCCACAAATTACATTCCATAGTTTTTTGTGTGGAGTTCAAAACATAAGTTTCAGCATAAAATATTGTGGTTACATCAAACTGTCAGACAGTGGAGCTGGACTCCTCATCACTTAAGTCAATATTGTGCAACTTAAGTTGAAGGGCTGAATCGCATGTAACTGAAAGATAACTCCCAACTCTCCAAGCAGTCTGAAGTTATGTGTTAAGGTCTGAATACCAATGTGCACAATTTTAGTATTAACTATGTATGTATTAAATAACTATCTATAACTATGCTGTTGCATTAGTTATAAATCAGAGATCATCCGTATTCCATATTGCTTTGCCCTATCAACTTTTCTAACCTTTACTATTCCTAAATAGTAGCTTTAACCATTTGTAATTTACTTCCATTGATAATCTATATACTATCACTTTTTCAATCCTGAAGCCCTGCATGAACACAAGTTCTGAACCATATTCTACTGCTCTACACATATGCAGCATGCCGTCTTTTGCCTAGATGGTGGTGCTGTGTTTATTTCTTCATTCTCCTCGTCTGTCTGTCTGTGCCATTCATTGTCCTTGTGAATGATTAGGATGCATCCTGAATGCCTGTGTCTGTGTGCTCATTAATCAGTGTGCGATCACTGAGGTGGCTATTGAATAAACACCATCCTCATCACCCCGTTCCCCTTGGGCCGCCCAGCACTGGAGGAAAGCCTTCACTAGGATTTTCACAGTTTCATTTAAACACACGACAGAATCAGTGCCAGGGAAAGCTCCTTATAATCAAGGCACAATCTGTCTGAAGCTTTATGTAAGCCTAAATATGTAGGTCTGCATTTGAATAGCTTATCTATTACAGTCTATTACAATCCCAAAGACGTGACGGACTGCAAATCATCACCTAACAAACTACGCATTTAAGTGATATAGTCAACATTTTTGGGGGGGAACAAAAAACAAAACATATTTCATGATTTGCTTGAATTCAAATGCAATCAGAATGAGTAGGCTAAATGAGACGTTTTAATCAAGCTTAATAGCATAAGCACACCACACAGTGTTGTGACTCAACCTGAATTTGATTCTTTTGTTGTTGTGGTTTTTTTTTTGGTTTTTTTTAGTTGCAGCGTACGTTCAATTTCAAACTTTCCCACAGAAGTTGCATGTACGAACATCAAACGTGAGCAGTGACACAATAAATTTAGCAGGGACCAGACCGTCTTTGAGCAGTCTGAGTATCAAAGCATTTTAAGATCAAAATGGTTTGGAACCAATGTGAGCCAGAGGGGGTAGGACAGATATGCAAAGTCTCTTGGAACCATAAGAACTTCAGAAACCTGTGCTAGATTTAACTCTTTTTTTTTTTAACGAAGCTTACATGCCCTCAGCAAAATCGCCCTCCTCCAGTGACAGCTTTAGGCTTATCCAGAAACTCTCTGAACTTGAAGGAAGGATTTCCATCCTCTACCAAATTAAGAATAATGAAAAGTTTCTGACTTTGAGGTTTATCCCATCCACTTAAGTACCTGCCTCAGTCTCGATGCTGCTACATTCAGTTGGACAATGCTACCCCAGAGAAAATTTAATATTTTTAGTTCATTTTTATGTATATGTATATGCTCATTATGTATCCTGAAAGAGCACTTACAGTACAGTTCACTTGTTGCCAATCGCTATGACTTAATATTAATAATTGTGGACATAGGATGAAGGTAAACAGAAATCAAGCATTTTGAAGCAGGGATTAATTTGATTGTTCAACTTTTTTTTAAATATATATATTTACCCAATGAACCTAATGAAAAAAATAAATCTAGAACCCAAAAAATTTCTTCAAGTTGCACAAAATTTCTGGAATTATCTCTTTAGGAAGCTCCAGGGTCCTCAGTTCAATCCTCAGCTCAAGTTACTGTCTGCGTGGAGTTTTGCATGTTCTCCCCATGTCCACATGGGTTTCTTCTGCATTCATCAGTTTACTTCCACCTCCCAAAAACATGACAGTAGGTGAATTGCCTACTCCAAATTGCCCCTAGGTGTGAACAAGTGTGTGGTTGTGTGTGCATGGTGGCCTGCGATGGACTGGCATCCAGTCCAGGGTGTATTCCTGTCTCACAAGCAGTGTTCACTGAAGATAAGCTGAGGCGATAAGAACACTTAACTTTCCAAAGAACCCTTGAGGAACCCTTTTGAGAGTGCACAGTGGTCCAAGAGCATTAGCTTGTTTAGCAGGCTTCGACACGTTGCTTGGCACCCCTCTACATGTTCCATGTCTAATGCGAATTTTACAGACAATTTCCACTTGTTTTGGGAATGCAGAAGTCTCTTTAAAAAGGCCTGTATACATCCCAACAGTGTTGAAATGCAAATCCGCCAAATTCGCAGTGTTAAAATGCAACCTACCATAAATCTGCTTTGCAATGTCACATCCTCCATTAACTTTAGACTCTTAGAGGATTTATTCAAACATTGAGAAATAAGATAGGGGAAATTAGTGAGTGTCTGGCCAGGATCAGCAATCAACACATCTCAGGATCCCATACTTCTAGCACTAACACTGTGAGTGGTCACATGTGACAAAAATATTCCAGTTATTAGCAATATATTGCAGCATGGTTATATAAAAAAAAAATGGAAGAAAACATTTGATTAGCACAATTTTGTCACTGTGAAATGTATGACATTGTGTGAATCTTTAAATCTGCTGTACCAAATGTCAGGGTTTTGACCAAAAGCCCTTTATAATTTTATAGTTAACTGAGTGTTGGCCGTGTTTTCTAAAAGACACATGACTTAAAAAATAACACTGGCATATTTAGAGTAAATAAGAAGAGCTTCGATGGTCTATACTGGAGCAGATTTCACCTGGTAAATTTCCTACAGTCTGCTTCTGTGCTGGTTATACATCATATACATCATCTTTCTATATTCAGCAAGGAGAGCAAGGTTTTCTCAGTGGCCTAGGGGAATGCTTTTGAGGATATTTATTAATTTTGTCTCCTCTTGATTGTAGATGTTAAGATCCACATAGATAAGCCCAAACACCTCGTATCTAATGCTTTTACAAGGCTTTTGAACCCCTGTGGTCTGGTATAAACATGGCCACAATCCAGACCGGGTCATTTCCCTGCAGCTTCGACGTCAAGCCTCCTCCATGATATTAGATATCTGACCAATATTGTGTCTACTTTGAAATGTCTGTTTGTACCAACACAAGGAGTGATTAGGGAACAGCTGCTAAGCGCTATCATGTGCTTTTGCTGATTCTGCTGTGACACTCCGAGATCTTATTATTTCCTTTCCTCCTTCTCATACCCTCAACTTGTGATGTCCTACATGAGAACCATAATGCTAGACTTATTAAATGTATTCATATTGTTGCTCCTCTGAAATCCCAGACCAGCTTAGGCTGTATAAGCTCCTTGGAGATATACACCCACTATTATAAAGCTTTAAAAGACTGCAGAAGAGTTGAAAGGCAGTGGAGATGTACAACATAATAGATCACCATTATATTAAAAAAAAAAACATCATTAAGAAGTACAGAGATTACCTAAAGTTCTTTTTATTTTTTATTTTTTTTACCCGTAGAACGGTTTACCGCTCCTTCAACTGTCCATGTTAATTTGATTTAACTTCTAAACATCAGGAGTAGTGAGAAAAGTGTTGCAATAAAAGAAACAAGACTTAACAAGCCTAGATTTCCTGGACTGCAGTTGAGATGCAATTAATTCCCCAACACACAGTATATTCAGACAAATCTTTTTTTTCACCTCCATTTTCCACAATCTGGCTTCTCCAAGCCCATTTCTGACACTTGGAGAAAAATATAAATGTCCACTATAATCATAATATTATTATTTAATTTTACTATCAGCCATAATTAAAAAAAAGAAAGTTCATCAAAAATGATGACCTACTATATCAAAATAATGGCACTCTGACTCAAAATCATGACATGAATGCCTTTAGAAATAATTACTAAATGACTCAAAATGATAAGAAGTTATTTATTTGAAATGATACCACAGCGCTGTTGAATTCTCAAATCGGATTAATCAAAAAGTGCTGATAAATTGTCTATTACAGCAGCTCTGATGCAAGTGAAATCACAGGTTTATATTAATGCACTTGTTCTAATACGATATTTTTTCTATAGTAAAAACTCATTTACAGGGATTTGTATGGTGGATGCGGCACATGATCTAAGCCTAATAATAAACATAATAAAACATGGAGATGTTGAGATGGTTAGTGTTTCTATAAGGAGACATTTGTTTATCATTGTTTATGGAAGGAGTCTCCAGTGTCAGTGTATTGTCAGAGGTAAAGTTTTCCTGTAGCTTTAAGTTTTCCTTTAACGTACAGTAAGTGAGCGCAGGAACTAACTTTTTTCATGGACATTCCACAACATTAACCTTAACTATAAGCATAAAGAGTACACCATGACATTCTTTAATGAATAAAAAATGTAATGATTAGCAAGCAGTATAAAAGGAATGAAACACTTCAGGATGTGCTGTTGTAGGAAAATACCCTGGGTTGCGTCAGGCCTCATCACACCACCACACTGTTGATTATTTTCCTGTAACAGCGTACACAAGTGTTTTATTCCTTAATTGTGACCTAGTGTTACTGTGGTAAAGTTGGTTCTGCATTCACCATTTTCCAAAATTCTGCATGATCAATGCCAATAGCATCCAAACATGTTTGTCTGGAAGTAAGCCACTAAGAAGAAGCTTTTTTTTTTATTTGGTAAGAGCTCAGGGACAGCTATGATACAGCACCCATGAAGCAGAAAGGGTTATGGGTCTTGCTCAAGGGCCCAACTTTGGCAGCTTGAACCCCCAACCTTCTGATCAATAACCCAGAGCCTTAACCATTCAGCCACCATTACCCCATAAGGTATTATAAGAGTGCAAGAGATGGAGTTTCATTAAGTATGAATGGGGAAGAAATAACTGTTTTTCACTGGATTTCCTTGCTTCTCTTCTGAGTTGATTAATTTGTTAGTCTATGTTGTAGGTATAAACCACCACCTAAGAAACACTGTGTCTCTGAGAAAATAGATACCTCTTGTATGTACTCAGCAGTTTGGGAAAAAAAGTACAAAAGTGTCCAGAGGCATAGCTACAGGATAGGCAAGGCAGGCAATTGCTTGGGGGCCCAAGTTGAGGCTGACATTAAGTCCATCAAAATGTCAAATTTCATCTCACTAGCCCCATCAGGCTAGCATGTGGGACTTGTGCAATTTTATTTTGACTTGGCAAGCTTTTTCAAAATGAAGAGAGTTTGGAAGCTAATAAAGAGAGAGAAAACAAGAAGAAGAGGAACAGAGAAAGCAGAACTGTGATAAGTGGTGAAAATAATCCAATTATGAAATAATTAAGGATGACAACTGTAGGCTAAGCCATTAAGTAATTTATACAACAGTTCGTTCTGGTCCACTAATTTGCTCCAAGAGTGCCTATAATTCCTATAACCGCTCTGGGAGGTTTCACTGTGCGTATCACTCTGCTCGTCTGTGTTCACCACAAGTCCACTTCCTAGTTCAAACCTGTTACAGACTAGCAACATCATCAGAGGACATGGCAAACTATAGTTTTCAGTACTATAACTTTTAGCTTAAAATATGAAAGCTCGTCAGGTGGAGATAAAAAGGAAGAAGAGACGCCAATTTTACTGGAAGCACCTTTAATGGGGATGTACAAATCAATGCGAGTTAGCTAGCGAGCTAACTGACGTGCTATAACGTGAGAGT
>JANDJT010000001.1:30334285-30353752 GCA_024331685.1 Stegophilus panzeri | reverse complement strand
ATATGGTGAATCTAAATGAGGTCTTATAAATGTGGTCCTTCACTTACCTAGTGTGAGCCCTTTAAACCACCACTCATGATATTACACCTCTGTTACTGCTATCTTTCTTGTAAGCATGAAAAGAGTTTGTTGAAATGAGGTTTGTTCTCGTCATAATTTAATGGAACTGATGTGCTTATCTACCTGCACCTCCACCTACTTTCAGCAGGTTTGAGCTCCTCTTTATCACTGCTGAATCTTTATCTCTCATATCAGAGATGTGGCTGAGTGTAGCTCTGATTGCACCTGGCGTTTATTCTGAGCAGCTCATAAAAACAGCGTGCACTGGAGACCCATGCAGTGAGGAGTGTGTCCACGCAGCAGGAACAAGCCAATCTGCTTTTATAAAGTGCTCATTAGAATTCTATTCAGCCAGAGTCCAGCACACTCTGGTGGTCCACGAACTGTTTATAGGGCTTGTACTGTGGGTTTAAAAGTCTCTGTGTGTATCTTTAAGACATGTGGGGTTAATATAAAACACCTGGGTGGTTCCATAGAGCAGACAAGTAAAGGAAGACTGAAGCACATTGAAGCCAATATTGTTATTTATACGGATTTAAGGCCAAACACTGGTGAGGTGATGGTACCTGGCTCAGGGTAGAGGTAGTCTGGAACAGAAGCTAGTGTTTACACTGAAATTTGATGGAGAAGTCACTGAATCAGTGAGCAGTGACAGCACCACACATAAACCTGCGGGAAAGGAATGCTGCATGACCTTTTCACAGGTCCCGTATGCACACACAACTTTATGGAGTGGATTCAGGTGGCCTTGATGGAAAGCCTGACCTTTAGCTCTCCTGATCGACACGCTCTTATTCATGCCATGCTTGTGCCCTGCTGCCTGTTTAATCCTCTGCTGCAAGACAAACACGCCATTCAGCGTTACACAACTGGACATGATTTGCATCTGTGTGGCAGCTGTAATTATCCTGACCCGTGGAAGTCTCGGCACGCCACTCTGATTCTCAGTGTGGTGGAAAAATGTTGCCTCCTACACACTACTCCAACGACATCCCATTAATTAAGGGCAATAATGTGCCTCCTGCAAATTAAGTAACCATGAATTGGAAATCAGCACCCTTAAATATATTGGGTGACACATTACTTTAGGGTGGTGTTTATAGGGCTACATGACATGTACAGAAGTCCTTTATGACAGCTGACATTAATATATGTTAACATTTACAAAGGCATGTTTTGACAGGCATCAGCTGCGCAATAGACTACTTTCATCAAATTAACATAAGACATGCCTCAAAGGACATTGACTTTTGTTGGCATACGATCATTCTGTGAAACTTTCCTGACTGACTTACATGACATGAAAAGTTTGACTTTGTAGGTCAGTGAATTTCTGGTGAGCATTTCCAAAAGATGCTCTGCAGTATCTCCTGAATGGATTTACCAACAAAAATATGCACCCTTTATAACACAGTTCATACACCTACAGTGAAATTGTGCACATAGGAGACATACTAATTGGTAAAGCCTGGATTATACTTGTTTTTAACTACTTATATGTATACACATGCTCGTGCACGTCCTCAGAAATTAACGCTACGCATCCACATGGTGCATTACTAATGTAAATAGTAGGGGCAGTTTAGCACCATGTGACACTGTGACCACATCTGACTAAAAAATGTACATGTCTTCTAGATCTTTCAGGTTAGTAAATACACAATATGGCCAAAGATTGACCATCACACCCACACTCATGATCTTTCTCAAACAAAGTTGGAAGCAGACAATTGTATAGAACGTCTTTGAATGCTGTAGCATTACAATTTCCTTTCACTGGAACTAAGGGACCCAAACCTGTTTCAGCATGACAATGCCACTGTGCAAAAAGCGAGCTCCATGAAGACATGGTTTGCCAAGGTTGGACTGGAAGAACGTGAGTGTACTGTACTGACCTCATCCCCACTGAACACATATGGAATGAACACAAGTCCCGACAGCCACAAAATCTAGAGGACAACCTTCCCAGAAGAGTGGAGGCTGGTCTTATAGCAGCAAAGGGGGACCTAAATCTTACATGAGATGTTCTTCAGGCACATATGTGATTGACTGATCAGGTGTCCGCATACCTTTGGCCGTATAGTATACTTAAGAATTTAAAATCATGACAATACAATCCCAATGACGCCAGAAAGTTTTAAGAGAGACAGCTTGTCAGTGTGTTTAACATCGCTGTGCGTATGTCAGTCTGTATGAAATCACTAAGCGTTATACTGTTCAATCTGGAAACCTGATGGGCAGGGATGTTTTGGATCTGACATGCCATCTAGTGGATGTTGCTTTTAATCCCTCAGATGTGCATAAAGTATGCAGGTGAGCATGTAAACAATGCAGCTGCTTCTTCATATTCACACAAAGTCATAAATCACATTTAAACCAGGCCTTAAGAACATTGCTTTGCCAAGGTACAGTACAGAAATCTGTGCTTTGTAGTTATTATACACATAACCATTACTCAGTAAGAGTAAAATAGAAGAACAATAAAGGAACAGAAAATGAAAGTCTTCAAAGAATTTTGGTCTCTTATTGGTGTTGCATTTTGGTAACCTTTTGGTGTTAATTCTCATACAAGTCACAATCTAGGATAATTGACCACATTCAGCAATTACATTTTCACAGACATACAGACTGTTGGAGGAGAACTGAGTACTTAAGAAGAGGATACAACAAATGGAGCTCTCACTGGATCTCTTATTTCTTCAAAATATGTCTTAACCTGTAGTGAAGGTTTGGACGATTACAATCATTATACTGTAACAACAGAACATATTTTCTCTGACACAAGTGCAATTTACATTTAGACTTATATTTTTATGTATGCTTATGGAAAAGCCAAGACACTGTAATGACAGAGCTATGTATATTTTTAAATAAAATGAGTTTCATTTTTGTTTTGTCAGGATTGGAACTTGTGAACTGAAGATAGGGGGAACTATTTTCTGTTGCACCACTCGGGATCCCTATTTTGTTTTTTCTAAAATTCATTCATCTTCAGTAACCACCTCATCTTGGTCAGGATTGCTGTGGATCTGGACCCAATCATGATTTCCTGATATAGGAAATATGGAAACTGGCACAAGTGCTGTATATTATTGTACTTGATGTATTTTCTCAGACCCAAAATTCGAGTCAGTTTGTTTTTGACGTTTGAAAGTTCGTTCCATTAACTTTTTTTTTATTTTTTTATTTTTTTCACTGACATGCCAGAAGTACATTGAGCTACAAAGATAGTTGTCATGATATAATGTTAGACTGGGAAAATCTAACACAACTGTATGTCACCAAAAATCTGTCAGTTCACTCAGCATTTGACCAAAAAAAAAAAAAAAAACGAGTAAAGAAGTCATCATGACAGCTGATGTCTGTTAGAATAGTCTTTTATAAATGTTATTATATGTTTGTCAGTTGTCAGGACATATTTACAGTAGGTCTCCTGCAGCCCTGCGAACACTGCTGTTAAGTAAAGTCTTAGCAAAATAAGACTCAATATGCATAAATGTTGAGTTTTAAGCGATGCTTTTAATTGTTAGATTAAGTTTGTTTTGTTGGTACTTTTGCTTCATTCCTTTTTGGATAATGTTGCTCTCATCATAGTTTTTTCTTTTGTTTGGAGAAAGCACTGAGCCCTGATGGCAGATTTCGGAGCTGGGCTGTGTATAAGCCTGTAGGCTCTTGGGCCTCTAAAGGTCAACAGGAGCAGATGAAAGGAAATGTGGAGCATTAGCAGTTCATCCCTCCATGACTGCTCACTCACACATTGACTGTGTGGGAATTCCTCCTAAAGCTGGCACAACCGGGCCATCAACCTCCCTCACCTCCATCTGGCTCCGAGACCAGCCATCCTTCTGAAAAAGAGTGGAGGCTGAGAGGTGAAAGTGAGCTGACAGTCACTAGTGGAGGAATGATTTGCTGAAAATGGAGCTCAGCTCACCCGACTTGTAAAGTGAAAAGCCACACTTAGTAGTGACCGCTTTCACCTTGGTGAACTCTGCTGCTTTCTGCTGTCATGTCGGCACACCCTGTGTGTATCAGCAAAGAGAGAACCATCATAATCTTTTCATTATTCTGTTACAAAGCTGAAATGTAGTGAAATGGGTGAGGAGTGAGTGCTCTCACACACACAAAGGCAGTCTGTGCTTCGCCTTGTCTCACTGGCCACCTGTGTGACAGTGTTATTAATGGGCTCCTGCTGTATTTATGCACCTCATATCCCCAGAGAAAATGAGGCCGTCTGCATTCGGAGCAGTTTGAAAACTGCTGTCAGCTGGAATTTAGGCTCCAAATAGGATGATGGCCCCTTGTTATAACCTAAAGTAGTGGTGTAATAAATATTAATTGCATTGTGAAATTTTGATGTGGCCATTTCTGAATGTCTTCGCTGATATTATCAGTGGCATTAACATCAATGCGCGGATCAAGAAACAGCCTGTAATGTTACATTGGCTTTGAGTGCCATCCTGTGGTTGTTGACGATACAACAGCTCAGTTTTGTACACCGATGTTAGGAGATTCGGTTGAAATCTGGAATATTATGAGTATGACATGACATTAGGTTCTGTTTAGATAAAAACAAACCTAACAAACAGAGAATTAAATGATTGTGCTGTAACTTGATTTGACCCATTATCTATGACCTGAGGCTTTTTTGAGACATTTTTGACTAGGACCTGAATAACTTTACTGAATTTTGCTCTGATATATGTAAATAGGCTACATAAATATCTTTCCTCAAACTGATTTATTCATTCATTGCTTCATTCACATTAACTGCTTTATCTTGATCACGGCTACTTTGGATCCGGAGTCTATCCTGGGAACACTAGGGTGAGTGGGAATACACCCTGCACCATCACTGGTCCATTGCAGGGCATCATGCACACACACATTCACATTCTCATTCACAACGAGAGTCAGTGTACCAACTGGTATGTTTTTTGGAGGTTGCGGAAACAGGAGCATTTGGACACAGGAAGGAAATGGAGAACTCCTCAAACACGGTAACCCGAACTCAGGATTGAACTGGGGACACTGGAGCTTGAGCCCACAAAACGACCCCTCTCGTAACCATGCCAACCAAACTCATACAGCCTACTACATTAAATTCAAAAGAGAAGTTATTTTCACCAGGTTGACAACCTTGCTTAAAAACCATCCCAAAAGTTCTCATGGTTTCCACTCCAAATACCATTATAAACCATCAGCTAACCAATGAAACCACTACCAATATTGGTCCTTAATGGTATCCACTAGACATAACATGCCATCAACAGAAGGCACCAAATTACTAGTAGAGACCCCCAGGGACCATTACATTAACCATTAAAGCCATTACAAATTCTATGAGGGTTTCTGTTGTTGTTGTTGTTTTTTCAGCAGGGAATATTGTTGGAATGTTTATTGTTTGGGAACTGATTTTGTCTGCACCAGTAGGATACCTTCTTTAGCTAGAGTGGCAACACGCAATAAGCTGGTTTTAATTACCAGTCTAATAGTTGGTCTAATTTTAGCTAGCTTGCTAGCAAGCCTGGCTACTGGTTTAAACTTGGTCTATGTTAGCTACTGCTGGAGAGGTTAGTTACATATTAGTTGAAATAACTAGTTAGCTATCTAACATTATCAGTGTTAATGTTGCTAAACTACCGAATTGGGTCGTACTTATTTTGCTAAGCAGTACATTGAGATAAAGAATTTAAAACAAATGATAGTGCTGATGTCATCTGAGCCAGTTTACTGTTAGCTTTCCTTGACTAACTTTCCACATGTATGGTTTTTTTGTGTGTGTGTTGTGGTGCTAATAAGCTGTTATGTGTGTGGACAGTTCTATTTTCACACATGGGCAAACTGACACTAATATTAACTTGTCAGTTATAATGTACTTTTAGGACACCAATTTAGAACTTGATTAGGATTCGAGCGTGATGAGATTTTTTTTTCTCCTTTATTTCTCTGACTACCGGCAAATCAGTATACTGAATGATTTTTAGTCATGGCTGCAGACAAAAAGAGCAAAGTTTACAGTGAGCCGGCAATTTCAAAAGACCTGGAAACAAGAATGCTTTTTCATCATAAGCCATAACAAATGCATATGTCAAGAGACTGTTGTGGTAATTAAGGAATTTAATATCAGAAGACATTATGAAACAATTCATGGGCATTGCAAGAAATGCATGAGAGGATGAGAGGGCAGAGATGTATGTAAGTATTTAGTATTTTGCATAATTCATAAATTGGATTTTGGTGAGCAGCCCTCTGGTATTTTGATGTGGTCTAATCTGGCCTCCTTTGAAGAAAGTTTGGACACCCTTGCTTTAATATGTATCTTTAATCTGGGAATGTACTGTAGGGGACTTTTACAGTTAAAGACCCAAGGACTAGATAGGATGAATGAAGACCAGGAGTCAAGAGATGCAATCAATTGAAGAACATCTTACTCAAGAATAGTTTGCAGTCTCATCAGCAGAAGTCAGCTTCAACACTCAGCAAGGAATTTGTAGGCCACTCTGTGTACACACTCATTACAGCCACAATTATACTTTCTCACAATCACTAAGATAGACATTACATCAGGTTGAATGATTCTGATTGGTTAAGGCATAAATAAACTTTGGAAATTTCCACATATGGGCTGTGAGTCAGAAGAATTTCCTCATCGATTATCTGGACGTCCAGTTGTCTCGTCAGATGGCCTCTGTTCACCTCCGAACATCATGTGCCCAAAGAGTGCCGACACACACACACACACACACAGCTCTTCAAGGTTGGTCAATTTGGTCGAGCCGGAAACTTTCCCAAAACATACCGATTAGATAACTAAGAATAGTCAGTAGGCACTTGGAAGAAGCCATTCAAATCATTCGATATTTTGAAAGATTAACGTTGATTAAGCTTCAAAGATACATCTATGGTCCTTAAGGCCCTATTATGCACACAGTAAAATCCATAGTGTTGATTTAACACCCAGAGTGTTGAATTTACACTCAAAAGTGTTTCTCTGGAGAGAAATGAACACTCTGGGTATTAATTCAACACTAGGGAAATTACTGTGTACATTACATACATACTGAAGGCCACAGAAGATGTACCCTTGATCGTACCACCTCAGGAGCAAGGAAAGGTACAGTTTGGTACCTTTATTTCTAATAGTGTACATATAGATAATGACTACATACCAAATGTAAAACTAGTATGACAAAATACTAAGTTAACAACCTGGACAGAATTTGACACTGTGTTTGGTGTGATCGTTTTGGACATGTCGATATGTGAAGCTTTTGATACTAAGTGAAATAACCATCTAGATTAAAGCCAGGTTTTCTCCTTGGAATTATCTTCCAGAGAATTCTATAAAGCAAATCACTCCCCAACTAGCATCGCCTTTTCTCCATGCTTTGAGAAGGTGTTCAGGCGTAGACCATCTGAATTTATGACATCTTTTTCAATTAGTCCACTCAGGCCATGGTGACCTGGAGCAGCTCTGTGGAGGCTCCCATCAAAAGACAGGAGCCAGCTTTCACCTGCCACCACAAACACCTGCTGCATTCTTTGAGCTGACCTCCAAGCCGCTCTCCATTAGCTCTGACACGCATCGCCTCAGCATGTGACTCATACAGGCTTGAAATGCATTAGGACCGAGGTCCTGCTAAGCTCAGCCGAGTGGAACGAGCTTTTACTGCATGTCTTTTGTGTGAATGTTTCTCTGTCTGTGTTATTATCAGGACTTTTTTTTTATAGCACCCACTCTCTCTTTCAATCTCGATTTTCTTGCATTCCCTGTGTTCTTTTAATGCTTTTCACCCCTTTGTACAGGCATGCACATTTATAGCATGTACATTTGTGCACCATCTGATCAGGTTTGGTTATGCTTGGTTCTATAATATGCACCACTGTGAATACTAGGATTGTAACACAATACTTGTATTTGTATTTGCTCAGTGCTTTATATATTTTTAGCTGTATTTGGATTTAAAATCTGAAATGGGCATTGCCTAACCTGGAAGCCCATCACCCCCCCCCCCTTTTTTTTTTCTTTTTTTTTTTTCTTAAATTAACCCCCCGGGGAAAAAAAAAAAAAAAAGGCAAAATATTAAGCTTTTAATAGTCTTAACAACAAATCATTGGTCAGAAAATTAGCAATAGTAATTTGGAATGTTATAGCGTTTCCCTTTGATTTCTTTAAATGTTTAAGTCTTGTGGGTAAACCTGTGGGCAGATTATTTATTTATGTATTTATTTATTTATTTATTTATTTATTTATTTTTGAATTTTCTTTTCTTCTTTACTTTATTTTCATTTTTGTACACCCATACATGTGTTTGAATTTTACATCTAATATTTTAATCATTATCATGATTTCAACTTTGCATACAAGAAGACTATATATGCGAACCTCCCTGTTTCTGGCGTTTCCCCGAACAGTTCGTTGCAGCTAATGTAAATAAGCAAATGATGGCACAGGAGGTCTCAGGAGTGCATTTATTTAAGTCACGCTAATTTTCTGACTAATGATTTGTTGTTAAGACCTTTAAAAGCTTAATATTTTGCCATTTTGTGCTCCCCCTCCCTCCTTTTTTGCCCAGGAGTGTAGATGTGCACAAGACTGTTTTCTAACCTTATTATTTTACATAGGTCTTTAAAAAACTATTTAAATAAATAAATAAATATAAATCCAGTAGCCTGATCTAAACAACCACGACCCTGACCAAGCAGTAAGGATGAGTGGACCTTGTAAATGCATCATTCACGTTCATATTAATGAACATTGTCTTGCTTTTTTTTTTTTTTTTTTTTAAAAGAAAAAGTAGAAAAGCGCATCTCCTATTCGTATCTGTATTTGAGAAGACACTATCTGTTCATTCCAAATAACGCATTTATATTCGGGTTACTTCTGTAGTGCATACTCTTTTGCACTCTTCTCATAATTAGGTGTAATTAAGCCACTAAGATGGATGGATGCTGTGATTAATGTACCACAAATGACATACTGAGCTTTCGTACTATCATCCAAACCCGATTTGAACTCTGCAGTAGCCCATTAATAGCACAGCGTTAATCCGTACAATCCATACAGAGTAACCGTAATCCTAATAAGAGTCTCTTCATCTGTTTGAAAACTATTACATTCTAGGTGATAGCTAAATACGTACGCAATGTTTCATTTTCCTGCTTGTGTTCAGGGTTATTTTTATTACAGAATATTACAATTCTAACACCAGTCTCCTCAAGCAGACAAGAGGCTGCCAGTCTCAGTGCCACTCTACGCCATCCATCAGGCACGCTGTATTGATCCCAGTCCCGCTGCCAGCACGCCGGATATCATCAAACCCGCGCCAAGCACTCGAGGATAATAGTCTCTTCATTATGAGTCATATTACTTGATGAAAGCACATCTTGGTGGGGGTGAAGAACTAATAGTAGGGGGGTATTTGAGAGGAGAGCTGAAGGCAATTTACTTCCTCAACAGATGAGTAGAGAAATAAAAAAAAAATGTCTCCGCCTCTCAAAATAGGATTGCATGGGCCATGCTTTTGCCATTTGAAGTCCCATTATTATTTGGAGCCATGCAGTGTGTGTTTTGGGAGGGAGGGGGACGGTTCATCTGTATTACTGCTGGGTGTGTGGGTGAGTGAGTGTGAGAGCGATGGAGCCGCTGCTGAATTAGATTAGTCAGACTCTAATGACTATTTGAATAGCATTCTGCAAAAATGTGAATATTTTTATAGTGTTTTTCCATTTCACTCTGCTGCCCTTGTGTGCGAATGAGTGTGTTTGTGTGTGCGTGCGTGCGTGAGTGTGTGTGTGTGTGTGTGTGTGTGTGTGTGTGTAACTACAGGGAGTGAAAAGGAGAAATTTAGAGGATTAGCATGCACTGAATGTAATCTGGATGCTACATTCATTTTTTAAATCACTTTTTGTATTTTCTTTATTTGCGTATAAAGTAGAAAGTTTAAAAACTAAGATAGCATCACTGCTGTTGTGGATGGCCCCACTTGGATATTCCAAAAAGCAGTGCACTTTTTCTTCAGTGGATGATCTCACCTGGATAATGTAGTGTAGTGTACCTAAGAACTGTTATAATGTAAGAATATACTGTATACAGTATGTAACACATATGTAAGAACATGGGGGGCACAGTGGCTTAGTAGTTAGTACATTTGCCTCACAAACATTGGGGTTGGGGGTTCGATTCCCACCTCCCCCCTGTGTTCACGAAGTTTGCATGTTCTCCACGTGCTTCAGGGGTTTCTTTGAGGTACCCCGGTTTCCTCCCCAAGTCCAAAGACATGCACTGTAGGCTGATTTGGCATTTCCAAATCATTTGTAGTGTGTGAGTAGGTGTGTGGGTGTGTGTGTGACTGTGCTCTGTGAGGGGTTGGCACCCCATCCAGGGTGTCCTCTGCCCTCTGTCCTGAGTTCCATGGGATAGGCTCCAGGCTCCCCACAACCCTGTCCTGGATAAGCAGTACAGAAAATGGAAGTCCATGGTGCTTATACTGAACCTAATTTATAATCGCACTCTCCAGTGTCACAGAGAAGAGGATAGGTTCCTTTTTGAGTATGGTTCTTCTTAAGGTTTCTTCCTCGGGTCATCTCAGAGAGTTTTTTTCTTGCCTCCGTGACCTCTGGCTTGCTCAGGGACAGAAATCTACATCCAGATACATTTGAATTGAATTGAAGATAATGTTATACAACACCATTTCCAAAAAAGTTGGGATGCTGTGTAAAATGTCAATAATATTTATGTGTTTTTATATATAAACACTTTTATCCAAAGCGACTTACAAATGAGGAAATACAAGCAAAGCGATATGTCAAGCGGAAAACAATACAAGTAGTGCTACCATACAAGATTTATAATTAAGTTCTAGAGACGCAAAGTGCGCAGAGTAGAGGTGTAAGGAGTAGAGTGTATTTATTTATTTATTTATTTATTTATTTATTTATAATAATGTGGGGGTGGCAGGTTAAGGGTTAGTTAGGTGTTCACAGAAGAGGTGGGTCTTTAGCTGTTTTTTGAAGATAGTGACAGATTCTTTGGTCCAGATTGAGGTTGCAAGTTCATTCCACCACTGAGGGACAGTTAGTGTGAAGGTTCTGGAAAGGGACCTTGAGCCACACTGAGTAATCACTACTAAGCGTCGGTCGCTAATCGATTGCAGATTGCGTGAGGGAACGTAAGCCTCAAGGAGAGTGTTGAGGTAGGAGGGTGCTGTTCCAGACAAGGTCTTGTACGTGAGCATCAAGGCCGTGAATTTGATACGGGCGGCTACAGGAAGCCAGTGGAGGGAGATGAAGAGGGGTGTGACATGGGTTCTTTTGGTCTGGTTGAAGACAAGGCGTGCTGCTGCATTCTGAATCATCTGCAGGGGTTTGATGGAGCTGGCTGGGAGGCCCAAGGGTAATGCGTTACAGTAGCCCAGTTTTGAGATGACAAGAGCCTGGACTAGTAGTTGTGTAGCCTGTTCAGTGAGATAGGGTTTGATTTTCTTGATGTTGTACAGAATGAACCTACAGGATTGTGTAGTTGTTGAACTGTGGTCTGTGAAGATCAAGCTGTCATCAGAAGTCACCCCAAGGTTCCTGGCTGTCCTGGTTGGCTTGAGTGTAGTTGAGCCGAGCTGTACGGTGAGGTTGTGGTTTATTGAGGGGCAGGCTGGGATTATGAGAAGCTCAGTTTTTGCCAAGTTTAGCATAAGGTGGCGTTCCCTCATCCAGTTTGAGATGTCAGACAGGCAAGCAGTGATTCGTGCAGAGACAGAAGGGTCATCAGGCTAGAAGATCAAATAGAGATGGGTGTCATCAGCATAGAAATGATAAAAAATGTAAATAAATGTAAAATAAAAACACAATGCAATGAAAATCTCATAAACCCATATGTTATTCACAATAGAACATGGAAAACATATTGAATATTTAAACTGAGTAAATTTTAAGGAGAATTTTAGGTAATTTTGAATTTGATAGCCGCAACACGTCTCAAAAAAGTTGGGATGGGGGCAACAAAAGGCTGGAAAAGTAAGTGTTATTAAAAAGAAACAGCTGGTGGTTAATTGGCAACAGGTCAGTAACATGATTGGGTATGAAAAGAGTATCTTAGGCTGCATATACACTGCAGGTCTTTATGCCCAATTCCGATTTGTTAACTATATCCAGGTTTTTTGATGGCCCGTTTACATCTTCTTTTAAAAGTGACCCATATCCGATATCTGCATTTACACTATACACTTCGTGAAACAACCCAAGGTAGACGTCACCGGAAGCGTAGGCCAAAAAGGAGTAAAAAACAGATAAATTTGCAATGGACGCAGGCAAAAATATAATACAAGCTTTTGCTTGAAATGCTTTTTTTGATTTCAAGGTAAGCAAAACATCGGCCTCTTAAGGCAGAGATAAAAAAGAAGAGACCCTTTGTTGAGAGTTGTTGGTGTCCAGTCCACCTGAGTTGACGTCATTCACCAACGTTGCTTTTTCAATGATGTACGACTTGCATTGACAGGGGAATATCCGATCTCTCCGCTTACACTGCAGACGCAAATGCACGTATCCGATTCATATCAGATTATTTCCACATATGAATGAGGCCTGAAACGGATCTGAGAATATTGGAATCCATGTGCTTTTTTCCTGCTTACACGTTCATGGGTCATATCCGATCTGTGCCACATGGGAGGAAAAAAATCGGAATTAGGTACTCAAACCATGTAGTGTAAATGCAGCCATAGAGAGGCAGAGTCCCTCAGAAGTAAAGATGGGATGGAATCTGGATGGAAGCATATGTTGCTCTAAAACCTGTTTATACCTTTCAGCATTGATGGTGCCGATTCATCTGACCACAGAACAGTTTTCCACTTTGCCTCCGTCCATTTTAAATGAGCTTTGGCCCAGAGACGGTTCTGGATCATGTTCACATATGGCTTCCTCTTTGCATGATAAAGCTTTAACTAGCATTTGTGGATGGTACGGTGAACTGTGTTCACAGACAATGAGTTCTGGAGGTGTTTCTGAGCCCATACAGTGATTTCCATTACAGACTCATGCCTGTTTTTAATGCAGTGCCGCCTGAGGGCCCGAAGATCATGGGCATGCAGTATTGATTTTCACCCGTGTCCCTTGTGCACAGAGATTTCTCCAGATTCTCAGAATCTTTTGATGATATTATGTACTGTAGATGCTGAGATATTCATAGTCTTCACAATTTTACGTTGAGGAACATTATTCTGAAATTGTTCCACAAATTGTAGACGCAGTTTTCGCAGATTGGTGAACCTCTGCCCATCTTTACTTCTGAAAGACTCTGCCTCTCTAAGATACTCTTTTTATACCCAATCATCTTACTGACCTGTTGCCAATTAACCTCCAGCTGTTTCTTTTTAGTAACAAGTACTTTTTCAGCCTTTTGTTTCCCCCGTCCCAACTTTTTTGAGACATGTTGCAGCCATCAAATTCAAAATGACCTGATCTTTTCCATAAAATGGTACATTTCCTCAGTTTAAACATTTGATGTGTTTTCTATGTTCTATTGTAAATATGTTCTATTTACATTTTCCACAGCGTCCCAACTTTTTTGGAACTGGGCATGTAGAATAGCAGCTGGAGATCCTGAAGAGTTATTTGCATTGCATTCTCATCCACTGACATTCTTCATATTGATCCAAACCAGTGATGCCTGATGATTGTGTACAATAAAGCCTGCAAAGATAGCCTGCTGTTAGCAAATCAATAAAGATAATGAAACA
Source organism: Stegophilus panzeri (assembly GCA_024331685.1). Lineage (NCBI taxonomy): Eukaryota > Metazoa > Chordata > Actinopteri > Siluriformes > Trichomycteridae > Stegophilus > Stegophilus panzeri. The sequence continues at coordinate 30,339,959 of JANDJT010000001.1, read as the reverse complement.
GCATTAAACCACACGCCATGCTTAAGTGCCTTGGCGAGTGTGTTATTTGCAAAAGCTCTGGATGAGTCAGGATTTGGAATGTTCATATCACTTTGTCTTGAATGGAGACTGTATTAATGTTCTCAGCTTGATAAAAGCTTTTGGCCATGATGAGCAGACTGATTCCACATTCACAGTTCTTGGATATTTGTCTGTATTGCTCAGATCAGTCCACTAGGGGGCAGGCTTACACAACGAATCTTTTCCATGTGGCTCGCATAGTGTATTTTTATTTTATTTATATTTTTATGAAATAACAGTAGGGAAATACAAAGTCCTACAAAAACACTTGAATCTATAAAACAGTAAAAAAAAATCTAAATTCTGCATCTTATATCAAAAATCAATCATACATCTAATACATCGAGTTCTTTTTAACAGCTTTGCGATTGTTCTGTATTGAAATTAAGGGGTCGTTAAAAAAAACCTTTAAGTCAGTGGAAAATAGTCTGCCATTTGGTACAGTTAACATATACTTTGCTTTATGTATATGATATTTCACAAATAAAATAAGAATTTTAATGATATTGTTCGTTTCCAATTAACCGACATCACACTCTGTAAACAAAACCATTACATCAGTTATAGTGAACAAAAGAAACAAAGAAACTTGAGACCAGAATAGTTTGGTATAATAACAACTGAAAAATAAATGTAAGACTGTTTCTGATACCTCTTTACAAAAACAGCATAATGTCAAAAACCCTTCTTTAATCTTACTAATAAAATAATTACTTGGATAATATCTATTTATTGTTTTAAAGTGAGTTTCTTTGACTTTATTAGGAATTACATATTTATTTATATCTGACCACAGATTCTGAATAAAATGGAAGGATAATCCTGTTTCCACGTCACCATTGCCTTAGGTGAAACGCTTTTTTCTTTGGTTAAGATTTTTCTAATATAAAGGTTATTAAATTTTTCATTCCTGATTGAAAGACCCCCAACAGTGAGATCTGGTAGAGAACCAATTACAGGATTATACATCTTTTCATTTTTAACAAGGTGAAGAACTTTCGGGGAAAATACAACGAATGAGTTTAAATTATTCTTTCGAGGATACATTTATCCCAGAATTATTAACAAATTCAGTGTAATTATATAGGTCACCTGAATGATTTATTAAGTCTGTAACAAAAAACGAAACCTTTGTTAAACCAATCGCTCCAAAAAATAATATATATTGATTATTCCAAATAACACAGGAGTGGGGAGAAAAATTGTGTTTGTAGTCTAGTTTCCACACATCTAAAGCTTGTTTGTGAAAGTTAGACAACTTAACAACTTAACCCTAAGACTACCACATTTTTTAAAAGATTAGATTGGGGATAAAGAACCATAGGAAATTATTCTCACAAAGACAGTGCTTGATCCAGTTCATTTTAAAGATATTATTAATAGTGTTAAAATCTAAAGCATACTCTGTCTTGCCTCTCCAGATAATTTTTTTTTTTTTTTTTTTTGTCAATTGCGGCACACACGTATTAGAGTCTACATAAAGGGATAATCATAATAATACAATACGTGACCTTGAATAGATCGATTACTTTGGAGCCAACAGTTAAAATATTTCTTGGTTTTTTTTGTAATTTTATTGTTATAATTCTATCTGAAGCTGATTTGCTAATTACTATACCCAAGTATCTAACTACCTGTTTAACCTGTATTCCAGATATACATGAATCATCTAATTGGTGAACCGCCATAATTGCACTCTTAGATTGATTCACTGATAGACCGGAGGCATCAGAGAGCAGTTTAAGTGCCTCCAGAATAACGGGGACCTGATCTTTGTCCTTCAGAAATAAACAAGTGTCATCGGCGAGTTGACCAATAGTTAAAGTGAGATCTCCTATCTCAATACCTTTAATTTGGGAGCAATGTACAGTGTAAAGATTTAAAGTTTCAGCTACTAATAAAAATGGAATGGGGAAATAGGGCATCCCTGTCTTACAGGGGTGCCGTAACGGGGCGAAAGATTAGGATGATTCTAAGGGCCCTGGTCAGACGGAGGTCCAGCAGAACCCCATACTTTCCTGTATGATATTGGTGTTTAACTGGCCTCTTTGCATAATAATCTATTAAGAAGCACGCTATAATGAATGCCCTCAGACTGTGCCAAGTGCAGGTGTGTGTCCCCTTAAGATGTTCGCGGATTATTCAGAAACACGGTGCTTCACAGTTGTGAGTCGTTACACACATCAGGTAGATGGCAAGAGATGGAGCAGACAAAACCGGGATACCAAAAGAAGAAAGAAAAACATGAAAAAGAGGAGAGCGCAAGATGGGGAACACATCTTTTTTTTAAAAAAGTTTTTTTTTAAAAAAAGGTGATTTATGTTCCCAGTCTTGTGCTATGATTCTGAAGCTAGCCCGTATGAAGCTGTTATAATTAACATCAAATAGAAATTCTATCAGTTACTCCCCCTGATGTTTATCCTTGGAAGTTGGAACACAATATTTCCAAGAATGTATGTTTTTCCATGCAATCGAGCAATAGTAATGGAGCACTGAGCTTCAAAAAGGACGGAAAAGCACCAAGCGACAATAAAACTAGTCCAGTGTTGTATATATTCAAGCTTTCTGAAGCCTTGCATCAGCTTTCTGTGAGGAATCTATCGAAATTCAGTGTAATCAAATAAATCCGCTTTAATTGTCCCGAGTAATTTTGAGTGAATCGTTTCTCAAATCGTTTGTTTGAGTCAGTTCATTTCAATGAGTTGGAGAATCCCTTTGATAAAACCAGTCGAATGATTCATTCACGAATAGAACCGATTTGATTTTCGAGTTCAACTCACTGATTCAATGATCCTGTCACTGTTTTAGTTAATTTCCACATTTAGTTCTGGAGCTGCTTGTGTGTGAAACGTATCATTCATTCAATGAATAATAATAATAATAATAATAATAATAATAATAATAATAGTAAAGTTCATTGTTTTGGTACGTGTGGAATAAGAAATTACAAGTCGACAGCTTATAGTTTCTATAGTGTCTGTGTATGAGAGAGAGAGAGAGTACAATGGTGTTAATTACTTGTACTGTATATATAGTTATTTGTTTATAGTTATAAATTCATAATTTCAGTTAATTTAATAAACTGTTCAAATATAGTTCTTTATAGTCTCTTATTGAATATGCAATAATTGTTGTGCTTATTGATATTGATTGTTTTTACACGTGGCAATAAGAAAAGATAATTGGGTGGTGTTGGCTTGGGGCCCGGAGTACAAATTAGCCTGGGAGCCCAGAAACCCTAGCGGCGCCCCTGTTCACCGCTCTAAAACACAGAAACAACAGGCACTGCATTTTAAAGGCTATTTAAATGTATTTCAAAGGCTATTTTACATGCACTCTCCAAAATCACAGCTCCGATTGTTAGTCTGTGCGTTCTAGCGTTTAAGACACTGTTTGAAATGGCTGACGTTTTAGCAAGAACGCAACCTAGTCATCAATTATAACATTTGGGACAGATGCTAAATCTTTGTGATAGTCCCAGCTGTTCATTGCAGCTCTAGTTTGTGAGTAAACAAAGTCTGTGCCAGAGAATCTCAATATGTATTCTGTTTCACACAACGACTTTTGCTTTAGAAGATAAAACACTGATGAATGTGTTTACAAAATTCATTACTCAAAAAAGAGCAAGTAAGTGTAGCATATCCACTTATGGTGAAACAGACTATCAGTCTTTTAGGTCTTGTTCTGTGGATTAATATGCCTCTCTGTGCTGAAATTGATGTGAAACGCTTGCAGTTGAAATGGAAATTGGTTATTAAATGTCCTATTACAGTGATTTAGCTATAAAAAGAAGCACTAAGAGCGCAGTATTGCTTTTCACCATAGTGCAGGTGGATGTAAAGCTAATAAGAGCTATTTCATATTATATGGATGGAGAAGAGAGCTTTTTTTAATCATTTCATCGCAATTATTTTTTGCGATAGATAACACAACTTTATTTTATGTAGCGTACTTCAATAGTCGTGAAACAATCTGTGCATACAGTATTAGAGATTTAATTTGCTGGAAAGGTTCACAGGACATCTGGTTGAGACTAAAGGTGTGTAATTGGGATCCTATGCAATGCAACAAAATGTGGTAGGTTTTACTTTCATGCAGGCACGAGTGAGCGGGCAGATATGACGCTCGGGGGACAAAAAAAGCCATGTTCATTATTATGATTTTCTTTGTTATATGGGCAGTGGAGCTTAGTGGCTAAAATGTTAGACTTCTAATTGGGTGGTCATGAGTTCAAATCCCCTCACAGCCACTGCTGGGCCCTTAACCCTCAACTGCTCTGATGAATGTAAATTGCTCTGGATAAGGACATCTGCCAAATGCTGTAAATGTAAATTATGAATGTGCAGTGCTACTCATTCATTCATTCTTAGTTTGAATTAGGCTAATCGTTGTTAATATTTTGGGAAATAACCAAAATATACCAATTAAATTAATTAGAAAATATCAAGAGCAGGTACACATGAAAATAATAATTATGTGAGCAGAACAGTCCTGTGCACATTTTTAATTGAGAACTGGAGTGATGTAGCTGAGGTTGAGGAACTAATCTGTGAGAGCCACAAATCACACAGTGTGCTGACAGGACAGTGCTGCCATTTCTACCTCTGTTTTATTTCCAGTGTCTTCCAGTGTTTAAATCTATACAGATTACAGAGGCAGATATACAGAGACAGTTACAGATATGGATATTTAGAGTACTAATCAGCCAATGATAGCGTTATTGTGTTGTACCCCTAGTACATACTAAAATATATACTAACATTAATAATCATTCAGGACCTTGTGAAATGTCTCAGTTGAAACAAGAAATTTACACCAATCAGTTTGGTGTAGTGCATGGCAGTGAAGTTTATGCCAGTAAGCTTTAAAGTATATCGTTATACAGTTGGACACTGTATTAAGCATGCAGAAATCAGGCATAAATTGGCGAATACAAAGTACAAGGAGTGGACAAGATAACAGAAACACCACAAAAAGGACCTTAAGTTGGAAGAGACTAAATCACAATTACAAACACAGCTGCACAGACTCTATGCACGGCACATAGCCTACGTATTTCCAGTGAAATCTGAGGGCGCAAAGAAGCTTCCAGTCTGTATCTAGCCACAGCGTAAGTGCATTACCAGCCACCATTTTTTGTCACTTAACGATTCATATAAAATAATATTTACACATTTTATTGTTATAATATCACATATTAAATATATCACACTAATATAATACAAAACTTAATTAGTGATGAGTTCCAGAAAGTTTAAATACATCCGACGTGTGGGTGTTTGCTGTGTCCCGTATTATGAGGTTTCCCAGAGGTTTAACTCTGTGCTGATTTTTCACACTTTTCCCCTGGATAAAGAAACTCGCAATAAGTGGATTCACAGTATTCAACGTTAGGATTTCAACATCACTCCTGACAATAGAGTCTGAACTCTTTGAAACAGAGTTTTAAGGTGGATTATGCTACATGACAAGGACATCATACACCAAACTACTAAAGATCATTTACATTCTGACTATCATGTGAAGTCAATCCTATCACAGCCACATGACAGATGTAAACAAACATAGATCATCAAGAGCTCTATTGCTGTTGCAATAGTATAAAATAATATAT
>JANDJT010000001.1:30321173-30334208 GCA_024331685.1 Stegophilus panzeri | reverse complement strand
ATATATATATATAAAATCAGCATAAAAATCATGCAGCATTATCCATTCTTTTGAGCTAGATTTGCTAGTAGACATTAGCATTATAAAGCTCACCCTCAAAGTTGTTGATGTAACTTGTAAGTCCCTCTCCATTTTACTAGACAGTGTGACGGCCGACAGCCTCACAATACGATGGACGTCGATAACGTTAATCCAGGGAAGTTTTTGTAAGCAGCAAGTGTAAAAAGTCATCTTTTTCTCGGTCATTTTGACAGCTCTAGGTAAAGAACAATGGCTTCCCGAGAAAAAACGCGGCAGTGACCGTGCATAGAGTCAATTATATTACGTTGATTGGCAACGAACTGCATGTGTCAGTTTGACAATTAGCATTTTGACATGTGAGATTTTAAAGGAAACTAAAGGAGCTTGAGATTCCAAAAGTGCAGTCACAAAAACTGGACAGTTATTTAATGTTTCAAGGGGAACTGTCTCCAAAGTAATGGTAGCGTATGTGAAACATGGACAAACAACATCAACGAAGAGGAACATCTGTCACAAGTTGAAGATGTGTAACAGAGACAGATGGACACTTTACATAATAGCTGCTAAATGCCTTAAAAGTACAGCCATGACAATAACAATAGAATTGAATGTGCACCAGTATGACTCAGTCTCAACAAAACCTATAAAGCTGGAATTCAAAGCAGGGCTGCCATTTAGAGACCTTTTGTATCAAAGGTCAATGCATGAAGAAGTACAAAAGCTGGACCCTGGGTTGTGGTATAAAGCAGTATGATGAGTCTGATGAGTCAACATCTACATGGATTTGCAGTATGTTGGAGAAAGCCAATGGATGCTTTTAACCCACAATGTCTGTTAGATACAGTTGGCAGTCCATAATGTTTTTGGCAGCCATCTGGTGGAAATCATTAGGTACACTGATTGCTTTGATAAAAATTATTAGGCAATTTTACAAGGACAAGTTGCACCCTATTGTGTAAGCACTCTTTCTTGATAATGTTCTCATAGACAGGATGATAATGCTCTCATATATATTGCTACAATGATTCAAAAGCAGGTTGATGAAGTCAGTTCTTCAGCTTTAACATCACTGAACTGTTATGGGAAGTTCTGGATCTCACACTTCAATGCAGACAGATATCCACATCCTTCATCAATCAAAAAAAAAAGAAAGAAAAAAAAGAATATTTATATTAATATATTTTTATGGGTTTGGTTATTGGATCCACCACTGCTTTATCATGTATGTAGAAATTATCTGTTTCTATTGTACATAGCCATGTTAATGGTATGTTGGATGTGATGGGGCTGGGATCATGTGTCAACAGCAGCATATCACATTCTGCTGACTTTAAAAAGTTTTTCACAATTGCTCTTTCATGGTGGACCAAAGACCAAGAGTGGAAAAACCTTTTATATTTATCCGTCGTAGTGTAGACAAGATCTCAGTTTATCAGAAAATAATCATTTGTTGTCAAACTGCTGTTGCAATATGATATACCTTGGTTTCACTAAAACATGGCTCGAACCTTGAGCTTGAGCTTTAACTCCAAACATTAAATTAGTGGTTTATCATTCCGAGAAATCATTTAGCTCACAGTTTTTGTACTATATAGAATCACTTCAGTAAAAATCTCTGGTGCAGCCCTAAATATTTCGTGTTTTTTAAGCTGAGCTTCCAGGAAGCTGTATGATTTAGAGAAAATTAATTCACTTATCTTACAAAGTGCTACTGAATATTATTCACTTGGCTTTCACTCTTAATTCTGGTCAAAAGCAAGTCATCCAAACCTAAAGAGATGCCAAAAGCGCAATTCATATCAGCATACATCCTCCTTTTCCATGTCTCCTTAGCAACACATCTCCCAGTGGAAGTGAATGCAAAATAAGAGATTTATCTTTACCGGTCTCTGTGATAAGAATCTTATAGGGTTTTTACTCACTGTGACCTTGGAACCCAGATCACAGCAGAAGTTTCTGCATTTGAATTTGCATGCAAATTATTAATAATTTAAAATATAACTCCTTTATCATGGTCTAGGTTGCAGTCGATCTGGAGCCTATCCCTGGAACACTGGGCATGAGGTGGGAATACACCCTGAATGGGAGTCCAGCACAGAGCAGCATGCACACACACACTCATTTACACCTAGGGGCAAATTAGAGTACTACTCTCCAATCCACCTACTGGCATGTTTCGGAGATGTGGGAGGAAACCAGAAAACCCCGTGTGAACAAGAGGGGAACATGTGAAACTCCACACAGACAGTAACCTTAGCATCTTAGCTCAGGATCGAACCCCGGACCCTGGAGCTGTGAGGTGGCAACACTACCTGCTGTTTTTCACATTTGTTAGCGTTCTCCATTGGAGTTCACATTAATATGACATTGAACACTTGATTGGGGAAAGGCTGGCTCTTTTGTTTTTAGGAGCTAACAGCAAAATCTGTAATGGTTGAATTTTTTTTTTCCATTATGGTTGAAATTAAACACCATTATAACTGTGTGAGAAATATCATGCTGTGACATCATTGCATCAGACTACCGCTAACTTATTACTGATATAGTGTAAATAAATCATCACCCAGCAAATTAGCATGAGACTCACTATGCACATCACAAATATTTAAAAATAAACGTATTTATGTGCTGCAAGTAGTGCAACTAAAATTACATACATACATACATACTACTACTAATACCACTACCACTAATACTCCTAATACTAATACTACTACTAATAATAATGGACTACATGGTGACGGGTTTGGTAGCTTTTCCACCTCACAACTCCTGGGTTCCTGGTTATACTGTAGCCTGCCTGGAGTTTCTGAGTGTGTTCTCCCTGTGTCACTGTGGGTTTCCTTTGGATTCTCTGGTTTCTCCAACCTCCAAAAAAACATGCCGGTAGGTGGATTGGCCTTGCTAAATTTTTCCGTAGGTGTCAGTGAGTGTGTGAAAGTGTCTGTTCATGTTGTCCTGCGATGTACTGGAGTCCCATCCAAGGTATTTTCACATGATGCATTCCTCTAGATCCACTGCAACCCTGACCAGGATAAAGTGGTTACTGAAAGTGAGTGAGTAGTAGTAATAATAATAATAATAATATGTGTACTAATAATAATAATAATAAGCGGAAGAAGAAGAAGAGATAAGAATTCCTTATGTTGTCTATATACTATTTACTGTTATTCTACAGGGTGTCCCAAAATTCTCCATAGGGGACTATGTACACCAGCACTACGTCACTGTACCTTCATCAGTGGATGTTCATGGACGTTCACTTCTCGGTTTGTCCGCAACACTTCCAGCCTTTTTGATATTGTTAATAAGTTGTGCAATAGTGTCGTGAGTGATGTGCTCGCCGTGTTTCCTGTTAAAGTCCATCACAACCTTGCAACAGCTTTCCGACAGATTCCAGCCATGAGAATGATTTCAATACATTCTACTTTTGCATTCTTAACGGTTACCTGAAAAAAATATGTATAATATGATTTATATAATTATGTGAAATAAAGATGTGACTATGTGACTCTGTTAGTCACTATACCCTGCTGGGGAAAAAAAAACCCAACAAACAATAGAAACCCTCACAGAATTTCTAATGGTTTTACTTTACAGCATTTACAGCATTTGACAGACACCCTTATCCAGCGTTTTAATGGTTATAACAGGAATTGTATTGGTTTTAATGGAAACTGTAATGGTATCTGTGGGTTCATACTGGTAATTTGTTCCCTTCTATATCTTGGCATGTTATGTCTAGCAGATACCATTAAAGACCAGTAATGGTAATGGTTTCAATGGTTAGTTGATGGTTTGTAATGGTATATGTAGTGGAAATCATTAGAATGTCTGTGATGGTTTATATATTATTTTTCAGCAGGGTGGTTATATAGGCTAGTAACTAGTGTATCAAAATAGCACACCTGTGGTATCTATGATAACCTGTGGTTGCTGAAAGTGAGTGAGTAGTAGTAGTAGTAGTAATAAGAAGAAGAAGAAGAAGAAGAAGAAGAAGAGATAAGAATTTACTGTTATTCTACAGAGTGTCCCAGAAGTCTCCATACGTAGGGGACTATGTACACCAGCACCACGTCATTATTCCTTCTTCAGTGGATGTTCATGGACGTTCACTTCTCGGTAACCTGTGGTTACCATAGCTGAGTATCATTGGTAGTGGATTAATCCACTGTTTTGTCACACCCTGCGTTGTGGTTGTTGAGGTTTGGGAGGTAGTCAAAACCACATCAGTGAAACCCCCCTTTTCGGACGGGGACAATGGTACGGTCCGCAGTGGCGCGATGGCTCGTCTCGTCTCGGCTTCGGAAGAGCGGATCTGTTCGAGGGGAGACTGAGCTGCTGGAAATCTCCGTTACTTACTTACAGCGCGTGAGGGAGGAGTCGCGAGCCGTCAGTCTGGATCCGTTTACAATGACCATGTACAAAGGCAAGCGCCGCCATCAGCGATGTAAGTTATTCAGCGACCGGGAACTTTATAAATGTAGGGGGAGAAATGCTTAGGGTGGAATGAACCTCTATAGTGTTTATACCTGTATGAACAGCGTAGGTGTTAATGCAACACTGTAGGAGTGCATTCAACTCTCAGATTTTTATGTTATGCAGTTTCAGATTAAAATGTACTTCTTTTTTTTTTAATCCTTGCTTTACCCTTCACTTGATTAGACAGCATGCAACATTTTTAATCAGTGCATGACAGATTAAATATTGATTAATACTGATATGCGTGGTGTCATTTTTGAGCTGACTTGCATGCATCCCTGCACAGTAAAATGCTTGCTCACCTAGTGATCATCATTAAGTTTATTTGTCCTCAGATGATCATTCAGTCACATAAATCAGTGCAAATCATTCTTGACTCTACCTGTACCAGTGTAGCTCTTCGGCTCCTCTGTGATCCTTAATTTAGTGCTGTTGTGTGAAATTCTGCACACATAGAAGAAGTTTTCTCGCACATGTATCTATTTACGAACACTGCCATAGATCATTATCAACATCATCCTGGATGCCCTGAAGAAAACATATTTACGGCGGAAAGAGACATAAATCTGAATTTAAGTTGTTGTTGTTGTTGTTGTTGTTGTTGTTGTGTGGATTTGCATGCAAATTACTTTTATGATCTGCAGCACCAGAGGTAATGGAGGTCACTCCTAAATGCACAGTGCTTTCTTCTTTCATTTGGTGCGGGAACGGAGCATCCTTTAGTGCATATGTTCCAGACGGAGACTGAAAGAAACAAGTTGCATCTTCTAATATTAAAATGGGTACAAACTATTTGTTTGGTGCATCTGTTTATTTCTTCTATTGCACATGGTTTTTGCTGGGTAAAAAAAAAAATCTGTCAGGTTTAAATATGTGCATTGTTAGAAATATTTAAATTAAGGGTTACTTCCAACAGAGATGTGTGCTTGTATTTTGCAGACAGGGAACTGCATTATTTTGTTGGTATTTGTTCTTTTGCAGTAATAGTCTTCTGATTATATGCATTGTACAGATATCCTGCTTGAATTCAACATTCATAGCTTGCTCGTGCTTGCTGGAAGACTTTTCAGTATGTTTAAAAAAAGAGTATTGAATTTATTATCTCAACAAAAACCATAGTTGCTGACCTGGTTTCAAATAAAGGTTTTTTTTTCTTTTCTTTTCTTTTCTTTTCTTTTCTTTTCTTGTTAGCACCAGGAAATATTTTTTATCCTAACTGCACCACGCTATATTACAATGCTGGAAAGGACTACATTGTTTGGAATAAAATGAGGTCTAAATTCATTTTAATCTACATATTTATTTATAGAATAATAAATCATGATGTTTTAATCTGCACCTTTTGGTAGTTTAAATGCATTTCTAATATAATGTAATCCAGAGGCAGGTTTAACATTGCAGATCTTAGAGATAAGACTCTGAATACAAATGAGTAACACAGAGAGACGTGGTTTGGCAAAAATAAAAACTTAATATTCATTCCCACAGAGTTGTCCGTATTGTGCCAGGTGCTGTCATATTATCTTCCACGTCCCATTTAGTGCTATGGCGTCGGAGCTGTCTGTGGTTCTACATTAGCCTGGCACCCTTCACCACTGCAGGATGGCACTCTAAAGAGTGGTGATGCTTTATGAACAATCCAGTCAGCGCAAATGCGTTTCCCTGGGCTTCCCAGGTCTCGCTGGGGCTCATCGGTGGAACACTGTGTGTGTAGGTCGTAAAATCATCAAGTCTGCATCCAATCAAGACACACCAAAGACACATTCATACATATGTATTGATGAGACCAAAAAAAAAAATAAATGAATGCAGACTCCAGACTTTCGTCTGCTTCATGTCTCTAATGAGGACAGGGTTCTGAAATGGCACTATTCTATTCCCGGTGGAGTTCAGCAACCTATTTGGAGCAACAAGTTTTGTTTTTTTCTTTACGCCGCTTTCCTCCTGTGTTGCTCTGGCTCTTAGATATAAAGCAGCACATGTGGACTAATCTTGCAAAGCCCTAAGTCTTTTCAGTTTATAAGCCCAAAAGAGGACAAATTGCTACATGTGATTATAAATCTTGATTAAAATGAAATAATGTTCTGGCTGGGAATCCCTGTGACCAATACTTTTAGTGAGATTATGCATCCATTGTTCTTGATTAAGGTGTGTGTGTGTGTGTGAGAGAGAGAGAGGGAGAGAGAGAGAGAGAGAGAGAGAATGAGCGAGCGAGCTCAGCTCTTATGAATGAGCATAACCTCATTGTTATGCCATACCCAGACTCTGAAATGCTTATATTGCTTGGAGAATGGGAGAATGGGAAATCTCTCATGCCAGGTATTCAGAGCACTCTAATTCTGCCGTCTTGGTACAAGGAAAGCAACATCTTATTTTTAGCATATGCACACAGCCATTTCTGACACTTCTCAGCAGATTTTTTTTTTTATACCCAGATTGAACATTAGTTAAATTGTGAATATCAAAGCCTATCCATAATCCAGGTGTGTACAGCTTTAAATCAGTTCAATTCCTTTCATCTGTTCTGTGGTCTGTTTTTCAGCTCTTTTTTTGTACTTATTGCATCTCTTTGTGTGAGGCATTGTGAACCATGTCTCGGACCACAGGGCTTTTGGATTGCTGATTTATCCAGCAGGATTTGGTAGTTGTGCTTCTGAGATCATGGATTATCCAGCAGGGTTTCATGGCTATCCAGCAGGATCTGGGGATTGTGCAGCAGAACTGTCTCTCTGTGTCTCTCTAAAGTTTAGGAAAAAGAGGACAAAACAAAACAGGCTGCACATTTTAATATTTTAATCACAGTGACAAGTTAGGGTTTGGGTTTACTCTCATAAATACAAACCTCTTCCTGTTAGTTTCACTGTCATTACTGAGTAACGTGCTGGACGATGAATAAGTGAGTAATAATCAGGAAGGTTAATGGGGTGAACATAAAATTGGTCTCCATATTTGTGAGGCTATGTAATGTTGGCTAATTGGCTGGTGTTAGATATCAGTTTTGTTTGACTCTGAAGCATTAAATGATATCTATAATTTTGGAAGGATGAGGTAAACCCTTATTATACCCTAATAAGGTCTCTATCACACAGTCTGACCAATTACCGTGCTCATTTCTGCTTCCCAAATGGCAAGACTGCACAAAATGCAATCCTATGAATCCTACTAATTTCATGCTTTATTTATTTGCTTAGCATATTTATAGCATTCAAAATATGAACATTTAATTATCTTAATATGGCTGAGGAGCATTTTATTCTGACTTAAAGGTGGGAGTGGTTGATGTCTAAATTGTTTGACTATAATGTATTATAATATAATCTTAATTTCAATATCAAGAATTTCGAAATAATTATCTTTTTAGCCCTGCTGCACCATCATACAAAAATATCACAGCTAAAAGACTCAAGTCAGTGTTACCAGCGTATTTAAAATGCAAACCACATAATACAACAAAGCAATCAAAACGCATTGGAATGAGCATTAACAATGTCCACGGGGAGGATTTTTGTTTCACATCTCTATCTATGGGTGTGTTGCTTTATACAACGATGAAAAGACCCTTTTAAAAAATACACAGCCTTGTAAAAGCCTCGGTGTGTGTTTATTTTTTTCCAGATTTGCTTGTGTGAATGTATTTTCAAGGACTCTATTAGTGTCCTTTTATAACTTTCATTCTTCTGTATGTTCATGCTCAGGTTTATTCCAATGTCTGTTTCCTTGTATCTGATTTATGTGTGTATTTGAACCCATGTTGCCCGTTAGTGCTTGTGTTTGCCTTTTTGTATTTGTCTCTGTTTGCTAGCACCTGCCTGTATCTGCCCGTGTCTGCCTATTCCTGCCCGTATCTGCCCGTCTCGTCCTGCATTTCTTGGTGTGATTAAATGCCATTCGAACCCTAGGCAGTCGCCAGCCCCTGCCACTCTGCTTTTGTTTGTATTCAGTGCGTGTACGTCAGTAAACAGGTAGTTTCTTTTGCAGCTGTTCATGAATAAAATGGCTGTTTTTGAGCTCCTCAGAGACAGGACGAAGGGTCTGTTTATATTGGAAATTTACTCAAACGCTAATAGTGTTGGATTTCTTTTTCTTTTTTTGATAGTGTAATACAAGGATGTTAAAAGTGTTTAGACATCGGACGCCTCAAGGTCTTGATTTGAAATTAAAACATTTTCTGTGTAGTCTACACATAAATACAGACTTTTAAAATGACTACTGATTGCAGATCCTTGGTATGTAGTGTTGGCTCTGTGTCAGCTTAGTGTAAGATAGGCTTGTGTTTCAGAATGCACAGTAATACCACACAGAAATGTAAATGAGTACTTGCCTAAACTGCCATTAATGTGTAGATCTGTCATAAGGAAACTGACACATAACCTTTTCTTTACCCTGAAGTGTCTGTACTAGGTTGTCTATATCACGGTCTTTAAATCATAATGCCACTCAAAAGTTTAGTGCTTTCTTTGGACACCTTGCCTTTTTCTGACATTTTCTGAGTATGCTTTGAATTGCATTGTGCGGCGACATGGCTTACAGCTTTGTAAGAGATATCCGGAGAGTGTAATGGACAACCGGGTCTCCTGGGAAATTCAAACAAATGTGAACAAGCAAGTCGATGGTGTTGGGTTTCCTTTGATTGCATACAAATAAAGTCATAAGAAAAGGTACAAACATAATCCTTACACCTAACCCCTCATGCCAAACAAACTGTTAGAAATTTTCAAGTGATAGATCATGTTAGTAATCAAATAATCTGCCTAGTCCTCTGCTCTGGATGCTACTGGATTGAAAGGATGTTCAACCAGATCTACAGACCTCTGAGATGTGCCGTGGAGTGTCTCTGAGGAATGTTGAAAAAACACTGCTTGTTAGGACAACAGTTACGGCTAATCTTTTTTTTTTTTTTTCTTTTTTCATTATTGTCACCCATGTATTAATAAATCAAACTGAGTAAGCATAACGATGCCATTTCACAGACAGCCTCGAGCACAGTGTGTGGGCTGCTGGCTTGCGGTTCTTCAAAAAGCCATGTAAACATGTCCACTAAAGCTGGATTTATCAACTGTGGACAAAGTATTTCAGCAGACTGAACCAAGTATTTAAAAATAATTCTGTAGAAGAGGATCACAATTGGTCTAACAGAAACGTGTTCACTCTAGAGTCATTCTCGTATGTTTGAATCATGGCAATGACACAGCCATCAGTGGCCATGAGTGAAACTGACCATGCTCTCTGGGTGGGAGTATACTCTCTCTCATCAATCACAGTGACACTAAGCAATCATGGGAGTCTGTGAGCTCATGTATGCAGAACAGGCGTAGTTAGCACTTTCCTCATTGATGCAACATGACGTGCTAATATGGGGGCTTTCACGCTGTTTATTTCAAAACAGAGCACGGAGAAACCAAGACTACATGTAGGAGGTGATCTGAGTTTGTTTGCACTGGAACTGTGTCACCATTCCCGTGAATGTGAACGCATCTCATACTCATAAACTAACTTGCGCATGTGTTTTAGCCGATGACGACAAGTTAATAGTTTCCACAACACACGTGTACCAAAGAAGAGGTCCGCTGCTGCGCATAAAAAACAAAAAAATATGGTGTTATGTTGTGTTTTTGATGATGAAGATGAATGCAAACGCACCGGGGTTTGATAGAATCAATTGAGTCTGAAACCAGACCAACGCTGAACACTCACATTCGGACCGCAGCAAACGTGTGGAAAACCGCTTAAGAAACAAAACAATTCCTTCATATTGTTTTATTTATAGCCATAAACGTCATTAATGGTTAGACATTAAAAGATAACTGTTGTTACTATTCAGTTACGTTAAGTTCTTATCCAGACCAAGTAAATTCATGTAACCGGACTAGAAATTTTATCTGTCTTTCTGTCTATCTCTCTTTCTGTATGTCTGTTTCTATCACATCTCCATGGTCTGCTTCTATCTTTCCTCCCCTCTGCCTCTTGTCTGCATAATTAATTGTGCAGTTGTATTAATTAAGGCAAAAGGGAATCCTAGACAGGCGCTCTGATTTCTCTTGATGTGAGCGCTGGAAGAACGTTAGAGTGTGTTATGTTGATGTATGGCCAGTGTGACAGTGATGTATATCAGCAAGGCAAGGGTGCATATTGGCAGCGTTGTGAGCGTGTACAGGACATGTTTCTGTCTCTCTGAAGGTTGCTGTGAGGAGACAGGAAGACAGATTTACAGTTCATCATATTGCTCATGCAGTCCAAGGTGATTTTTTTTTTTCTTAGCCTTTGAAATGCATTGAGGTATTAACTAGTTGAAGTGACATGCGGCTGTTAGAAAAGGCTAACTGAATGTCGGCTCTCCTGCCTTCTTGTGAGGAACGCGGCTGAGTGTTAAAATGGCATTCCGTCAGGCTGCACTTCTGTGATGAGTGACTGAGATGCGATGTGACTGTAATGCGTAAGGGGCCTGCAATTCCTTCGGTAGCCTACGTTTCGGGTGACGGTTGTCGAAACGTGATTTGTGTTTGGTGATTTTTTTTTGTCTTGTCATGAAAGACCTTTCGGAAGACTAACACAAAGCGGGTTTTATTTTCAATGACGTGAAATGTTTGTTGACTTCTGTGCATTCAAAAACTGTCCTGATGTGTTATGTGTATCATGCTAGTTCTTAAGCTGCAAATATACTTCACGTGGTGAGTGCACGCAGCTGCTAAGTGAGCGCCATTGTTCACATACTTGCTTGCATTTATTATGTACATCTGGTGGATTAAAAACAATGTCCAATAGATGTGCCAAAGTCAAAGCCAAAACATCTCTGTCTGGTTTCCAAGTCGAGCTGTAACGTTTAATGATTTTATGCACAGCAATGTTAAGCACACTGACAAGCTCAGTTTGTCTTTCAGGCTTTTTGCCGTCATCGTGATTGTTGTCATGATCTGCATCTCGTATCAAAAAATCTGCATCTCATATCTCGTACCTCACCTTACCCTCACGTTCAAAAATATTTATTAATCTAGAAAATCCAGAAGACTGGTACTCAAAACAGACCTTTGAGTAGATTTAAGAGCTTTTTAAAAACCGGTTGGTGTTGGTGCTCTATAACGGTCTAGAATAGTACATATTGTACGTAAGTATGCGACTTGAAACACAGCACTAGTTTTTTAATTCAGTTGGGGACACAGTGTCACATTGCGCCATACTGCCTCCACTATGTACGCTGGAAATGCACCACACAGACGCATCACATTCATTTGATGCGTCTGTGTGACAGATATTTGGTGCCATCTTTGACATATACCTTTACTTATATACACATATACTATAACTTATTATATTTTTAACCTATGATAAATCTTAATATGACATAGTAACAACATGGTTATCTGATCCTTAAGTAGAGACCTCAGTCAGTCTGGTTAGGGAACAGCATCTCCAGCACTACCACACTGAGCACGGGGGCCCCCCAGGGTTGTGTGCTCAGTCCACTGCTGTTCACTCTGCTGACTCACGACTGTGCAGCAATTTACAGTTCGAATCACATCATCAAGTTGACATGACCGATGACATGACCATGGTGGGTCTCATCAGCAAGAACGACGTGTCAGCATACAGAGAGGATGTGCAGCGGCTAACAGACTGGTGAAAAGCCAACAACCTGTTTCAGAACGTGGACAAAACAAAAGAGATGGTTGTTGACTTCAGGAGAGCACGGAGCGACCACTCTTTGCTGAACATCGACGACTCCTCCGTGGAGATCGTCAAGAACACCAAATTCCTTTGTGTTCACCTGACAGAGAACCTCACCTGGTCCCTCAACACCAGCTCCATAGCCATGAAAGCCAAACAGCGCCTCTACTTTCTGAGAAGGTTGAAAAAAGCTCATCTCCCACCCCTCATCCTGACAACATTCTACAGAGGAACTATTGAGAGCATCCTGCGCAGCTGCATCACTGCCTGGTTCGGAAATTGCACCTTATCGGATCTCAAGACCCTGCAGCAGATAGTGAGGACAGCTGAGAAGATTATTGGGGTCTCTCTTCCCTCCATCATGGTCATTTACACCACATGCTGCATCCGTAAAGCCACCAGCATTGTAGATGACCCCACACACCCCTCACGCACACTCTTCACCCTCCTGCCGTCTGGAAAAAGGTACCGAAGCATTCGGGCCGTCACGGCCAGACTGTGTAACAGCTTCTTCCCCCAAGTCTTCAGACTCCTCAATCACAGAGACTGGACTGATACACACACACACACACACACACACACACACACACACACACACTCTGAACTGAACACCATCCCAATCCCATTGAAATATTTGCACATTCCTGCTTTGACTCTGTTGCATTTTCGCACTGTACTAAAAATATAGTATTTAATTTATTGTCACTATTCTACACGTTACCTAGCTGCTACCACAATAACACAATAACTGCTATGTCCATATTTGGTATAAGCTAATCTGCTGAATACTCAGTCATTGCATGTTATGTTTACATTTATACCATTTTTAAATTATATTGTCACTCCTTGGCACCTATCTTTTGCACTACC
>JANDJT010000001.1:30284948-30303123 GCA_024331685.1 Stegophilus panzeri | reverse complement strand
TTGGGGGTTACAGTAAGTTGTAATGCTTTCCACTATCTCTGTAATGTTGGTTGACTTAATTAGGTTGTGCAAAAAAATTGGCTGTGAGGTGCTAAAGGCTGGAAAATAAATATTTGCAAGTTAGCTCGATTTTCCTGATAAATCTATAGTGCCATTTTGTTCATTAGGAGACTGGAGGTCATATTTCCAAAACGACACAGTTAACACAATTTCTCAGTTAAAGCCCAAAGGCATTTGTCCATATTTGGTAGCTAACAACTAACCAACACTCTTTTTTCTCTTTTACAGCCTTACAGATGGAAGGCAGTGGGACTCGTGTCATCCCAGATGGCAGGGAGATTAGTAAGAAGATGCATCAACTCCAATTATTACATCTGTCAAATGTTTTAATGATTTTAATAAATGTCTCCTGAATTTCATGCAATTGTTTGTTTATTTCGTGAGCATTTTATAATTTTAGCATACAAACAAATTGCATTTTAGGATAATTGTAGGGGAAAAAGTATAAACCACACATCTGTGTTATTTT
Source organism: Stegophilus panzeri (assembly GCA_024331685.1). Taxonomy (NCBI): domain Eukaryota; kingdom Metazoa; phylum Chordata; class Actinopteri; order Siluriformes; family Trichomycteridae; genus Stegophilus; species Stegophilus panzeri. Next base: position 30,302,594 of record JANDJT010000001.1, on the reverse strand, counting down.
GTATTATTTTTAACACATCTTTGTACCAACACACTGACTGTGCTGAAAGCATACAAAATGTGTTGTCCTTATCTAGACATGCAGGTGTGTTAAAAATAAACACATGATGTTTTATTTTTAACACATCTGTTTTAAGAGTGTAGATATGGTCTAAAGATCTGTAATAAAACAACATAGCATGTTCTTTCATAACCAAGAAATCAGTAACTGACAAAAAACTGCTGGCCAATTTTCTTCCCACTGCTGAATGTAAACCAAGTCATCTTTTAGCTCTTTGCTTTAGTTAGCTCTTCAGTATGCTTTTAAATTATGGCTTTTTATCGATCCAGGTGTCTAGAGGGTTATAGCCCTCAATTCAGGCCACACTCAGGGAGTAGATTTATAAAAATCACAATCAATATTGCGGGATCTGAAGAACAACATTTATGTAGTCTTTACCTCTTCAGAATCGATAAGGTCAACCAGACTAATTCTGTATTGTGTAAAAACCATTGTGCTAATCAAATATGACCTGTTTCTTTGAAGAATCTCTTCCTAGAGGACTGTGTCAGAGATATTGCTCTAAAGTGGATAGCTTGTTTTTCTCTTTAAAATTTTTATATAAGTCAGTGGTGGTTAAGATGTACAACCAGAGTTTACAAAGAAAATGAGATAAGGGCTAAATTAAAAACCACTGTGGAGGGAGATTCTGCATGTGTGCTGTTTAGGAAGCATGGATTAAATTATGAATATATACAGTAAATATACATATATAAAAGATGTATGAAGATAAGACCAGATTTCTATCACATGATATGAGATGATACGTTTTGTGGTGCTTGTATTTCCTCTGTATGTGCAGTGAAGACGGATCAACTCCAGACAATCAAGCGTGAGCTGACTCAGATCAAGCTGAAGATCGACTCTCTCCTGGGCCGTCTGGAGAAGATAGAGAAGCAGCAGAGAGCCGAGGCGGGTAAGGAGGGGAGGTGGGGACCTGCCAGAGACAAACAGGAGTTGCTCAGGGAGGAGGGGAATAAATGAAGATCACATACAAACAATCAATCTTTCTGACAGGTCAGAAAATACCAGGCTCGAGCGCTATGTCATAATAGTGCTTATGTGACAACATAGTGATACAAGAGGATTTTTTTTAAATATAAAGAGCCAAAAGAAGAATATAGTGTATGACAGAACAGGGAAAGGACTTTAGCATGTGTATTTATATATATATATCGAGCGCATCTTTGGAGGAATCTCACTACTTATACCATATTTATTACGGAATAACAGTTTATTCAAATATATATTGAGTTTAATCCACATTAAAATCGATATATATTTGTGGAGTGAGCACCAGTGCTGTGGATGGTAATGCCTTGTTGATGAGAGAGGTCAGAGGAAAATGGGCAGATTGGCTCAAGCTGCAAGGAAAGATATAGTAACTCGCATAATTACTTTTGACAACCATGGTGAGAAGAAAAGCAGAGATCACACTTTTCTACCCATTCTGATGTTTGATGTGAATATTAACTGAAGCTTTTGACCTGCAGCTGCGTGATTTGATGCATTGTGCTGCCACATTATTAAATGATTAAAAAACTGTATAAATGATCAGGTGTACAGGTGTTCCTATTAAAGTAGACGGTATGTGTAAGTTAATGTAAATAAATACACTATGGGGCAAGTATGTTTACAATTTTTTGCTAATATGCCAGTATGTTTAAGGATACTTGGACAGAGGTACACTGTTTAAATACTTAAATTTAATTTGATTTATACACTTAAAAATAAATGTGCCAGAAATGGTTCTTAAAAAAGATGTTATAGAACATCACTAATACAAAAACATTATAGTGGTCTATGGGCAAGTTAGAGACCTATTTCAGCAGATCAAACTGAGTACAATATAGTAAATGGTCTGCACTTATATAGTGCTTTTTTAATCCTAGCAGTTCCAAAGCACTTTACACTGGTTCTCATTCACCCATTCACACACGCACCAGTGGTAGCAGAGCTGCAATGCAAGGGGCTAACTTGCCATCAGGAGCAACTTGGGGTTCAGTGTCTTGCCCAAGGACACTTCGGCATGTGGAGTTACTTCGGCATGTGGAGTCACATGGACCAGGAATCGAACCAACGCCAACGCTACGATTAGTGGACAACCCGCTCTACCACCTGAGCCACAGCTGCCCAGATACTAAATACTCTAGCAGACCCAATTAACACTGTAGATTGAGATAAAATTGCCTACAATTTACAGACTCCAGTTTTCTAAACATGAGCCAGTGTGGTTTCTGTAGCAGAACCTACTGTAGCTACAGAGCTAGAGACATTAGGTGAGAAAGGGAAGAGTTTTCACATAATTATTCATTTTATTTACCCTCACTGGTCTAATTAGTGAACTGATAAGTGAACTCGCTTCCAATTCAAAACAAATGTGACATCTGTTCAGAGTCCATGGCACTAATGGTAATTTGAAGCGCCAGTGCAAAACAAAACATAGCCACTTCAAATTTATATTCATAAATCATTAATGATTACACATTAAAAGGTAGCTGTTGTCACCATTCATTTACGTTTGGTGCTTTTCCAGACCTTTGTAGGCACTGAATATTATGTAACTGGACCTTTTTTCATTCAGTACCTCCAATTTAGAAGAAACTTCTTTCTTTGTTTCCTAAATAACCCTCTGAATGATGATGCCACAGAGAACTGAAAAACATTCTCACTATAAATGGTACCATTAGTAGAAGGACCCTTGTGGAGGAAAAAGGATTATTCAATGTAAATGCGGCAACAGCAAAATGGCTAAAGATCCATCAGTCAGAAGGTTCAAAAGCCCATTTTCGAGTGGGGAGAAGTATTAAATCTAGCTCAAATGTCTGACAGTTTGACATAACCACAATATTTCACCCTGAAACACATTTTGGACAATGTACATGTGCTCAACATTTGTGGAATTGTATCTGAAGTCATTAATAAATTCATTATATCATATCAATATATTTACTAATTGTACTAATCATGCATGATTTTTTTTTTTTTTAAATTGGTGTAAATGTTCATTTAATAATGAAATAAAATTAAGAACTCCACCTAGACTTTCAGACATTCAGCTGCAGATGAGTTATTTGATGAGTTATTTATGAGTTATTATATATTGGACACATTTCCTTTAGAGAATTCATTCATTCTAAATATCAAATCAGAGTTAAAGCAGACCATGCACACATTCTGATTTCATGGCCTCAGTTTTGTGTCTCATCGGTACATTAAGCTGGGCTTTCAATACAGTACTTTAGCATGAGAAATAAACAATTTAAAACAATAGTTGTTTTTGCACACCAGTTCTTCTGCTTTTTCATTCCTGCCTAAGCATCACACTTTCTGTCGCAGTAGGTATCAAATAATAGCCTTCATATAGATAATCATGAAAAAATACAATGTGCTATTTTATAGGCTGACATCTAATAAATGTGAGTGGAAGCCATATTGTTAAATTGAGAAATTTGATGCGATTGCATGATCAACATTAAGTTGTATTGTCTAGCATCCATCTCATCTCTTGATCATGAATTGATCAGCCTTAAGATATTTGTTAATATATAAGACCACTACTATTAGATGTTTATTCTTTAATTTCTTCTCATTTCTGTATTGCTATATCAATCTAAACAGTATTTTTATTGCCTTTTGCTTTTATGTGATATGAAATTTCAATTGACAGCAGTGGGGACTAGAAATGTTGGTGCACATTTTCCATCCATGAAAGGAATGTGCTTGTCTTTAAAGGCAGTGGTCTAGACACAACTGGAAAAAACAGACCCTTTGATCAAACTGAAAAAGTGTCATCTTGGGGGGTTTTTTTTGGTTTTTTTTTTTAGATTTTTCTTTTTTTGTTGTTGTAACCTTTTTTCAGGTTAAGAAAAACTTGAAAAAAAAATGACCTGAAACAAGTTTTGTGGCATTTTCAGAAATGCACATGGGACATTTTAATAATCTGATTGCACTACCCAGAAATTCAAGTTAAGCACCTGCTTAAGTAGACTCTGAATATGGAGAACTTTCCGTGCATGCAGATTGACGTAACTTTCGAACTTACGATTCCAACACTGAATATGGCACATGATGCAGAGAGAACAAGCACCAGAAATCAGACTTTTCAAAAGTTGCCCAGAGGTCTTTTCTATCAAGTCTCTACAAACAGAGATTCATGTGTCGTGTCCCTACAGACTAATTAGCAGTTTTGCAGATAGGGTCCTTTATCCCAGGAATGATTGATATCTCCTTTTTGTGCCAGCATGCCACTATGTCTCTGCCAGCTCTTGTCCTTTTGTCTTTTTCTCATGCTATTCCCCCCGCCCACCCCCTCTCTCTCTCTCTAGTATTTTGCATGCCTCTTAAGATCATTTTGTCTGTTCTATTTGTTTTTGTTTAACTATGTGTTAATTGACTGGTTAATGTTTTAGAATTTGTATTAAAGAGTCTTTGAAATTCTCTCTCTCGCAGAGGCTCAGAGGAAATATGAGGATAACTGTGACTCGCTACATGAGGAGTCCGTGTCAGAGACGGCGGAGAACTCGGCTGAGGAGGCAGGCGAAGGGACGCTAGACGCAGAGGCCGGAGAGATGACTGACGGCGGAGAGGATGACTACGATGAAGAGGGCAGCACTGATCTGGTACAGTCAGCTCCTTGGGGGGCAGATAGATAGTATAGGCCTTGTCACAGGTGACAGCAGCGAGGGTGCGCCCCCTCCCCTCTATTAAACATAATGCAGTGGAATTATTCATGACCATAGATCTGAGGGCCGTGTCAGAGACGTGTCACGTCTATCAATGCCACATGGCACACACAGTAATTAAAAGCAAGTGCAAAGTGCAGTCTAGCTGCATCGAGAGAGAAACAGATAGGGTGGCTCTGATGCAGAGATGCAGACATTTGCTGCTTTTAAACGGAGGAAATGAGCCAGGGAGGGTGCAAGGGAGGGAGCGGCTAAGCGAACACGCAGATAATGTAACCATGAAAGCAGCCATGCAGACATATTTAGTGTCTAATATACCACATATTTCACAGCTTTTAAAGATGCTATCTTTGAAAACACTAATAGAGTTATTCATAGGCTCCTTTATTTGGGCTAATTGAGCTACTGCAGGCCGTGTGAAGTCAGAGAAACCCAGAGACGTGACTCTGTCTATCTCATATTCACTCACCTACTTCAGAGGAATAATGACTGTCTCGCCTAGGGTTCATCTCTGGTTCAGTGAGGCTACATATTCTGTTATATTTATTAGCCCATTTAAAGGGCAGCCTGAATGAATCACGAGTGGTATGAACACTTCTTGCTTTAATGGAAGATAATATTTTTCAGAAGCAGACTGTTCCTTCTGACAATCATCCTTTGTCAAGGTCACAGTCATCACAGACGACAAATGGACCGAAGGGAGATGTCTAACATCCTTTTAGTCTGGCAGACGGCTTGTATTTGCCATGAGAGAAGAGTATGTTGAGTGAGACGGTTTTGTAATCGCTATTTTTTTATTTTACAGATAGAGAACCATGTGTCTGACATTGACAACTAAAGGTAAGATGATTGCATCCATGAATATTTATATATTTTCAGTCTGAGCACATGGGATTTAAATGCATATTGGTTTTTCATCCTGAAAACAATCCGAGCATACTGGACGGCAAAGAGAATCAGCCAATTTCCATCATGGGGACAGATGGGGAGAGTTTAGATTTCGCTTAATGAATATATTACAAACTAATTAGATCTAATTGTTTGGTCAATAAAACCTGCTGTAGTTGAAAAATAGCATGCCTTATTACCTCGGCTACCACCTTTTTCTTTCTTCGTAACAACATTTATGATAAAATCTTTTACAGTATATGTATTATAGGACAAGACATTTCTATTTGTCACAAAACCATGCTGTATGCAAAAATCTTTTCTTTTGCCAGGCCGTGCCAAATGGGAAATCAACGCTGCTTTGTCACTGCAGTGTCAGGGGGGAAGGAAGGATGACAAGAAACTGTGAGAAAAGCTTCAAAGAAAGGGAAAAGGAAAATTGAACTGATAATTTTTAGAGAGACAATGAGTCAGGCATGTGATTGGTCCTGGTGAGAGGTGAAGCAGCACTCATGGACAAATCTCTCACGGCCAGTCATTATCAATCGCTCAGCATTTCACTGGCCTTCATTTGATTACCTTGAAATATTCATTCGTTCAGAGGATGGAGCTTAACATTGCTTGTATAGAGTGAAAATAAAAAATGAACTACTGAGACCTGATTATATGCTTTTTTAAAGTGGTTTTACACATATATTATGATTTGTCGTGGCAATATACGATGCATAATTTTGGTTCTCCATGCGTAATGTTCCAGCTTGAATATTCCAGCTTGTTTTATTTTCATTAAATGTCTAACCGAATTCAACTTTTTTATCTGTGATAATCCATGTAAATATAGTGGCACTCCAGTGTGTGGGGGAAAAATGGAATATAGTCTTAAAGAGAACGCAGTGCTGTTATTAAGACTGAAGAAGATTTATCATCGTTCATCACCTCACGCATTTCTTTCATTGGATTTTTCCATTCTGCAGTGGAGGAAAGCAGATGCTGCTGTAGCTGCTGTGGCTTCCCTCCGGCAAGCACTGCCATGTGTCTGCCATGAGTCATACTCATCTTTTTCTCTTTCCATCTCGAATTCCCGCTTTGTCCTTCTTTCATTTCGTCCTCCCTTTATTTCTCTATCTTGCCATCTTTCTCATCAGCCCCTCATCTCATTCTCGTTCTTTTCTTCAGCCTCACACAGTGCTGTGTAATAACCGCCTCAGGTGTGCCATCCCCACTCAAGCTTTCAGCAATGGTGATAATATTTACTTTAATGTTCTACTGTTCACACCCCATTAATTCAATGATGTCCAAACATTTAGTTGGTTTCCCGATCCAGTGCCGCACCTGCGCCTAAATGACAAATCCCAGTTCAGTCAGTCCAGAAAACTAGCCCAAAGACTTTCAGCACTGTACTGCCATGTCATGTCTGTAGATCGGCCACACTATCCTGAGAATTATCACTAAATTAACTAGTATTTGATTCATGTTTATCCTTTGAACCAATATGGAGTCGTGTGTTTTATCATGTATGTTTATGTGCCATTGCAATGCATTGCAGCTTTCGTTCTTGTGCATACATGTCTGTGTGAGAAGAGCCCATATCTAAAATTCAGATATGTTTATACACATGTATTCCTACATACAGCATGTCTAATGGATGATAAACTGCAGATAAACACCACATCTCAGTTACTCATTGATTCGTCTCGGTTACAAAACACTGATAGTGGACTCTATTTTTGTATGGAAAATTTTGATGGCTTTAGAAAGTTCTGCTTCTTTTTTTTTTTTTTTTCAATGTCCTAACTTTTTGTCCTGCATCTGACTTCTGTATAATGTACTCATGGAGAAATGGAGAATGTAAAGAAACATATAACAAATAAAAAAAATATATATATAAAAAAAAAAAACATGATTACCATCATAAAATGTAATTTCTCATTGTGGGCAATGTGTGTATATTAAGTCTTTATTTTTATTTTTCTTTTTTTAACATAACATTTCAGAGAATATGCTATTATATACAGTCTATGATCAAAATTGGCCATCGGCCCAAGGACACGATCCATTGAATAAAAACATGTATAGAAATGTATACTATTTGTAAAGCTATTTTTTATGATGAGCATGTTTATTATTTTAATGTAATTTCCGTTTCAATTCAGTTGTTGCATTTATTGTATGGCTTTAGACTCCATTGCATAGAGAAAGAGCATTATTAAAATCAGTGTATGTGATATGAAGTGATTTTCTGTTGGGGTTTTTATTATTATTATTATTAGTAGTAGTAGTAGTAGTAGTAGTAGTATTATATACTATTTACAATTGTGTAAGCACAATCATGATGAGCAAACATAGCAATTAAGATAAATGAATCACACTGCACATATGTCATGGAATGGTCATTGTCAAGAAACAATCGTTAGTTTTAATGCTCCAGAATATTCCAGCATGGACTGTCACAACAAAGCTGTGTGTAAGATCAGCCATGACAGGAATAAGACATTTGCCCTTATTAGAAAGAAAATTCGGATTTGGACTCAGTCTTGTGATGTTCGGTGCACATCCACTTGGACATTTATTGCAACCATATTGTTTTAAAATATAAGGAAGGAATTGTAAGACTAGCATAATTATTCTTATGGAAATTGTTATTATTGTATAATAATGATAATTAGTAATGAATGAAAAAAGAACATTATGCTTAATTCATGACACGAAAACTCAGTACAGTTAAGAGTGACTCTTAATACCCAGATATTTATTACAAATAATAGTATCTGAATTTTTTTTTTTATAAATTTATTATTATAAATTGTAAATAATAAAGCCTGAATAAAGTCGGATTTGCTTTGGTTGAGTCTAAACGAGATTAAACAGACTGCTGGTTCTTAAATGTGCCTTACCATAAATAATTTTGACATTCAACTTTTATATAAAAAGTGCTTTTTAACTTAAAATAAATAGTGCTCTAAGCAAAGATTTTTACTTGTTTTATTATTGTTATTATTATTATTATTATTATTATTATTATTATTATTATTATTATTATACATCCAGCTCATCCCTCTGAAGGAACCCTTAAATGTTCTATGTATAACCCCACAATATATGAGCATTTTTGAGATGGTTCCAAGCAGCATCCTTTACAGGGATAACTATCAATCATTTCTAGTGTACAGCCATTATTTCAAACCCCATATAGTGCACTTAGGTTTAGGTTTAGGTTTAGTTGGTTCTCTGGGAGTGGGAGATCCCATTAAGGTTCTATCTGGAACTCAACCCATTCAGAAAGGTTGAAGTAGAACCTTGGCTATGACATGGTCACCATTCATGATTAAAAACATAAAAAAAGGCAATGCATTCACAACAGATGGTAAACGTAATGTTTGAAATTCATCACCATAAAATGCAGCCAGCTGAGGTTAATGAGGGCCAATGACTGAATCACAGGTAATTGGTTCACTGTATTCATTTTACCCCCATGTCCGCAATGCCAGCAAGCACAGCTGCTTCAATTTCACCATTGTTCAGGAGGTAATCAGTCTGAGTAAATTCCTACAGGGCATTAATCTGGCTAATTAGATTAGTGTTACAGAAGTTTTTATAGTTATTCATATAAGTGAACATGAATAGGCAATAATCACTAATTATGTGTGAGCACTACTAGTGATGATTGTTTACAGCAGCACAAAGTAGTGGGATTTATTGGGGTTTTAAGACATGCAACCATTGTTTGGTGAGACAGAAACAAACCTCTGACTCAGTGACCTACCTTGGGATTCAGACTTACTTTAAATTCAATTCAACTTTATTGCCAGTGGACATACTTATAAGTGGAGAGGAAACAATAATGTATAAATCATTAAGGAGCAAAAGGGTAAAAAGCAACTCACAAGTACCATAAAGTAGATGATACAACAAATGTTGTTCAGTGCAGCAGCCACCTAATAATATAGTTCTTAACTATATAGCATATATCTAATAGTATCTAATAGTATAGTTACTTAAACATATGTCATAAAACTAATAATGTAATTCTTTAACCATATACTGCATATCTAAGAGTACTTAGATATAAGAGCTATTTACTTACCTGTATACCATATATCAAAAAGAATATTTAGCAAAATATTATACCTTATATCAAATAATATAGATCCTTATATACTCAGCAAAAAAGAAACATCCTCTCATGTTCAACTGCTTTTATTTCCAGCAAATGTCTTAACATGTATAAATCGTTGTATTAACATAAAAACATTCAACAACTGAGACATAAAATGAGCAAGAGACATTTGATGAACAGAAATTGAATAATGAGTCCCTGGACAAAGTGTGTGTGTGGGGGGGGGTGTCAATATTAAAAGTAACAGTCAGTATCTGGTGGCCTCCAGCTACTTTAAGTACTACAGTGCATCTCATCCTCATGGACTGCACATGATTTGTCAGTTCTTGCTGTGAGATGTTTCTCCACTCTTCCACCAAGGCATTTGCAATTTCTCGATCACGTCTGGAGGGACACATGGTTACATGTAATTTTCCACTGCAAGGAAGATCAGCTGCCCTTCCTGTCTCCCTGTAGCACTGTCTTAGGCGTCCTACATTACAGACATTGCAGTTTATTGCTATGGCCACATCTGCAGTGCCTCATGCCTCCCTGTGGCAGGCCAATAGCATGTTCATGCAGGTAAGCAGGAACCCTGGGTATCTTTCTTCTGGTGTTTTTCACAGTCAGTAGAAAGGTCTCTTTTAATGTCATAAGTTATTGTAACTGTGACCTTCATTGCCTACTGCCTGTAAATTGTTTGTGTCTTAGGGATTGTTCAACAAATGCATGTGCAATAATTGTTTTTGGTTCATTGAACAAGCATGAAAAAACATTGTTTAAACCCTTTCCAATAAATATCTGTAAAGCATATTTGGATTTTACAAAACTATCTTTAAAATACAGTCTCCTGAAAAAGGGATGTTTCTTTTTTTTGCTGAGTATATGTAAGGCTCAATCGATCGATAGATAGATGTGTGTGTGTGTGTGTGTGTGTGTGTGTGTGTGTGTGTGTGTATCTAATACTATAGATACTTAATAATATACAGTACCTTAATAGTATAGTCCCTTACCTATATATTTTATATCTAATAGTATAGTTACTGAACAATACACTGTACCTCATGTCTAATAGTTTTGTTACTTAACAACAAACCATGTATGTAATAATACATTTACTTAACAATATACTCTATAGCTATTAGTATAGTTACTTAACCATAACCAGTATTGTGACGGCAAAAATGCAGCCGATGCACACAAGCACCAATGCATTCATTGCACGACTTCCACCCAGGTGCTGAACGGACAGCTCCCCTTCAGCACCCCGAATGTTTTGGACAGCACAAAAGCACATAGTGGCGAGGTGGGGCAGCAGAAACACACACTTGCTGGAGACTAATCTCCAACAGCAAGCAGTGACCCAGGAGCTGTCCCAGAGTCTGCGGATCACCACGCAAGAGGTCCTTCAGCTTAAGAAGTCCCATGCCGCTGCCATGAAACCCAGCGTTTGCTCATCAAGCTCAGCAATGAGGATGACGTCGAGGCTTTCCTCGAGACCTTTGAACACGTTGCCCTATGAGAAGAGTGGGAGGAACACACCTGGGCCAACATCCTCGCACCATTTCTCTTTGGGAAGGCGCAATTGGTGTACTACTCTCTCTGCCAGTCATAGCTGCAGACTACGAGACACTCAAAAACAAAATTTTGGTTCGCTGTGGCCTATCCCCTACCAACGCGGTGGCCACATTTCACAAGTTGTCCTACCACCTTGGAGTCACCCTGCTGCGCAACGCCCAGAGGTTGCTCCAACCAGGCTGACACACCACTTCCCAGGTCATCGAAAGGGTGGACCGGTTCCTGCAAGCTCTTCTGTCTGAAGAGCAGAAGGCCATTGGGATGCAAGGGGCTGACAGCCTCAGAGAGATGCTGGAAGTGCTAAAGTGTGCCCTAGCCACCCTGGAGATCGGCAGGGGAGAGCGAAGAGAGGTTCCCCCAGGCCCTTGCCACAGACGTCCCCTTCCACAAATGGAAGTGGACCTCCGGCAAGAGAGAAGACGCCCACTGAGCCGGACCCACCCATGACCCCATGGACCTACAAGCCCTGGCTAGCTGGGTGTGCGCTCCATGCTGTAGAGCCCCCTGATGCCCCCAGCCTAGCTTTCAGGGTGAACAGCAGCCCTTTTTTCTGCCCTCCTCAACTTGGGGATCACAGTGACCCTGGCCTGGCCCAGCATCCTAGGTCGAGGCCTCCAGGGAAACAGAAATCTCCCAGTTTCCTGTGTTCATGGGGATGTCACAAGATTGGTGAGGGCTCCCTGTGACCACCCTTCCACCGCCCACCAAGAGCAGACAATGCAGGAAGCCACCAGCTCCCCAACTGCAGGTCCAGTGGGACTATATGGCCCAGGGAGAAGGGGACGCTGTGGAGAGAGCCACCTCAGGTGAGACACACACACTCTAACCCTGTTTTGTCTGTGTTTCACCAGGTCGCTTGAGAAGGAAATTTTGGGGCTAAGCATAAAAAGAATGACAGCTTGAAACACTGTTGGGGCCAGGTGCAGCAGATACAGGGAGTCAGCCAGAACCCCAAGCAGCAGCTGCCCACTGCCTATTTCCTGGAAAAAAGGGGACTGCTCTATTTTTGAACAGTCCCCCAAGCATCCACCGGCTTCACCCCATTCGTGCTCCTCTTTGGATGGCATCCCTGAGGACTGTTGGATGTGGCCCAGGAGGCTTGGGAGGAGCAGCCCTCCCCTTTTTGCTCCCTGGTACAATACATCCAGGAAATGCAGGAGCAGATTGACAGAGTAACACTAATCGTCCGGGAGCATATGCAGGCTGCACAATGAGTTCAGCAGAGGATCTATAACCATCCAGCCCAGCCCAGCCCAGCCCAGGGAGTTGCAACTGGGCAACCCGGTGCTCCTCCTGCTCCTGAATGCCTCCTGCAAGTTTCTGGCCCACTGTCAGAGCCTGTACATGGTCCTCAAGAGGGTTGGCCCAGTCAATTACCAACAGCAACATCCAGGTAAGCATGCAGACACCCAACTGTACCACATTAATCTATTAAAAAGATGGGTCGAGCCTGCCCCAGTGGTGTCTGCCTTTGCCACTCACTCCACAGATTTCCACGAGCGTACCTTGGTCCATCAAGGAGAGGACCTCACCCCCAAGCAGTACCAAGAGTTGACAGAGCTGGTGGACCAGTTTGCCGACATCTTTGCATCCTCCCTCGGGCTGATGCATCTGGTAGAAGTGGTAGTGGTAGAGGGAGTAGTGCTAAGACCACGGCCCTAGCGTGTCCTGGAGTCTCGCTGTCAGGCTATTGAGGAGGAGGTCAACCAGATGCTCCATGATGGCATCACTGAGGAGTCAGCCCCTGGTCCAGCCCCATCATTGTAGTGCCAAAACCCAACGGCAGTATCAGGCTCTGTAATGACTTTCGGAAGCTGAACCAGGTCTCCGACAGCTACCCCATTCCCTGAGTAGACAACCTGGTGGAGAGGCTGGGGAGAGCCCACTTTATCTCGACCGTGGACCTGACCAAAGGATATTGGCAAGTAGCCCTGGCTCCTGAGGACAAGCCCAAGACCGTCTTCAGTACCACCAGAGGCCACTGGCAATACCGGGTTCACCCCTTTAACCTCCATGATGCCCCAGCGACATTCCAATGACTGATGGACATCGCCCTAAGACCACACAGGCCGTTCGCAGCCACCTACCTGGACGATGTCATCATCCACTCCACCACCTGGTCAGACCACCCACACCATCTGGGAGAAGTCTTGGAGAGCCTCCGAAAAGCCAGGCTGATGGCTAACCTGAAGAAGTGCCATCTGGATCTGACTGAGGCACAGAACCTGGGGTACCGCCTGGGCCAGGGTTTCCTAAAACCACAAGAGAAGAAGATAGAGGCAATGAAGGAGTACCCCCAACCGATGTCAAAGAAACAGGTATGTGCCTTTTTGGGGTTGGTGGGATACTACAGAAGATTCATGCCTAACTTCTTCTCTCTAGCCTCCCCCCTCTCAGACCTCATAAAAAAGGGACCGGGTGTGCTGGACCATGGAGACAGAGTGGGAGTTCCAAGCCCTGAAGCAGGCCCTCACCAGCTCCCCCATTCTGCAGAACCCTGACTTCAACCTGCCTTTCATGGTCCATACTGATGCCTCTGAGACAGGGCTAGGGGCCATCCTCTCTCAGACATTAGACGGGGAAGAGCACCCGGTCCTGGAACTGAGCAAAAAACTAAAACCCGCCAAGACGAAGTATGCGGCCATGGAAAGAGAAGTCCTGGTGATAAAATGGGCCATAGAGGAGCTACGCTATTACCTGGCAGGGCGGAACTTCACCTTCATGACTGACCATGCTCCTCTACAGTGGATGGCCTGAGCAAAGGACACCAATGCCAGGGTAACCAGTTGGTTTCTATCGTTACAGGACTTCTCTATTTAGGTGCAGCACCAGGCGGGGGCCCACCATGGAAACGCGGATGGCCTCTCACACCGATACACTTTATGGGCCAAACCATCATCAGTAGTAGGCTCGTGGCTTAAGGGGGGGGGATTACTGTGACGGCGAGCATGCAGCCTGTGCACACAAGCACCAACGCGCTCCTCGCATGACTGCTGCTCGGGTGCTGAATGGACAGCACCCTGAATGTTTTAGACAGCACAAAAGCAGATCACTGCGAGGCAGGGCGGCAGAAACACACATGGCTACCAGCCAATGAGGGGACTGGCAGTTATCCACCATCCAGCTGTTGCTGGGAGAGTATAAAAGGTCCATGGCAGCACAGAGAGGTGAGAAACATCTCTGATGTTGATCACGCTGACATTCTTGTCCATCTCCCTTTCAGAAACCGATGTAGAAGACGACAGCGCAGACGAAGACGGTCCCTGGCTCCTCTGCTCTCTTGGCCGATACCCACTGCCAGCGTCACGCTCCCTGGGTCCCGCCTCAAGCCTGCTTCAGCCAGTTCCCTGCTCCTCACTACAAGAAGACCGCGTTGCCCACTTCCTCCACATATTAAAATAAAAACATCTCCTGTTTTGCCTCCACTCTGCCTGCTGTGTGTCTGTGTTTGTCCTGCTGCAGCTTTGAGTAGCTACAAGTATATCTAAAACAGTAGTTACTTAACTACATTATATACATATATGAAATAGTATAGATATTTAACAGAATGCTACATGTCCAATAGTATATTTACTTAACAATATGCCATACTGTATCCTTTAAAATATTAAGAAATTGTTGTATTCCCTTTTTTATATGAATGTCACTATGCAACCTTCATATTTGCAGATTTTCAGTATTTGTTCTCTCAACTTATTTACTTTTCTCAGAGTTTTTGGTTTTATAACCACATTTGACAGGGGATGAATAAAAAATGAAATGCAATATCCAATTCTCACTTCCAAAAGTTAAAGTGGATTAGCTATATTTCAATTATTCATCTTCTGTGTGAGCTGCACAAATCTTCATTAACATTTATATTATATTAGCTCACGGCTGCATGATATGCATATTTTTCTCAGGTCTGGTTTGAGAAAAAAAAATTCGAACTTTAAATTAAATTAGTGTAACATCACTGTCTTATCAGGGGAAAGACACTTAGTTCTCTATTATTATTTTCCATGTTGTGGAAACAGCATTGAAGAGAAGGATTTAAAATACTCAGATATAATTCATGATTATACAGCTTGTATTAAAAAAATATCACTTGTTCTATTTGCATAGTGGTCTGACAAAAGTTCAGTACTGCTTTATAATCTATATGACAGAGATACTTGTGATGTCTAGAACTGTATTACTGAAAAAGCTGTATTACTGTATTACTTATAGCGTTTAATGAAATCGTATGTTTCTTTCTCTAAAAAGTTAAGCTATCTAGAGAACAAATCTCAGGTGAGATGGACCGAAACTGTGGTGGATGGTGTTTGAAAAGCAGTCACAAAGTTCACAGCTATTAAAAGGGGGAAAAACAGCTCTTTCCAGTGCTGTGAGCAGAATTGAATCTTTCAGCCTCCGTCTCATGAACAATATGGAGGGCCTCGGGGCCAGCATGCGCCTGTTGAGCTCCAAATAAATACAGCCTAATATATCAGGCTAGATGGGCTCATCTCCCAGGAAGCCATTGTGTTCTGCAGTGATACTTCATAAGGGTGTGTAAATGGTAAAATTGCAATCATACATATTGCAAGCAGAAAAGACCCTCTCAAGAACCTGAGTGCATCTGCAGTCATGAAATATATTTCTGGTGATGAGTTCTTTAAATGGAATTAGGGGATCATGCCTCTGAGGTTCAAAGCCAAATGAAAGCTTTTATATTACATTGTTGGATATTTTCCAAACCTAGACATGCCATTATTTGTACTTTCATTCTTTTATTTTAATCTTAAACTCTGTGGGTTGTTCATGTCTACACTGTTGTTTCATGCTATGCTCAAAACTACTACTACTACTACTACTTCCCATTTTTCTAAGTAAAATATTTTAGCATTGTTATTCGGTACAAGACTGTATAGCTAATCAAAGTAGGCCTCACAGCAAAGACTTGATACTGACTGGTGTAAAAGTCAGGCTTATTTCCAAAAAGTGAAGTTTACTAATGCTTTGCCAGCTCAATGATTAATGAACCTCTCTCTCTGAGCTTCCTAAAAGATTTTTATGCCTTTCCCCCTCAATAAAACCGGCTTTGAGAAGTTAGGATGAAAAGGCGAGAGAATAGATTTTACTGGATCCAGAGAGGATTCAAGGACAAAATTGCTTATTGATTTCTTTCACTTTGTCTATCAGAGGAAAGGCTTGTGTGTCGACAACAGTCAGAGCGATGCATTAGTCCATATCTCTCTGAAGATTGATCCTTCAATGGTTTCGATAGTGGCAGGAGAAGGCTTCCAGAGGTCACTCAGTGACGGATAGCAGTCGATAACCTTCATCACATGCCAGGATTTGCAGACAGATTTGAAATTTGATAAACGTCAGTCGAAAGTGTGCAGCTGTAATCTTGGCTCAGACTACCAAGGTTACAGATATGCAATTATTTCTCTCTATTTTCTTTATTTTCATTAGTTTAAACTGCTGAATTCCTTTATGAAGCTGTAGTATATGATCACGAAGGTTATCCAGTTATAGTCTTCAAATAGTCTTTATGTAATCAATGCTGGCAGAGGAAAATGCAATAGCAGAGACATTACTGAGGGAAAGAGGAAAGGCAGAGACTGTGTATGAGAGCGTTTGAGGTGAACATTACCCCCACTGAGCCCACATTTTTTTCTGATTGCACTCCCTGAAAGACTCACATTCACAGCTCACACTGCATGGCAACCTCCAGGAGCTTTTGAGAAGTGATAGCTGAAAAAAGGTTGACGGTGAATCTATTTTAATATGGTCCAGTAAAGAAGTCCAGTGATTTTTCTGAGAAATGTCAGTTTCCTGTCAAACTCGTCTAGTCATCTGGTCAAGACTCACTAAAAGTTCTTATCAACATTTGCAGAAGGCAGCTGTTATTAACCATCCGGGAGCCATTTTTTTCTGGTTATTTTTCCAGAAAGGGACCACTGCATTTCACAAACAAGACACACATTATGGATGGACCAATTTGGTTTGGTGATTTGAAATGATACATATTAATTTCTCAGTTACAGGAGCATGAAATTGAATTTTGGAATTGAGGGTATTCAGCATGCAATTCGCCGGCAATATCCAAACACATTAGAAAAGAAAATATATATGCACATTACTGAAGCATGTTTACAATTATGATATTGCTTCAGTAATACTCTCAAATACAAATGGGTTGAACCTCAACCAGACCAGAGAAATCCAAATGTTGTTGTGGATGTATATAATCGTGTTATATAATAATAATTTATATATATATATATATATATATAAATATATAAATCTTATATAGATATATATATATATATCTTTTCATGTGACAACACTGAAGAAATGACACTTTGCTACAATGTAAAGTAGTGAGTGTAC
>JANDJT010000001.1:30264968-30275662 GCA_024331685.1 Stegophilus panzeri | reverse complement strand
GGCACACACAGAGAGGTAGCCATATGGAAAAGTACCTCATGCCCACGGTTAAATATGGTGGTGGATCTTTAATGTTTGAGGACCTGGACATTTTGTTAGGATACATGGCATCATGGACTCTATCAAATATTAACAGATATTAAATGACAACCTGACTGCCTCTGCCAGAAAGCTTAAAATGGGCTGCTGGTAGGATTTTCCAGCAAAACAATGATCCAAAACATACATCAAAATCAACACAAAAATGGTTTACTGGGCAGCTGTGGCTCAGGTGGTAGAGCGGGTTGTCCACTAATCGTAGGGTTGGCGCTTTGATTCCTGGCCCACATGATTCCACGTGCCGAAGTGTCCTTGGGCAAGACACTGAACCCCAAACACAACTATTTAACTCAACAATATTAAACAGTCTAACTAGAGTCAGAGGAATTTATAGAAGAATGGAAGTATAACAAAGATGATAAATTAGCAATTGGTGTAGTACACATTGTGGTTTGCTAAAAATGAAGTGAGTCACATTTCTGCAGTGTGAACCTCACTAAAATTCTGATCCCGTTATGGCACTATATTTCTTCCACATACTTTGTGACTTTATACCTTGTTCCTTAGTTGAGTTCATAAATATCTGATATGCCACAATTTGCTGCAAGACACATTTTTACTGAGAGTCTCCGTAAACTTAACAAAGTGGTAACTTTGCTTTAGTTTTCTACTTTTACTCCTTTTACCATGAGGCCATGTTTTATATTCAATAACATTGATCCTAGCTGTGGACTGACACTGGACTGAAGTTATTTGAAGCTCAGTTGCAGCTGCAGTGATTGGGAAATGAGCTGAGTGGCAGGAGCAATCACCCAAAACCCAGAACAGCTTCAACCCCCATCTGTCTGTCAAAAGGCTGGGCAACAAGACACTTAGCTGCAAGTGTGTGTGTGTGTGTGTGTGTGTGTGTGTGTACACACACTTGCATCAACAGCATCTGGAAGAGCAAACGTCTGGTGAAAAAAGGGTTCTTAATTTTTTTCCCTTAAAGTCAGTTTTTTTTTATAGAACTGTGACAATGTTGAGTGCTTAAATGGTTCTTTGGAGTTCAGAAAATGACTCTTTTTTGTTTGTGACATTCAAATTACATCACAGTTTTTATATTCCCGTCTGTCAACTACACTGTAAAGAGTAATTTATCACCATCATTAAAAAGACAGTGAAGTTAATTCAGTTTTACAAGGTTTTTTTTTCACTCCAAGCTGTTGTCTCTCTTTGTTCCGAGGCAAACAGTTACCTGTCATTTTTCTATTAATTCATTCATTTATTTTCATTAAGCGCTTTATCCCGGTCCGGGCCACAGTGTATCTTGAGAACGCTGGGCGTGACACCTGAATTGACACCAGAGCACCATGCGCACACACAATCACACACTCGTTCACACCTAGGAGTAATATAAAGTAGCCAGTCCACCTAACATCATGTTTTTGGGAGGTGAAAGAATCCCACATGGATATGGGGAGGAAAAGCAAAACTCTGCACTGACACTAACCCAAACTTAGTGGTTAGCACATTTTCCTTGCATTTCTGGGGTTGGTGATTCAAATTCTGCCTCTGCCCTGTATGTTTCCTCTCCCAGTCCAAAGACATGTATTGTAGGCTGATTGACATTTCCAAATTGTCTGTAGTATGTGAATGGGTGTGTGAATGTGTGTGCAGTTGTGCCCCACGATGGGTTGGCACCCCGTCCAGTGTGCCCCCCACGTTTTGCCCCGAGTTCCAGAGATAGGCTCCAGGCTCCCTATGACCCTGTCTAGGGTAAACGGTATGGCAAAAGGATGGAAGGATGGATGGATTTAGTGGGCAGCATGGTGGTGCCATGGGTAGCAATGCTGCCTCGCAATGTCCGGATCTCCAGTTTGATCCTGAGCTCAGGTTATCATCTGGGCAGAATTTCTGTGCATGTTCTCCACATGGGTTTTCTCCAGGATCCCAGGTTTTCTCAAAACATCAGTAAGTTGACAGACTAAGACAATTTACCCATATGTGTCAATGTGTCAGTGGGTGAATGTGTGTGCATGGTGCCCTGCAGTGGACTGGCATCCCATCCAAGGTCTATTCCTGCCTCAATCCTAGTGTTGCGGAGTTAGGCTCTGGATCCACTGCCACCCTGACCAGAATATAGAAGTTACTGAAAGTGTGAATGAATTATTGGGTTAAATGGTAAAAGAAAATATTTGGCATACCATTTATTATGACATGAATGTATATGCTACTTAAAATTTTTGAATTTCCAGCCATAAATTCCTTTCCACATCCTAGAAATGTAGTGTCATGTCATTGTTTGCTTCCACCTACTGATCACAGCAACTCCCCAGAAACACACACCTACACTCATGGCGACTGATGTGTATTTCTCTGAGATTTAAGCAGTCTGATAACATAAAATTTTATTGGTGCACGGAGCATCTCCTACCAGTCTGAAGCCAGACAGTTGAAGATTAGAAAAACATCGCCTTGTCTTTTTCGAATCTTACACTGCCAAGTTTCGGTGAGCCTGTGCCCACTGTCTGAAATTCCTGTTCATGGCTCATCATCTGCTGTTGTAGTCCATCTGCCTCAAGAGATGTTTGACATGTGCATTCTGAGATACTTTTCTTCTCACCACAGTTGTAAAGAGTGCTTCTTTGAATTGTCATAACATTCCGGTCAGCTTGAACCAGTCTGGCGTTTTCCTCTGACATTTCTCATCAACAAGGCATCCACCGGTAGATGTTTTTGTTTGTTTGTTTGTTTGTTTGTTTGTTTGTTTGTTTTCCAGACTATTCTTTGTAAACTCATTGTAGATACTGCTGTATATGAAAATCCAGGAGATTAGCATTTTCTGAAATACTCAAACCAGCATCTAGCACAACCATGCCACAGTCAGTAAGTCAATGAGATCACAATTCTTACCCCATTTTGATGTTTGATGTGAACATTAAGTGAAGCTCTTCACCTGTATTTGCATAAATGTATGCATTGCACTGCTGCTACATGATTGGCTGACTGGATAATTGCATGAATGTGCAGGTGTACCTGTGTTCCTATTAAAGTGAGTGTAAATACTAGTATAGAACTATACAGTATACCGGCATAAAGAATATACAACTATTTATTTACTTAGGTTCTCTCTTAGGTTTAAAATGTTTAGTTATACTCTAGCCCTTGTAAAACCAGCATTAGTGTTTCAGGTTGTTCGTCCTTATAGCTTCTCTAAGTCCTTTATACCATTCAACAATCAGCTGTTTGCAATCAGCTGTTCTCTGAGCCTGCCATATATTTTCAGCAAGCACGTCCAACTGCAAAATGAAGACACAGGAGAAAATGGGATCATATCATCTATTACTTGAAATAAGAAACATTTAGATCAATAAGACTTGTAGGAACTGTAGATACATCTGTAATCCAAACTCTATTTCTTCACTACTAAAGGTCAAGTCATAACTGAGCCAGTCTTGGTCCTGAGTGTAGGGTATTTGTTGCCCATTTGTCCTCAAAATGTAATTCTGCGGGAGAGTGAAAGACTAATGTTCTCAATTATTACACACAAGCCAGGACATAATGATAAACATGAGCCAGGAGCTGGTTACAAATAAGCTTAAAATGGAAAAAAAAAAGAAAAAAAGCAGTAGTCTGCTGTGAGGTTTTATTCTATTACCTGTGTGCCACCTAGTGGACTTGAAGTCCCATTACCCCTCACATACATCCTACTGTGCAAATTAATTCATTCATTTTCCATGGTACATGAATTTTAATTACACTAAAGCGTGTTCAATCGCCCGAATAGCTCTCTGTTAAACAAAAACAAAAGCTTGCAAGTGCTATGTACTCGTTATGAACAATTTGTTAGTGCGACCAGTCATTTCCACATTCTGGTTCAGTGAAGAAGGAAAAAAAAAAAAAATGGAGTAGCTTAAAATATTACTTAACTATCATTTAAATCCAACTGAAAAATTATATTGCAGTTATATAGCCTAATATTGGTTAATCTACATGACAATGTGGTCAATTAGAGAAACCCTACTATAAAATGTATGACTTGCAAGAGAAACATAAAATGAATGATATATCCTATATATCTCAGCCATTTCCAAGACTAAAATTCTACCTCCTCTCCTTTAGTGATAAAACACATCTGTCTTCATTCACTTCCTGTTATAGCAGAATTGAACAGGACTTCAATCACTACTCATGCACTACACACAGTCTGCAAATGATAAATAAGAAGTTCATTCCCCTTTTACCTACAAATCACAATAATCATATAACTATGATCTTATGACTGTATACTTTCAAATGTGTGTTTAAAAAAAATATGCAACTCTGTCTTAAAAAATAATCCCACAATTCATTACCGCAAGCAGGCTGAATCCTGTGATTACTAGGGAGACAGTTTTAAACAAAAATAAATCTTCTTTTAAAGCATGGTGTATGTGTTGTTTTGATAGATGATGATGAGTCGCAGATGTGGCACTCGGAAAGAGGCTTTATAGATGAGCTCAAGACCATGACAGTTTTAATTAGTAACCAAAAAATGAATTAAAAGCACAGCAGCATAGTGAGTAGTGTTGATACTTCACAGTTCCAGGGTCCCGGGTTCCATCCTGAGTTCGGGTTGCTGAATGTATAGAGTTTCACATGTTCTCCTTGTGTTTGTGTGGGTTACCTCCAGGTTCTCTGGTTTCCTCCCATTGTTCTAAAGCATGCATATATGTGTGATTGGTTATACAGTTGTGGTCAGAAGTTTACATACACTCATCATGGACATGAATGTCATGGCAATATTGGGCTTTCAATAATTTCTTTGAAAGGTTCTTTTTCTGGGGCAGAATGATGGTACAACATCTTTAATTAAAAATAAATAAATAAATAAACAACAACAACAAGTTTTAATTCATTTGGGATTTTCTGTAATCAACACAGGACCAAAATTATACTTACAGGGTCAAAAATATAATACAAACACTTAGATTATTAATTCAGTGGTGCTGAAAGTTTTGAAATGTCCTTTAATTTAGTGATCATGATCTTCTTCACTGTGCCAACATAAAAAGGGTGTGTTTGACAGCACTCATTGGATTGACCAACACACAGTACTATGGGAAAGTCCAAGGAGTACACTGCAGATCTGAAAAAGAAGATGGTGGATTTACACAAGTCAGGAATGTCTCTTGGAGCCATTTCTAAACAATTGCAGATTCCAAGATCATCAGTTCAAACAATTGTACATAAGTACAGGTTATTGGGAAGTGTAGCCACCTTGCCAAGGTCTGGAAGAAGGCCCAAACTATAACCCGCAGCTAAGAGGAAATTGGTTCGCATGGTCGAGAAAAACCCAGGAACCACCAAGGCACAGGCCTGCCATGAACTGGAAGCTCCTGGAAAATCAGTGTCACTGTCTACAGTCAAGCAAGTTTTACATCACCATGGACTGAAAGGCTGCTGTTCAAGAAAAAAGCCCCTGCTCCAAACTCAACACCTTCAAGCCAGACTAAAGTTTGCGAGACAAAGATTGAGTTGTGTGGCCACAATGACCAGAGGCATGTTTGGAGGAGTAAAGAACACTGTACCAACTATTAAGCATGGTGGTGGTAGCATTAAGCTCTGGGGCTGTTTTGCTGCCAGTGGAACTGGTGCATTGCACAAAGTGGATGGAATGAAGTATAAATGACAGGGGAATCAATAAGTTTCCCAATGTTCTTAAACAAAAAATAATAATAATAATAAGATTGCATCACAATGATTGATTTGTTATCAACAACCAACTGAACCACAGCTAACAGGGTGACAGGACAAATATATATCATAATCATGATCAGACCCTTCCAGCAAAACACACACACACACACACACACACACACACACACACACACACACACACACACAGAGTTATACTTTGACAATTATACTTTGTCATTTATTTATTGAAGAAAATGATCCAATATTTCATATCTGTGAGTGGCAAAAGTATGTGAACCTCTAGGATTAGCAATTAATTTAAAGGTGAAATTAGAGTCAGGTGTGAGTGAGCGCCCTGTTTTTATTTAAAGAAGTGGGATCTAGGAAAGCCTGATCTTCACAACATATGTTTGTGGAAGTGTATCTTGGCACAAACAAAGTAGATTTCTGAAGACCTCAGAACACTCAGAAGACATTGTCCCAAAGCAGCTTTACAGAAATATATAAATTCAGGATATAGATTTTAAATGTATGAATTTGTCCCTAATGAGCAAGCCAGAGGTGATGGTGGCGAGGAAAAACTCCCTGAGAAGGTATGAGGAAGAAACCTTAAGAGGAACCAGACTCAGCAAGGAACCCTTCCTCATCTAGGTGACACCGGATTATAACGGATTATATTATATGGGTACAATTATAAATAAATCCCTTCTGTAAATGTGCTAATACAACATGCTCAAATAGTGCAGTTGTGTAACCAGGAAAATTCATTACAGCTTTTACATGGGCGGCTGTGGTTCAGGTGGTAGAGCGGGTTTTACACTAATCGTAGGGTTGGTGGTTCGATTCCCGGCCCACATGACTCCACATACTGAAGTGTCCTTGGGCAAGACACTGAACCCCAAGTTGCTCCCGATGGCAAGTTAGAGCCTTGCATGGCAGCTCTGCTACCATTGGTGTGTGTGTGAATGGGTGAATGAGACACAGTGTAAAGCAGTTTGGATAAAAGCGCTATATAAGTGCACCATTTACATGAAGTCTGTTTTGTTGAACTTCTCCACTGTTCACTGAAGGAGGCTTGAGTGCAAAACTTTTTGTGATAATTGCAGTGCTAAGGCTATAATAGCAATTGTAGTCCTAGCCATCATAACATAACTGTTCGTTTGAATTGAGGTTTTTATGGTTTTTAGGACGGTTTTTAAGTGGTACCATCCTCAGTAATCTCAATGATCTTTAGGCTGCACCGTGTGGGGCCATCCTCAGCAGCAGCATGTAACTTGCAATGATGAGAACTTCAACCAGAAGTAGGGTATCAGGATGGATCAGGCAGGTCCGAATAGCCGGGAAAGGTGGGACACATGTGGGTGCCCTGGCAGTCAAGATAGCTTTTCTCCAAATGTTCCACACTGGAAATTTTCGTAGTCTACTGCAGCAGTGAACAGTAAGAGAAATAAGGGCATAAAGAAAATATCTGTGATTTAAGGTGCATTCACTCCAATGGCTCAGATTTTGACATCCCTGTTTGCATTGCCAGTTATTGCTATGGTAGATCTCATTAACAGTGTCAGAGCTTACAGCCATATATCTACTGGTTTCAGCCTCAGAAGCACAGGTGATGACAGACTTTGTCCAAAACATATTTTCTCTGGAAACCTTGTGTACTTGTGAACTGAATTTTTATTGCATCTACATTTAACAGTGTGAAGTTAATAGTAGTGAAGTTTTGTCTGCAGAGATGGATGGATGGATGAATGGATGAATGCCCTGCTAACTAAATTAATAGCTTCAGCAATGTACAGATATATTCATTTAAAAGATAAATATATAAAGATCTAGATCATAGGTCAAAAATAAATGAAGAATTAAAATATTATTGTGAACCAACGAGTTATGAACAATTACAGTGTGTTGGACATCTGCCCTCCCCCCAACCTCCCAACCCCCCATTAACTACCGCTCGATGGAATGATCCGTTTCCATGGAACCCTGCAACACCTTTAAGAAGGCCAATCACAGTCAAGCAACAAAAGACACACTTGTGGTTTATTATTATTATTATTATTATTATTATTATTATTATTATTATTATTATTAATTCATTAGAGTATATTTTCATACTAATTAGTAAGTAAATGTATCCTGTAAAATATAAACATAAAAAAATTATGTTTCTAATAATTATTTATACATTATTATTATTATTAAAAGGCGTGTAATTTAATTAAAACTAAATATCCACCAGGGGGCGCCAAAGTGAGAGCCCGACCGTCCTCTGGTCAGACTAGACGTAGGGGTGATTTTATACCCTTGTGCAGGGCACCTCTGTAGGCAGTAGGGAACCATTTTGGGATTCAGAAATGTATTTATTTATTTTCTCATTATCTAACTGTTAGAATTTTTAATGAGTTGATTTTGTACCAAAAGAAAAGTACTAGATCTCTCTCTCTTTTTTTTATCTGTAAATGTACAAATAGTAAGAAGGAAATTCCTTTCAAGAGCTTTTGAAAAAAAAATTTTGGCATTTATTTAAAATATTTATTAGAGGTGTCAATAATATTGGCAAATCTTTTATGAGATTGTTGGGTTTTTTTTTTTGTTTTGTTTTTTAAATTCTGGATTTCTGTGTTATTTATCTGGATTTTAGTTTGTTAACTAGTTGTTAGAAATATGGAGTTAATTTTCTACCTAAAAGAAAAGTACTAGATCTATTTAAAAAAAAAATAATAAATAAATAAAAAAATCTTAAAGCATGTACAATTAGTGAGAATAAATATCCACCTTTCAAGAATTTTAACTGTAAAGGTGTCAGTCATTTTGGCACATATTGTTTGGGAGAAAATACTATCAATTTAGTAAGTAGGTGTAATGAAAGAGTTCTTTTTTTCTCTCTTAGATTGCAGTTAGTTTCTTCTAATTTTTAAGTGTAAATTTTAATTTGGTGTGTGTTATGTTTAGAGCATCATGATTGCCTCACAGTTCCAGGTTCTCTGATTCGATCTTGATTTCAGTTAGGGGGATTTCACATGTTTTCCTCGTGTCTGCCTAGGTTTCCTCCAGGTTCTCCGGTTTCCTCGCACTGTCCAAAAACTTGCCAGTAGGTGTATTGGCTACACTAAATCGGCCCTCAGTGTGAAAGAGTGTATGAATGTGTGTGTACTTGGGGCCCTGCAGTGTACTGGCATCCCATCCGGGGGAGTTCTCTCAGCTTGCATGCAGTGTTACTGGGATATACTCCAGCTCCACTGCACCCCTGACCAGGATAAAACACTTACTGAAGATGAATGAATGAACATGTTTATTGTGTACAGTGATTTAATGAAGGGTGAGAGTAATTCTGGAGGATGCAATACTGACAGGTCAGAGCTGAAATATCAATAAAAACTGGTGGCAGTATAAAAACATTTGCTACACACTGGTAACCATGCATCACTGCAGGAGTTGTTTATTGTCTCTCAAGTAAGACATGTAATCTGTTGTATATCTGCTAAACCAAGACTGGATGATCGTTTCACTGAGCATCTGTGTACCATAAGAATGAAAGATTTCTGCTTTCCACAGCCGAGACACTCTACCACTGGACATAACGTTAATCATATCTCTGTTTTGACTGCTGTTTGTTCTTAGTAGAGATTATGTGAGGAAACATATGGAAAAAAAACAGCCTTAAATGGAAAAATCTATGGAAAAACAACTGTTTTGAGAAAAACTGTTACACCATCAACTACTGGGAATAAGCTATCTGCTGGTTTCACCTCCTATAGCCTCAGAAACACTTTGTTTGCAGATGAAGGATTTGTTTTGTCAAAACGTCCTGTTTCTCTTGAAACTTTGTGTACTAAGATGAAATTTTACTACCTCTAGATTTAATACTGATTTAAGTTAATTAATTGATTTGTTAATTAATTAATGGGAAAACACCCGCTAACATGAATATTCAATATAGATATTGTTTTAAATCTAGATAAAATAGATAACAAATGCCTAAAAAAACAGCAACAGACCATGTATTATTATTATTACTATTAACCACCGCTCAATGAAATGATCCCTTTCCATGGAGCTACTTTCAGAATGCCAAACACAATCAAGACTTTTTCTTTCTCTTTTTTGCATTTTCCTATTAATTAGTAAATAAGTATTCCGTCTCATATCATTATGCGTGTATTTACAGTGTTGAAGTATATCACTCATATGTTTAAGAAGTAATAAAAAAGCAAAGCTTCGAGATTATTTGATGTTGTCAATTATTTCAGCAGTGTCTTGCACTAAATATTCACCAGGGGGCGCCAAAATGAAAAGTGGAAGTGGAAGTAGGGGTGATTTTAGACCATATGTACAGTAGGGCACCTCTGATTTTGTACCAAAAGAAATTTACTAGATGTATAGAAATAATAAAATATACAAATAATAACAATAATAAATAATAAATATCCAAATCCTAGATAGATAGATAAATAGATAGATAGATAGATAGATAGATAGATAGATAGATAGATAGATTTGTTGTATTTAAGGCAAGACACTAAGAGGTGAAGAGTAATTTTTGGAATAATAATAATAACCATAACAATCTTGATAATAGTTTATAGTGAGCTCCAACTTTTGATTTTATTTATTTACTTATTTATTGAAAATGGCAATAGCATCAAGGACCTGTCAGGGACACACACACACACACCCTACTTTGAGATCCATGGTTCTAAAGTGCACCAGAACGAGAAATTTCGACACACTGCCTTGAAATCAATTCACTGGATACATATATTTCTAATTTTAGAAGTATTTATCATTCTGCCTCTTTCAATTGGACCAAAATGATTGTTTTATATCCCAGAGTAAGATTAATTCTAAAGACATTTCTACAATAAACATATGCAGGTATATAGGTTTCTTACAATCTACCAGCAAAACAGTAGTGATGCATTTAAAAATAAACTTTAAAAAATATATGTAATAATATTTTTATTTACTGTCTACAAAAATAAAGTCAATTTATT
>JANDJT010000001.1:30249548-30264868 GCA_024331685.1 Stegophilus panzeri | reverse complement strand
ACACTCTATGTTCCAGAGTCATTGTTTAATATATACAGTACTTTGTGCTAAAGTCTTAGGCACATACAAAGAGATGCTGTAGAGCAAAGATGCCTTCACCAATAATGAAATTAAATGTTTCTACATTTAAAAAATATGATAAAGAGCAGTAATCAGAAATAAATGAAACAAAGCTGATATTTTAGGTGACAACCCTTTGCTTTAAAAAAAATTGTATTAATAGTCTCCAGTACAATTAGTTCAGTTTTATAAGGAAATGATCTGTACGTTTTATTGAGCATCTTGCAGAACCAGCCATGAGAATGATTTCAATACGTTCTTCTTTTGTCAAAGGCATTCTTAAAGGCTGTCTGAAAAATATAAACCAAGTATGAAAAAGTTTAGAAGACATTTTGCTAAAAAAAAAAAAAAAAAAAAAAAGGTGTTAATTTCCCCTATGCATGGAGACTTTCGAGACACCCTGTAGATCCTGTCAGCCAGCAGAACAACTCTAGCTATATGTATTTGTTTTATAAGTACACTGGAATTCCTTTCTTCTCATATTAGGAGTCAGAGTAACATTATAGCACCCCAAGCGTCTTAGTCACTAAGTCACAACAGCCTGATATGCCTATGGTCCTGTTAGAGGGTGAAAAAACTGTACCAAACAGAAATTTATAACCAAAGCTGACACACGAAACATCATTTTGCATTAATACAATTTTATTGCTTTAAAGGTTTGATACAGAACAGCTTAAATTTCTGATTTCAAAAGCACTCATGTGAAGAGCAGGAGTAGTGTACCAAAATACTATCAATGATTCTGGTTCTGTTCAAGTCCAGTAGAATTACTTTTTGTGTGTAGCAGCGACGCGAAGCTCCCTTTAATATCAATCTGTAGGTGGCAAGACTGTACTGTTTTCTAGTTTTTGCCATAGGGGAAGGAGAAAAGGGCACGAAGGAACCAGGAAGAAAACAACCAGGAAAAAAAACAACTGAAAATAAGCAAAGTGATGAGAGGAATGTGGGTGTGCATGGATTCAGTATATCCACCCCACTCGTTTTAATTCACAGTCAAGTGCTAGAAGTAGTGATTGACAGTTCGACTTGCTCCAAAATCAAGAGTTGGGGAGAATATTTGCAACTCAGGAAGGTACATTTCAAATAAGCATCATGTAAAAACCCTGAGAGCTAGACAGTGTGAGAAGGAAGGAACAGAAAAATACCCATTTAATAGAACATAAAATGGTTAACATGCAAAAACTACCCTAAAGATTTACCCAGAAGAGAAAAACAATACATTTCACAGTTTTATATGCCTTGTATATTTTGTAAGAAAGAAAGAAAAACCTCATATCTCATCCAAACTGATATAATAATGATAATAATGATAGCCAACAAAAGAGACAAAATAGACCACAGAGTCTATAAAACATTTTTTTTTTTAAATCTACATAAAGCCTTTGGATCAATAGTGATTATTGCTAGGGGAAAAAGAAGACCCAGATCAGCTGGGCTAATAAAGTATTGAATCTGAAACATTTCTCTCTGCAGCATAATTAATACATGGCTTCTCCATATTTTTACTTCTTTAACCACACTGGGTTACAATAAATACATTTAAAACAGTCCGTGTGCATTCTCAACAGGAATACACACACACACACACACACACACACACACACACACACACACACACACACACACGGATACACACGCAACACACTCACACATAGCAACCCAGGAAAAGGCATTAGGAGAACCAGAGTCTCAGAATACAACATGCAGACTGAGTAAGAGATTGCATTTTTCATTCAAGTTCATCCAACATTAGTCTTATGCCAGTGGCCACTGCGGTGAGGAAATACGTCATCCAATACCGGATTGCTCATCACCTGTCAAAGAAATGCTCGCTTGCTAATACTCTGTTTCCTAGCGCTCACACCACAAATTCAAAAAGGTTTTTATTTCCTGTAAAACACCGGAGGTGACTGTGGTAAATGGGACTCGTCCAGTCAGCGAGGACCGGTCTGGAAAATGCCGTAATCAGTTCGGTTTGCTGCTCTTTGAGGTTCGCTTTGAGTCTGAGGTTTACACATTTGAGAGAAAAGTAAAATGACAGAAATACCCAACTCCACACGTGATCATATGATTGACCTGATATCCTATTAGGAGAGATGCTCAGGAGGATGATGGTCCTGGAACTGGTGCCGTAGCCAGACAGGAGGCAGCAGGGTGACAACTTTCAAGTAATGAGAAAAACTAGCATTTGGACGCAGGAGGCCTGTGTTAAACCTCTGGAGAAACACAAGTAAGGCCTGAAGTAGAAGGGTTTTGGAAGACATTTAACCTGGACACAGGACTTTCCTTCTGTTGAGATCTGTTTGTGTTTTGTAGGTGATACTGGAGCTAGAGCCCTTTTTCTTGAGCCCTTTAGATTAAAACAAAAAAAATAAACAAACAAAAAAACACTGCACTTCCATCAATAATAAAAAGCTTGTCCTTGACTTTCTTCCCCCCAAAAAAAGAAAAAAAAAAAAAAAAAAAGTTTAAAACATGATGTCTGACATGGTCAGCGTAGCTGGAAACAAAATCATGCTATTATAGGCAAATATTGCCCAGATATTATATGCTGAATATTGCTGCATGCTACTCAGAGGGTTACCCATAATGCAGCTTTGCCTTCCAGACTGAAGCCTCTGCAACTCGCCGTGCCCTCTGTTATGTCATACAAAAGCCAGAATACAATTCATTGTTTCAGGTATTCTAGAGGCCTTTCTATCACTAAAGCTGAAAGGTGGATTTGAGTCCATGAACAGCCCTTTAAAAAATAAGCGCAGTTGTACATATTCCAGTTATATTCGTATGCACAAATCGTCACACAGTAGTTTCAGTAGCCATGTGCCAGCTTGTTTGCAACCTCATATGACCATTCTCTGTTCAGTCCCTTAATCATATACAAATCATTATACCAAATTGTTTCATTTATTTATTGCTTAAATGTGACATTTTCAAAAAAAGGTTTTTTTATAAAATACTCTAAAAATCAACTAAATAATCTGGTAGTAGATAAAGATATAGCAAAAAAAAATAATAAAGTAGCAAGGCACTTGTAAATGGTCTTTTTGTTGCTGTTTAAAAATGTTTTGCAGTACAAAAGTACTTATTGTATGGCACTCGCACTGGAGTTACGCTTTTCACTCCACCCCGAGGAGAGGAGGCTCACTGGTAGGGAGGATGCGCTCAATGTCAGGCTTGGAATGGATCTCCAGCAAGTCTTGCAGAAATCCGTCTGGTTGCTCCACCTCTGTGGGTGAATCTGAGGCTAGTTCCTCTGCTGGAGGATCTTTGGGCGTCTCTATAGCTGGTCTGGTTTCTGCATTGTCTGTGACAGAAGCTTCTTTATTATGTTCCGGCTCCCTATTTGTGGTGGAGGCAGACTCATGCTCTTTCTCCTTCGTGCTTTCACAATCGTTTTCTGATGGAGGGTTTGTGCTGGTGGGAGTGGATTCCCTCTCACTACCCGAGCCCCCGCTGAATCCCTCCTCCTCTCCAGCTCTGCCCAAGTCTCCATCTGCACCACGGGGTTTCTGGTGGATACGCTGGTGCCTGACCAGGCTGTGTTTCAGGGTGAATGTGCGCTCGCAGGTCTGACACTTGTAGGGCCGCTCACCTGTAGAAACACGATGGTTGAAGCATCCATTAGAAAGTTATCTATGCTATAACAGAAACTAGGCTCGAGCACGTATTCATTCAAATTGCTCTTACCTGTGTGAGAGCGCATGTGTCTTGTCAGATCCTGAAGGCTCCAGAAGCGTTTGCCACACACCCCGCATATCTTCTTCCTCTTGTCAGTTTTGCTCCCAGACAATTCAGCCCCCCCTTCACAGTTCTTTGGTTCACTCGCACCTCCTTCTTCATCACTCCTCTCCTCCCTGTCGTCCTCAGAGCCACTGTCCATCGCACTGCCTGCTCCTTCACTTTCTGCCATCCCGTTTCGCTCCACTTTCTCTACCTCGTCTTCTACGTCATCCTTTTTCAGTTCACAAGACTCTGCCGCGTCGTCCACTTTGGAGTCCACGTTAGTGACATCGTGTGTACTTTCTAACACGTGAACTTTTTCATGTCGTGCCAGAGTGGCGGCATATCTGAAGCTCTTGTTGCAGCTCTTGCAGGTCAGCTTGGACTCTTCCGGTTCATGTGAATCGCTGTCTACTGCAGGAGAGGACCCGTGTTGTTCACTCTCTGAGAACGTAAAGTCGATCAATTTGCTGGCAAAGTTCAGGTCCAGGCTCTTATTGCTGTGGGTATCGTCGTCATTAACTGTGCGTTTTCTCTTCAACGACTCGCGCACATCTTGGTGTTCTGGCTCGCCCTGGTGGAGGAGAGGCTTTACTGCAGCTGCCTCTGTGGGTTTGGCTGGGGAGGGTTTCTCAGCATCCGATGCAGCTGGCTTTTCAGCTCCAGAATTTGTCAGCTCCGTTGCCTCACCGCTTGGGAGCTCTGTTTCAGACATGCTCTCTAAAACACAAAATTAAAATACATTAAACATCGCCAGTGTAAGGATATAAAATCTAGGGTCACATTTTAATGCCTGTAAAGAAAATTAAATGAGCAATGCCTGTGATGACATTACATAAATGTTAATTTATAATTGAATTTATTCTTGCAACTGCTGTACACATATCTTGTTTTATCCCAAAGTAAGTGTAAGACATAACATCCAACATACTGTAGAAAATATGTACATATTCTCAAAAACGGATTATCTTACAAGCAGCAATCTCACGAAGTTAACAATTACAGACAATAAACATGGAAGTTCTGTATCTATTTCATATTTTGTCCCCATTTAATTCCAAATCTGACTCGGTATGCAACACTGATTTCTATTATTAAGTTTGTTTATATGTATATATTTGTTTATATATAAAATTTACAGACCAGTTTCGTTTTCATTTTAACCACAAACTTTTACTGCATATAATTTCCAGAACACTGGTCTTGATAACAGTTATAAAAATTTCGATCTCACTCTATCTCCTTACCGGCACTCTCTGGTGAGCACTCCTCTGTCTCCTTGGCTTTAGGTAATGCACCATTTTGCCGGAGGACTCTATTGGTTTCACCGTGTTTGCGCAAAAGATGGCGCTCACAGTTGGACTTGGTTGAGAACAGGGCTTCGCATTTAGGGCAAGGGTACGGCTTTTGACCTAAACCACACAACGAATTGACCAAATTATGCCACATGTAAAAAAAAGCTAAATTTACCTGTCACTATTTTTAAAACTAAAAGGATATTTCAGTATACAGACATTCAAAGACCTTTGAATGAGAGTATTTGCATGTTACCTGTGTGTGTCAGCATGTGGCGTTGGAGTGAGCTGGCCCATGGAAAGACTCTGGGACAGAACGGGCAAGTCATTTTTTGCACAGAGTTTGAGTATGCATTCTTCTTTCCTTTGGACTGCTGAGGCTGTGAGGTCTGCTTGGCTTGTGTCTGTTTTTCATCATTTGCTTCTTTCTTGTCACCATTGCATGATTGCTCTTCTTCTTTCCTTTCTAGTTCCATTATGTTGGTTTTTAAGTAGGTGCTAAATTTATTGGCATTACTGGTGGCCAGAATCTTCTCCACACTGGCAAATTCCCCACTGGACTCTAGGTCAACACTAGGGTCTGTTGAATTCATGGCAGGCTTTTCTCTCTTTTCCCTAGCCGTGTTGATGGTTTGTCTTTTATTGCTTCTCTTTTTGGATCCCTCTTGGGGAAACTGCTCAGCTGAGGTGTCTGAGGCAGAATCAGGACAGCCATTAGGACTATCTCGTTTCAGGAGGTCGGGGGCACCAGAGACAGAAGAGATAATCTGGGCAATGGAGGCCAATGGTGGGAGCTCCTTCACACCAGCAGAATTTGGTTTAGGTAGCAGGGGTTTTAACCGCAAGGCACGTCCTGCTGCACTGGTTGCACCAACTGTGGTCAAGGTAGTGGGAAGCTGGTAGCACCCAAGCTGCTGCGATTTCTCATCAATGGCTCTATCTGTTTGCAGGCCCGGAACAGGTGTGTGATCCATTATGTTAAGGGATGTCTGCTCCTTTTTTACTTCTTTTTGCAACACTGCATCAGTATTTAACTTCATCATTTTAGCTGGATTCTTGGGAATAGAGAGATCAATGGGCTCCATGGAATCATCATAAGTGGAAGACTCCATCTTAATTCTAGGAGAAACACTGATGTTTCCAGCATTGTTACCTCCCCGGTTTTTGTTTGAGAAGTCCAGAGGTTGGTCCTGATCTGCATTATAGATACTTAGATCCTCCATTTTAATGGGACAAAGCAAAGCACTTGGTGGCAGTCCATTGAGTGGAGAAGGTTTAGGGCTTGTCTGAGATGGCGCAACAGTGATGTTAGCTATATGCTCTTCTATGTCCTGCTCTTTGATCTCAGGGTGCTGTTTCAGTAGGTGGTGGATACAGTTACGCTTGGCCAAAAAGGCTGCTCCACAGCATTTACACTCAAATGGCTTTCTCTGGAAACCATTGTGGACACGCATGTGGATCTGTAGGGCTCGGTAGGTCTTAAGGTCCTCACCACATAAACGACAGACAGTGTCACCTGAGCCAGTTTGTTCTAATTCATCGGGCGTTGACGTGGATGAGGTAACGTACTTGATATTTTTCTCAATTTCCTTACGAGTGTTCTTCATGTGTTTCTTGCGAAGGTGGCGCTCACAGTTGGCTTTAACAGTGAATGGGTAATGGCAGACTCGGCAGACGTAAGGTCGCTCACCACTGTGAGTGCGCAGATGACGAATCAGTGTGGCTTTGTCAGGAGCAACATAATCACAAATATTGCACTGGTGGGGCAAGATACCCAGATGATAACGCATGTGTGCCTGTAGTACCCCTGAATATGCAAATACCTGGTCACAAAAGCGACAGGGGTATGACCCTTTGCGACCTGCTCCCTTCTTTCCAGATGGCTCCCTTATCTTGTCTTCTGCCTGCTTAATTTGTTGGTCATCTGTGTCCATGGGAGTGTGGGCATCACCCATGCAATCAGCTTCCATTTGCATTTTTTCAACAGAAGCCTGGTTGCAAGTAGAAGATGATGAAGATGAAGATGGAGACAGTTCCTTGGCAGCCGTCGGGAACTGGCCAGCAGGTGGTGGTAGACTGGGGCTGATACAACCAAGTGATGCCTGCTGGGTGCTTAAAAGGGGAGGAGGAGTGGAGGTTGTCATATTGGTCCTGGGAGCCACCAGAGGCTTTGGCTTGAGTGGGGGCATCTGCTTGTAGTTTGACTGCACTGCACTGCATGGTGCCTTGGACAAGGGAGGGAGACTGATCTGGTTTGGGGCAGCAGAAGCCACTTTGAGGATCTGCTGTATGTCAGCCAGTTCCATTCCAGTCTCGCCACAAACTGGCTTTACTACCATCCCACCGTCTGGCTGGACAAGAAAACCAGTCTGAAATGGCTGTAAAGAAAGGAGTTTGAGTGCCTCATGCTGGGGCAGACCACGGAGAGATGATGGATCCACCAGAGACAAGCTAATCTCACCAAGAAAGCTAGACTCCTTTTGGACCAATGATGGCTCCACATGAATTACTCGGATACTGTCTAGCTTTGCTTGCAAGACATCGTCCTCTGAGGGTACAGGTTTGACCTGAGAAATGTGTTGCAAACCCAGAGAGTCCATGAAGCTACTTTTCTCAGATGTGGGGGACTCTATACTGGAAGGCTGGGTGGAAACAGACTCTTCCTTGGTTTCAGAAGTGTCATGTGTGGACTTGTGCAAGTCTAATGCCGCATTTAAAGGGAAAGCTTTGTCACAGGTCTCACACACAAAGCGATGAAGCTTGCTGGCGCAGCGGCGTAGATTGGTTTCACACCAAACCTATTGATTGGAATAATTAATTACTAATATACAGTAGCATCACAATGAACTTAACTACCACATAATAAAAACTGCTGGGGTATCATTCAATTGGAGCAGACTGACATAAGTGCAGGTAATTACCTGGGCAATGTGAGGAAATTTGTGGCAGGAGAAATCAATAAAAGCTAGATCGTTGAAGCCTAAGGGTATGGAGGGGTTGTTCTGAATAAATGGGCGTCCACTGGGGTCAGTTGGCAGCTGCTTATGGATGACTGCGTTGTGACGGAGCAAACCTCGGTGTGTCCGAAATGAGATGCAACAATGCTCACACCTACGAGTAATAACAGATTTTAGAACATGGACCTTCACTAAACAAAGACTGTTTAATCCTTAATGCAAAATAATAATTATATTTAACCAATATTTGTGATTGTTGAGTAACACTCAAGATGCTTAGATGGGTTTAGAAACACTGTAATCAAGTAGGGCTGCAACTAACGATTATTTTCATAATGGATTAGTTGGCCGATTATTTTTTTCGATTAATCGGATTGGGGGGGACGACAAACTTTCAGTACCATTTTTTGTTTATTTAAAATAAAATCCACAAACTGAGTGTTACAAATATAAGCTTCAGACTAAAACTTTACACAACTGTTTGTCAAATTATATAAGACTGAAAAGAACCCAATACACACAGACACACACCAGAATATATATTATTAATTTAGGACTGTAGTTTAATTCAGTGCTTTTTGTGCATCCATAAAAAATTATGCATAAATACTTATATATGATAAAAACGGGGAATAAAAGGTAACGTTGACAAACAGTAAACTGAAGAAAGTCATTGTGCAGACCAACTAATCGATAATGAGATTCGTTGACAACGATTTTCATAATCGATTATTATCGATTTTATCGATTAGTTGTTGCAGCTCTATAATCAAGTATTATTAAATTGTAACGGACAATTGCAAACATGTCAGTGAACATGTGGGGTAATATTTGGGTAAAAATAGAGCTGCAAATATACTGAATGATGGTTGGTGATGGATAACTCCAGCAATTAACTGTCACAGTTCTCCATTTCTGTTTGTCAGGCACTTTGAGAGACAGCTGGCTAGTGTCTATGACGTTGCACACAGCTCTTATCAATGGCCACACCTCTCACCACTGTCCCGAGGTGTCTGTGGTGACCGTAAGCTCCTTTATCTAAAAGTCCATGCATGCTCGCACACATGCGCGCGCACACACACACACACATGCACATGCGCGCACACACACACACACACAACGGTGTGACCAGGCCAACAACATGGCAGGTGTGCTTTCACAGTTTGAGGGCTTATATGTTAGCTAACTTGGATGCACATTTTGTGAGTGCTAGTAATGAAAAAAACAGCAACCTAACTGCCAAACCTGTTCTCCTTTTGTGTAATGAGTCATTGAGACATTTTGTTTATGTTGCATCTCTCCCCAAGGGAGTCTCATATAACCAAAGTGCTAACTCTCTTGAGTATGTGACTGGACGTGCAACTGGGAGGGACAAATGACGAGTCATGTGAGCATCCCTGTATTTGAACGCTTGTGGCCGTATTAAGTACCCGATTCACTGCAGCCTAGA
The DNA here is from genome assembly GCA_024331685.1 of Stegophilus panzeri. Classification (NCBI taxonomy): domain Eukaryota; kingdom Metazoa; phylum Chordata; class Actinopteri; order Siluriformes; family Trichomycteridae; genus Stegophilus; species Stegophilus panzeri. Next base: position 30,255,386 of record JANDJT010000001.1, on the reverse strand, counting down.
TCCTCTTAACTAGCTCTCTTAGCTGAAGTGATTACACAGGATTAGTGCTAAATTTGCTCTACTTCCATACAATAACGGTGCTGTGAAACCGAATCCAGGCAGGCTCACCTCAGAATGAACCAGCTACATGAAGCTACCCATTAACTTGTGTTTAGAGAAGTTGGTCGTTGCATGAGTGGGTTTTAGGGCCGGAGTCTGTGGACTGTGATGTCTCCAAGGATACTCATCCCCACCCCCCAACAGAGAGGTCCAGCCGACTGCGTCCTGAAGTCTACTTCTGTGACTCATTAAATCCCCTCACCACGCACACACACACACACACACACACACACACACACACACACACACCCTCCCTCCATGGTACTTTCCCCCCTCCTTCCTCTTTCCTCCCCGATTTCCTCCTTCTCTCTGCTCAACACCACTCCCTACTCTGGAGCCTAGGGGCCAAATGGGGGGAAGGGATGAATCCGTTAAACTTCTTCTGACTGGGAATGCATAAACACCATTAGAAGCAACTGGTATGACCCTTCACCACTCAGGAGACCTCGAAATATGACATTTTGCTTCGTTTTAATTCAATTTAGAATTCAAACAGGACATCAGAAGTCCTTCAAATGTTTAATGATGGGGAAAACTGTAGCAATTAACTGCAGTCAAGCTATAGGCAAGCCCAGGAAACAACACCCCAATTGGTATGCAAGAGGACTCTCTGCTCGGATGTGTTAAATTATGACCATTTCAGCACAAAGAAGGCCTCCATAATCTCCCAGCAACTGCTGCAGTTCTGCCTAAACCTCCACCCTCTAGTGTCCTCTATCAGCACAGCTCTCATGTCAAAGACACAGCAGTCTTTCCTGAATATTATATTATATATAATGTAATGTATGGAGAATCAGTGAAAAAATCTGCCAAAAGTACTAAACTTTTCATCATTTATAACTTTTGAGGTTTAGTGCAATCAGTATGTAGTATGTTCTGTATGAGTGCATATAGTAGGGGAAACAGAATATCTTTCTTGTGTACAGGTGCTGTTCAAACCTGAGTGCAGTGTCAGGATGGATTTCCATATGAGTTTCCAGTTCATATTTGGAGCTGAGAGTCTTGAAGCAAATGGGGCATGGTAGCTGCTCCTCCTGCTCCTTGCTCACAATCTGATCATCCACTCCACCATCTTCTAAAACCTGCTATAGCAAAGACAGAGCAGTGTCAGTCACACAGGCTGATGTTGGAAGGTATGGGTAGTAGGTATGTAATGAGTAATTACATCATCGATTATGCAAATTAAGCAGATTTTAGGAATCTATATCCAGACATGATCCATATGTATAAACTTCTTCAAGTAAGAATTAAGGAGCTTCTTTGACTTTTTATATCCTAATAAAAATAGTTACAACAGTAGAATCGATTTATCCTTAGTCAATTGCCTTAATCCAGAACAAGTATTGGCCGATTCAAATGTGGCAAAAATCGCACTGCACATAACAGCCACAAATCTAACCTTTTTGCTGGGTGGCTCATCAGCTTGTTCTCCATCATCACTATGGCTGGGTTTCTTTTTGGAAATAACAGCAGAGGGGCGTTTCCGTTTACCGGATGGTGGAGGGCTGGTGGGGCTGGAGAGGGAAGAATCTTTATCGTGGATCTTCATGTGCCTGCAAATGGAAAAAAAAAAAGATGGTAGAACTTCTCAGTGTGTTGAAAATAAATAAAATGGCGTCTTATAAACATATTTTGTTTTAGAAGGGAAACTAAAACCTACATTAATATCAGCAGTCACTAATTTTCTTAAATAAATACATTTCATTGAGGCCGAGATTTGAACTTGATGCTTAAACGCCCGGCATGGCTTCTATTTGAATGGAAGAACGTTTGCGAATCAGATAACCCAGCCAACTGGGTGGGTTGCTCATTTGGAGTGCCTGGTTGATGGATAATCTCCAAATAAAACTGGACCGAGGAATCTTTCATGCTTCCTGATGGAAATGGCACCAAGAGAAAAAGCACTAATGGGCTAAAACCTCCGGCAATTATCCCAGTGCATGTGTATGCCCTTACATGGATAACATGCACAGGAATAGGCAATGTTCCATGAAGAGACCCAGAGGCAAGTCCTCTTCATTTTAGTAGTCAGGAAACCAAAATGGAGCTTTTTTATTTGTAAACATGAAGGAAAAGCATGTTTCTACCCTCGAATGACCCCAACATCTCTTTCTTTTCCCGTGTCTTCTTACTTCTCATGGCTCCCACACTCCATGCCAATTAGAGGTAAGAAAGATTTAAAGCAAGCCGACCTGGGCAAAGGATCAAAGTTTATAGAAGTGTTATGTAACAGGCCTGTACTGACAAGTGTGTATTTCCAATGACACACAGAGCATCAAAACCTGTACTGACTATGTGCATCTCTTACACATTTCTCGGTTAACCATCTGTGGCTATATTTTTGCATATAAAGTGGATTTGCACTTGTGCATGTGTGAAAAGGGGCAGCCATCTCAACCTCTGGTCATCTGAGTTTCAAGAGTTTCATCTTTCACTCAGTAGTTTATTAATAACAGGCAGAGAATTGGCCGCCCATGTGGGGATTTGATTCTTTCTCTGCTCTGGACTCTGACCCCGAGCTTGATAAATCACAGCAGACTGCCAAATCAGCGAACCACGATTGGATGGAGATCACCACAGGCGTCCTACAAGTATATGATAAGTTTAAGCTGATTAATTAGTTTGAATATACTTTAGTAACAGAAAAGCATCGACCATGCTATCATGAAAACAAGTGTACTCATTTTCCCCAGCGTTAAACTCAGACCCAGTTTTATTTGTTCTAGGCTTCCTGCCTTTGGATCATGGGTGTTTCTTTAGAAATTATAGGAGTCAGCTAGCTAATCTGTAAAGGATCATAAAACTTGTTGATGCCTCAACAAGTCCATTCCTGACATTCCAACACAGCACCGCAGTGTAAAGGCAGGGGGCGCTGTGTGGTCAGGTTCCCAATGCAATGTCACACCAAGGGCACTACCCTTAACTCTGTGGCCGTTTAGCAGTGTAACCAACGCTGGAGGAGTTTAAGCAAATAAAAGCAGCCAATCAGCTCGCATGTGGCTACCCTCCTCTGTCAGTTGCGATCTCTCTCTCTCTCTCCTTGACAACGGTGACTCCCTCCTCCCTGCCCCCATTTTCATGTGATGCTTTGGCACAAAATGGTGGCCTCCTTGCCAACAACATAGACAACTTCCTCGTGCATCACAGTTTGCAACAGCATGAAAACTTTGACTTGTGTATACTTTTACAGAGTTCACTAATGTTCATTATTAATAAAAAACAATACTGCTGAGCTTGATCAGCCAATGAGTAATAAACGGGAGGAAGATTATTCTTACAGCCATACCGACACAGTGAGAGACAATAACACACAGTAAAGGGAGACAAACAGACCAGTTTCTCAACTCATCACTCATCAGCAAGCATAACTCTCAGCAGCTCTTGTCTGATTAACAGCCTCGCACTGAAAACCAGGAGAAAACGTTTCTCTTTTTCAATGTTCAATCAGGTGAAAAAAGTTTGGGGGTACTCTATCTCTCGCTGTCGTTCAATCCCCCTCCTCCATGCCACAATCAGCGCCTGAGCTTCAGGGAGGATGTTGGTGCTTGCCCCTCCACCACCACAGCCTGGTGGTAGAAGATACCACATGTGAAACAACGGAGAGGGAAGCGTTTCAAAGACGTCCATTTCCTATGCACAGTCCTTCTTTCATAATAAACTGTCTCTGTCCTGTGCACATTCAGAAGTACCTTGTAAAAAAACACACACACACACACACACACACACACACACACACACACACACACACACACACCCCAACGCCCATCCATTATCTCACTGGCACACTTGTCACGTGTGTAACCCAAGCATGCAGGGTGGCGGTGCAGCATCAGGGCGAGGTTCAGAACAAATTACAGAGAAAGACGGAATCAATGATCGGTTTTAGTTTTTTTAAATGGATGTCTGATGTTAATGAAATACCTCTCAGCAAAAATGTTTTGCTAACCAAGCGCCAGCAAATCATTTATGAAAAAATACTCTTTATTTATTTAAACGTATAATCGTATTTAATCGGTTACCCATCACAGTGAGTAACACTGAAGTCATTACCACACTCGCACCCAATGGCACGCAATTAAAAGGTGGTTATTGATTATATTTATGTCACATGGTCATAATTCACTACTCTAGTACATTTCGCACGATATAGACGTTCAAAAATATATTACACGATATAGACAAAGATAGCATATCGCGATTGTATTGTGCTATGCACTGCGATGCCGATATGCCTTGCAATCTGTTTAAATAAACTGTTAAACTAGAGAGATGTCATGAATGCATTTTGGTCTGCATCACAAAAAGGTTTCTGAAAATCATCAGTACTGCAAACACCAATACTGACAGAACAATTAACAAATGCTGTATTATGCAACATTAATATAGAATGAATATCTAAATGTTAGCTTTTCTATCTAATTCCTCGGTATGTACACACATTCATCTATTCATACAAATTATTCTAATCTGCATCCAGCTCTGCCAATCAAATCTGCAGTTTCTATTAATTTTTTCAAAAGTAAATCAACCAGATATTTTCATTTCTGTCTCTAAGAGAAGCACACACCCACACACACTGCGTTCACTGTTTAAACATTCCCCTACTCAACCATTCTTGTCTAACCTCATTAGCTAATGAAAGCCTTTCAATAGCCAATTAGCTGTGTTAGAGGAGTGAGGAAGCTGAACCACTCTACTCTGTTGAACCAGCATCAGGGAAACCATATTTTCAGATCGTGATCTCTTCACAACGCACCGACGCCTGGTTTATACTTTTGCGTCCGTGGATTTGTTAACACGCTAAGGTATCGTGCACAAGCGCTCACGAAAAACACGAACGTGTCCACTAGGGGGCAGAAAATAGAAAGAAAAAAAAAATAATTGAACGTCTAGCGTTTCACTGAATGGAGAAGCAGCAGCAGCTGTTTACGTTCTGGCTCTAAATCACGGACACCGTGTTGTAGGTAGTAAATTAGGCCAGACATGGAACAGTTTTTGATCGTGCAGATTTTCTCCACAGAAAACTGTCAACTGTGGATATCTTGTATTAAAATAGAATATATAGAATAAGCCCCGCCCCTTGCATGCCATCTCCGAAAGTCTCACCTAACATTCATGTTCACTACTAGATGAGCAAGAATTATATAAGCAATATATATATATATTGATACAACATGCTAAACAAGGGACACACCTTTCTACCTCAACCAATCAGCACTTTAGTCTGCTTGATGCAGATGTAGCACTGATGCATTACTGTAGACACTGTGCACACCCTTACACCCCCTCCTCTCTGTGTCCCAATGCAAAACCGCTTCAACGGAGAAGCAGAAACCGGCCCTGACTTGTCACGTATGAAGTGCCTTCAGACAAGAGCTAAAAAATGTGAGCCACTAGGAATCTTGCATCAGAGTGGGAGATGCCTCCCTCACACACACACACACACACACACACACACACACACACACATACACACACACACACACACACAAATGCTGAATACTCCAGGATACACAGTCATTGCTAATCTTGGGATTAGCTCTCATTGTTGGGAGCCTAAGCATGAGACAGAAAGCCACAGGTGTCTGTCTGGATGGTCCAGTTCACTCAGTCACATACCTGTCTCACTCTCTCTTCGTCAAACACACACACAGACACACACACACACACACACACAAACTCCTGCTTAACCACCACAGATGAGTCACCTGTATAAATACTCAGCAGCACTGTTCAGAC
>JANDJT010000001.1:30223825-30234123 GCA_024331685.1 Stegophilus panzeri | reverse complement strand
CAATCACACATATAAATACGTGTGTATTTAAGAAGCAAGATTCAAACCATTTAATTATGAGAATGCTTGTAAAAAAAAAAAAAAAAAAAAAAACTGTAAGTGAAATGAAAAAGAAAAAAAAAAAAAAAAGAAGAAGCTCTGGATGGACTTTTTGTTTGTCCTAGAATTCAGCGTAATGCAGGAAAACATCAGCTTACATCAGTGCAAATTACTGTACTAAATTAGAGAAACGTGTTTTCTTTTTCTTTTTTTGGTCAGTTTAATACCAAATACAAGTGTGATGCTGCAACAGTGCAAAAAAATGATTAAATCATACATCTGTGTAAATAGTTTCAACTCATCCTGCTCTTTAGAAATGCTCTAACATAAACACAGTGGTTAAAAATGGCACTTCATCCCTCTGTGATTAGATTTTATTAGACTCTATGGAAATATGGCGATGGGGAAAAAAAAAAAGGCTGTCATTTGGCTCAGTTTGTTCCTCGCAAGTCAACTACAAAATTTGTTGCCTGCCACCCATAATGCACTGCATGTTTGGTTCACTTCCTGTATTTCGATTGATTCCACGGTTGAATCGCTTTCTCACTGCAATCACTAGGAGTCTGAGGCCCTGTGTATACTAGCTCGTTCTCGTTTTAAAACGTGTAACTTTTGCTATGGTTACGCCTGTCGTCTACACTACTCCGGCGTTTTCCACCCTTGAAAACGGAGACACTTGGAAACGCCGAAAACACCGTTTTAGTTTGAAAACTCCGGGCTCGTGTTTCCGTGTAAACAGACCAAAACGAAGACTTTTGAAAACGAAGGCGTGGCTCCGCCCACATTCACCTCCTGATTGGGTATTCTGGATCATTGCGTATCCTTCCCTGATTCGTCAATCCCCTACCATATGACCGTTACGCTACCTCGATCGTATACACAACAACACGGAGACTGAACCTCAAGCGTTGCTGGCTTTGTCATCATTCTTAGCAGCCATTGTGCAGTTAAATTCTGTATTTTATAACATTGCAGCTGCTTACATGCGCAAGAGATGAGCTATGATTAGAGCGATCGGCAACAAATCTCATTTCCGGCGGCGTAAGCCCTACATGGAATGCCGATTTGGACTGGCAACCAACTTCCTGTTTACACTTGTATGCGCATACCCAGTGTGCATGAATGGTCATGTGATATGCGTATTCGGTCGTGTAGTGTGGACGCAGATGGTTTCTGAAACACAGCGGGAACACCAGTGTGGACGAGGATCGTTTTCATTTTAAAACGCCCGTTTTGAAACAACGTAAACAGTGTAAACAGGGCCTGAGAGAGGTGGTCTCGGACGTAGCAGGGTTCGACTCTAAACACTGCGTATGTGAAAACAACCTTAAGTCCAAGCATACAACAGTTATTTTCTGTATCAGGAAGGGTTTCAAGTAAAATCACTTTAGATAGCTAAAAACGTTTCATTTTAAGAAACCCTGAACCTTTTTTTTTGCCGTGCAAATGTTCATTCTGTTCGTTATATTTAAATGCACTGAACTGAATACTGAAGCGTGAGATAAGTGAAATAAGAGTGAAATAATTCAAATTTAAAACGCAACTTTTAAGCAAATTTAACTGGCTAATGTTTCTTGTTCATTATGAATGTCTAGTACTGTTAACACTTAACACATTTATGTATATGTACAAGTGCATAAATGAATTGGTTTATGCACTTGTACATAGTATTGATGCAAGCCACCTCATTCTGTGGGAAAATGCACTCATTTAAATGCTTCCTGTCTAGGTCTGCCCCAAACTGTCCGCAGAGCAGAACAGAAAGAACTGTTCAAGCATACGTGGCTATCTAAGCACACACACACACACACACACACACACACACACACACACACACACACAGGCTACTGTTTAACTCATCTAAGCTGTTGAGATAGCATTGTCCTTCGCTCCACTCCTTTCGCTGGGTGCTAAGGGGGAATGAAGGGTGTGTGTGTGTGTGCTCCAACCACAGAGCAGAGAAACTCGGCAGCCATGTGCAGCAGCGTCTCCAGCAGAGAGCAGGGTTTCCACAGCTCTACAGTGACACAGTGCAGCGCCTGTCATTATGGAAAAGCAGGCTAATCCTCTCATATTCTTTATGGTTTCATTAAGGTTGCTGGCATGTTCCCTCTTTATAACCCAGTGTGAGGAAAAGAATAGCTTTCCCACTAAAGCTCATTTCAACTTCTCCTTTTGCACCTCTGCTACAAGCAGTCAGCTGATCTAACCTTACAATATTAATGAGAGAGTAGAGTTTTCTTTGCTGAAGTCTGTTTTAACAAGAGGAAGCCTTGTCCTGTGATGTGCTTTCATATATACACACAATGCTCACGTGAACACTGTAGGTCCTTTTGGTGGTGGACAGGGGTTAGCATGGGCGCTCTGACCGGTCTGCGGCTACGCAGCCCCATACGCAGCAAGCTGCGATGCACTGTGTGTTCTGACACCTTTCTAGCATAGCCAGCGATAACGTTTTCATCAGTTTGTACTAGATTAGCTCTTCTGTTGAATCGGACCAAATGGGCTAGCCTTTGCTCCCCATGTGCATCAGTGAGCCTTGAGTCCCCATGACCCTGTCGCTGGTTCACCGGGTGTTCTTCCTTGGACCACTTTTGGAAGGTACTAACCACTGCATACCAGTAAGAACCCACAAGACCTGCCATTTTGGTCTGACATGCTCTGACCCAGTCGTCTAGCCATCACAATTTGTCCCTTGTCAAAGTCACTCAGATCCTTACGCTTGCCCATTTTTCCTGCTTCCAACACATCAACTTCAAGAACTGAAATTTCACTTGCTGATTAATATATCCCACCACTTGACAGGTGTCACTGTAACGAGATATTCAATGTTACTCACGTCACCTGCCAGTGGTTTTAATGTTATGGCTGATCGGTGTATAAGGATAGTATTTCTGTCCCTGTGTGTGTGTGTGTGTTTTAAAGAGACCATTGTATCTAGGATCTCCATGCTTCATCTCTGCATTTCTGCCTGCAGCCGCTCAAACAGGTTCTCACTGGCTGTCAGCATGCCACGGCACAGACGCCTCAGGGGCAGCACAGAGCCACAACTGCACTACATGCAGAGTATCATCATCTATACAAGTGCACCAGGACTAGAAACAGCACTGATCATATAACTTTCTGGCAACAAAGACAGAGCAAACAAATGTTTTAACCTTTAAACACATAGCTACGAGAAGGACAAAAGTGCATTCATCCATGCAGATGATCTTGGGTTACACCCCCTTAAGGTTGGTAAAGGGAATCCTTGGGACACTCCAAGTCAGATGGAGACTTTGGTACATTTTGTCAATGAACGCAGTGAAGAACTGCCTAACTACAAAGAAAGCGACAATTCAGACCATATCCTATTAGCAAGATTTACTCACAAATAAGTGCTTCAACTAAAACGTCTATCAGTCAAGTGACTGTGTCTGATGCTCAAAAGCTCACGGTGTCTGTGCACACAGAACTGTATATACTGTATACCACTGTTTCCCAACCAGGGTGCCATCTGATGTGAGCAGGGGTGCTGTGTAAAAATACTTCAAACATTTCTAAAATGCTAAAATGTGTATAAAATATTTAATATATATGATAAATACCTGATGTCTGAAATAATGACACAGAAATAATAAGACAGACACACACACGCATAACAGTAATAACATAAAATTATATCTAAAAAAAATAATAATAATTCCCTCCCCCTCGACCCCCCTCGCTGACCTGTCAGCAGCACGTCAACATCAGTATGCGTAACGTATGCGTGTGTTTTATCCTAATAATTAGCGTGTGACGATGTGTGTGTAGTACAAAAGAATATGGACAGATTTCTTAAAAGAAAAGCTCCAGATGCTTCTGGACCATCAACTTCATCCTCATGTAGCTAATGCTGTCTAGCATTAGTGTTTGTATAGGATGCCACAAATTTTTTTTTAATTTTCAAAGGGTGCCGTGACTGAAAAAAAGGTTGGGAAACGCTGCTGTATACACTGGTGCAGAGAGTTGAACATATTGCAACCATTAAGATCCCGAAGCTCGTGGCCAGAAAAGTGTACAAAAAAAAAATATATCAAATGTCGCGTGACCCATGCTCCGAGTATTTGAAGTGTCTGTTATAACAACATCATCTGATAACCGATCCCGAACTGACTCGGACATCCCATTGGTAACCGAGTTTGCTGCTGAGCTGTGTGTAACATCAGAGACGGGACGGCAGTGGGTTTTAAGACAATTTGTCTTCTGTGTTCATGTCAACACCACACACATTCACACCATAAAATACATCTGTGGACTGGAAAATATGAATCATCCAGCTCCAAACGGATCCAACTTCACTCCATCCCGAACCAACACTTCAGTACTGCATCAGCCTTACTCTGATGCTCAGTCAAAGATTAGTACAGCTCTAAAATCAACAATATTAGGACTGTTCTCTAGCTTTTAATAAGATTCTGAAAAGTAAACCTGAAGTAAACACAATTTAATATGATGTCATTACATTAATTATTAATTAGTAGCATGGACCTGAGTATCAGTATCCGGCAGATATTAGACTCCTGGACTGGTATTAGTGTCGTTTGATGGGGGGAAAACACAAATATTACATGCGAACATAGGACAAGTAATCTTTAAACCTCCATCATGCCTGTGGTGCTTTACATAACTTTGCATCAGCAGGCTGCAGATTCGTTTGGTTACGGGGAAAATGTCAGCATCAGATAGTAGCAGGTCCTCAGAAACTCACACAGGTTTCATATTGAAAATGGAATAACACTTGCAACTTTCGAACAGTGCAAGAAGAAGGAGCGAGCGCATGCTCTCTGACTCGGGTGGAGGAACGAGCATGAGCGTGACAGGCCGCGTGCACAGTGCAGTCTCTCTGCGTGCAAAAGAGGGCAGCAAGCAGAGACACAGAGGCATGAAATGTCACTGGGGTAAGAACTGAAAATAATCTTAAAAAAAAAAAAAAGCAACAGAGCTGGTAAGCTGACAAGGAACGGTGTGAAAAAGATAAAACACAGCGACACTCTGGGGTAAAGTTTCAGACGATACTTTGCATGCTTGCCCAGAAAGCAAAGCTCCATAAAGGCTCGTCCATGCTGTGTTTTTTTTTTTTGTTTTTTTTTTCAGAAATTTAGGATGTGCTGAGGCTGTGTGTGAGGTTGAGGAGGCACGGCCCGAGAGGGAGGGATATTTACCAGTCCTCGAGTGAGGCTGTGGAGAGGGACCACCGTGCACCTCGAGCGTCAGCACCCACGGCTCACACTGCAGGAAGACCACAGACAGGGTTTAATACACACACACACACACACACACACACACACACACACAAAAGGAAGGTGCTTGGAAGACGACACATGCTCAATGCATACTCCTTCCTCAATATAATAGGCAGCTATTACACAAGACCTGCTTGTATAATGTAGCAAGTGAAGAAATGGGGATACAAAACTAACTTCTCGCCTCCTGTGACCAGCTAATACAGTCATAAATCGTATAGTAATGCTTACTGTGTTAATACACCATGTAAATATTAAAGATTGAAGTCCAGCACCAAACAACAAAACAAATCCTTACCCCTAACCCTTAAAACAATCTTTATAATTGGTTACTCAAGTCGTCATGATACCAGAATTTTGACTTTGATAGCAATATCAGGTGTACTTTCACAATACTTAACTTTTTTCATTAATACAAAGCTCTTAATAAGATTAACAAAACAAATAAGCAAATAACTCGTTCAAACAGGACTACTTTCAATTCTGAAAAGGTGTGTTTTCATGTAACACTGACCAAACAGGACTCGGGAGTCAAGATTCTGGCGTCGGAGCAAAAATGTCATCTAATCTACCTAAAACATGCACAATACATTTAGTTATAGCGGTATCTGGGCTTCTCCATACTGTATTACCCCAAACTGCACTATTATCAAAATGAAAACAGAAGAAATGCTTTATTTATTTATGAGTCTGTTTGCAACACTGGACACACTGTGTGGGTCAAGCAACAATGAAAGGAAATGTGTGTAATATATGTATGTATGCATGCATGTATATATATGTAATGATGCACAAAAAAAAAATTGGTGAAGTAAAACTAAAAAACACAAAAAAAAAGCTAAGGAAAGCGCCCCACTATGAAGCCATTGAATCTTTATAGAGGTCGGCCGAGACGCCGCTGGGCCAGATGCTTAACCAAAGTGGTCATGTTGGCTGTTTTGCAGCAGAGGAATTTGTAACTCCTTCTGCATGCTGCTTTTGTTGTGTATGTTGGCTGTAGGGCTGGATGAGATATCGATATTATATCGATATCATGATAAATGATTAAGCGATACACTTTTTTGCGATATCGTTGGTGTGGTTTAAAAACTTTTTTTTTTTTTAATTATTTCTAATAATTACAAATTAAATCGTACTGAATGGATGTCGTCGATTTGGTGTAATGTTTTAATTAACTTAATCTTCTTTGTCTTTTTAGGCATTAAAGAAATGTATCGTCTGTCTGTTTTGCAGACAGATTGTTAGCTAAATTATATATCGTGATATGCATCGTGATATGATATTTTTGTCATGTCGCCCAGCCCTAGTTGGCTGTAGTCAACAGTACGGTAAAGAAAAATATGCCTAAAATTTACTCTTTGAGCCCGGTTATGTTGTGGACTTGGTACTCGAGCCACTTTGCACATCTTGCCCATCTGAAACAAATTAGCATCTGCAATTTGATTCATCTACAGGCAGAACACAATGTCAGCTTAGTGTTGGTCTATAAAGTATAACAACACCGCACAGATGACACTGGACGTCCTTGGTCTACGACAAAGCAGCACTAAACTGTTACATAAATAAGTCTACTAGTCATTTAACGCGCCGCCATACGCCCGTCCTCCAGTTCTACATCTAATCTGAGACTTCTTTCTTCTTACTTTGTCTTTGAAGTCCTTCGTCTAGCTTCGGTTCCTGTCTGTGTGTTTATGCAAATGTGTGTATAAAAGAGAGTGAGATACAGATGGGTACAGACAAGGAGGAGGACAGATTTACGGGGCCACTAACAGCTTATCTTCTTTGTGGAGGAGCTTTTGAAAAGACGGAGGAGACGGGAGGAGAGGGTGATGGAGGAAGAGGACTGAGAAGGAGGAAGAGAGGATGCGTGACATTTAAAGACCAAACCCTGATGATTTAAAAAATAAATTAAAAAAAGTGAAGAACGGATATTGATCTAAAACCTGGCAATGATTTGGAGGAAAGGAAAAATTATATTTGGACAAAAAAAAAAAAAAAACGAGCAGTGGATAGATGAGGTGAATAAAAGAGGCAGAGAAGGAGGGAGGGAGGGATGAGAGAGAGAGAGAGAGAGAGAGAGAGAGAGAGAGAGAGAGACAGGACAGTGATTATCAGATTAGTGGCTGGTAAGACTGCCTAATTGAGACACACAGAGGTAGTTATAATGGTAGGGTGGAGGAGACATTTTAGGTTGCAAAGGTCTTAAGACATGCCAGTGTGTGTGTGTGTGTGTGTCCGCACAAAGAACACACCCAGTCTCTACATCATCTCCAGCCCAAACCAGGCTGAATACCAGCAGTGTGAGGCTGTGAAATAGAGGATGCAGGGTAACAAGCAAACAGAGATGTGCAGCTGTGATTAGTGCTGGCAAAGGAGCAACGCTGACGGACTCTGCTAGCTATAATCAGCACTAATCCCTGAATAATGATCATATTGCTTACATTTGATTTAAATTTACAAAGCCTCAGCAAAAGGCAGCAGACACTCTGCTCACAACAATGGGTACAAATCCTTCACCCAGGCATTTCCTCCAATGTGTAATTAATCATGTGCGATTATGCACTATTTAGTACACTTGATTGCAGATTAAGACGGGGTCTTAGGTAGTGGTCTGGCATCATCGTAACCATAAAAGCTTCATGTTTGCTAAACAGGCCTGCCAGCTACCACAGATTATGAAATATTACCACAATACCACATGCTACTCAGTATGGCAGTATTCAGCGTTAGACATATGACTGTGTCTATACCTTGTGCTCTTTTAATCAGTTAAAATACTTGATGGAAGCAGCTGATTTGCATATTCTTTCTTTCTGCAGACCTTTTGAATATACGCTTAAATTTTACATAACATCTGGATATGACCTGCAAGAGCCCGGTTTCTTAAACCGGCCCATGGGTCCCACAGATGTCAACAATTTTAGTCCAAATGTGTCAGGAGCTGGAGGAGAGCAAGCAGCATCAGGTCTCTGGTTAACATTGTGGCTATTGGCTGTTTGGATTTACAGCTCTGGCCCCATTCACACCTGGCATTAACATGCGTCCTGAGTGATCAGGTCACAAATGGTCTTTAAATACAGGTGTGAACGGGGTCAAATGCGTCCCGAAGACACACTGATCACTCAAACCACATTCTGGGACGTGGTCTGGGACGCATATGGCTGTATAATATTTGTAGTGTAAACGCGAACGCGTCTCGATGCGTCCCAGACAGCAACGAAGGATCAATAATCGACTATGTTATTGCCCTCGCCGGAAAATATGTAATCGTTACGAGACTGTCGCGCTGGACAGTGGAGATCTCTGCCACTGGGCTAATGGATAAAACTGATGCCATAACAGTAGAGACGAAAGCAACCGCTTTCTTCATAGCTTCATTCGTCGTCTCATCTCTCGTTCGTTTATAAGATTCGCCAACAGACGATGTGATTAAAATGTTCTAAACAGTTCGTACTGTTTGTAAATCAAAAAGTTAGGGATGCTCCTGTCGATCGGCTGCCGATCGATATCACGTTCGATGGCTCGATCGGTAGTCTCTAAATTTGGCCAATCTCACGAACCGATCCCGATTTGATGCCGTAAAACACGCAAGGACGTTAAACTTTAGTGCTGCGCTCACATCATCACCAGTGTGGAATTATTACCAGGTCTCAAGAAACAATGGAAATGTTCGCCTTTTACCGTGTATTTTTAAAGGCCTATTAAAATGGTTGCTGTAAAATGAATATTTGCTGTGCTTATTTATTTGATTCTCAATTAAAACAACAATTTACAACATTACTGTGAATAATATAAGCACAGCAACATCTGTGGTATTACTGTATCTAAATTTAATTACTGTTTTAAATCTTATTTAAAAAAGGTTAACAGTGACTGTCAACAGAACGCTTACATTTCACTTATATAAAAGCTTGAACGTTCGGGATCAGGATCTTCATGATGACGAGAAATCGGTAATCGGTATCTGCAGCAAAAATCCTGATCGGAGCATCCCTACGAAAAATGTTTGAAACACACAGGATTCATGGGGACATTTCTGCCTGAAATTAAATGCAGTGGAAGACCACAGAATTAAAACGTTTGAAAGAAAAGGTGCATGAAATATAATTTGTGAGACATTTCTTAATGAAAATTCATGCAGTAGAAGGCTGACATAATACATGTGCGGGACAGGCTTTCTCCTGTGGAAACGATGTATGAAATCCAATCACAAGTGCTCAGTCATAACAGCTGTGTCTCGGCTGTCCGAATGCGATCCGATCGCCCAGGATGCATGTTAATGCCAGGTGTGAACGGGGCCTGCGATAGCATCGCATTTACGCCTAATTGCTGTTTTAAAAAATTTAATCAAGTCTGACTAGCACCTTTTTCTGCTCAACATTTAAATATGAGATATATTTAAATAAAAATTTTATTTTCGCTAAATGTTCTGATGGAAATACCTTATGACATGCTGGTGTCATTCACCTACACTGGTCCTAAAGTCCATATTTTTTTCCCCCTCACAACAAAACTGAACCAGGTACTCAGTGTTTTTAATGATTTGTTAGTAAAGTGAACATTCTGTACAGAAGTACAAAAGGATGCACACAAACACCTTAAAAGCTGTGTCTGCAATGCAGTGCAAACTACACACTTGAAGTATTTGTATGGCTGTACCTGCACTGTTGTATCACCTGTATTGGTTGTATTGCTCAGTAAAGTCATAGATGCATTGAGATACCATGCAAACATCGCATGCAAAATAATGACCTACACATTTCGTGCGCTCTTTCTAAATTTATTCGGTCCTATTTATGTAAATACAGCGACATAACAATTTTTGCCAATAATATAATTGTAATTGGAGACACAGCAATGTTATTATTAGTGGCTCTGTGTGAGGTGAACATTACTGATTGACACTGAGCATTACCGTGTGTGTGTGTGTGTGTGTGTGTGTGTGTGTGTGTGTGTGTGTGTGAGAGAGAGAGAGAGAGAGAGAGAGAGAGA
>JANDJT010000001.1:30197428-30207666 GCA_024331685.1 Stegophilus panzeri | reverse complement strand
TAAAGTTTAACAACAACAAAAAGCTGCTATCTAGACTATTTTAACAGCACCAGAGGCCACTGGGATCACAAACAACTACAATCAAAGACACACGTCTCTGCATCAAGGATAGATCTGGAGTATAGGTTTTAGTTTTTAGTGCCTATTGTTTCCCATCGCAGTGTTTTCTGTAATATAGGAACTGCACTAGAGTCTCTTACTCCTGTCACATCAGTTCAAATTTGCATGTCCTCACTTGAGCACTGCTGCAGGGGCTCAAAACAAATATGTGCAAGAGGTTTATTTTAAAAAATAATAAAAAAGAAAGAAAAAAAGGGAATCCTAAAGCGTCTGGGTTACGCATGTAACCCTGTTCCCTGAGAAGGGAACGAAATGTTTCGTTAGCTCAATGCTGTGGGAAGCTCCCTCACGCATGACCAGCATCTGAAGCTTGTGTAACATCATGCCTATTTATAGGCCTGCCATGATCAGGCGATGTGGCAATTAAGCGCATCGCACGATATATATACAGCACCTGTGAACCACGCCATCAGCCTCTATTATCTGAAGCGAAGATGCAATTCACAGGCATGCCCCAGTATGACAAAGGAACGCAAAGTCTCGTTCCCTTCTCAGGGATCAGGGTTACATGCGTAACCCAGACGTTCCCTTTGAAAGGGAACTCCACGTTGTGTTAGCTCAACAATGTGAGAACGAGAATACCCACTCCATCATACCAAGGGTCCGGCCTTTTCAAAAAGACCCAAAGCCAAGGGTCACTGCAAGACACTCGAGCCGGGGGCGGAATGTATATCCAGGCTGTAATATCGAAAGAATGTGTGCGGCATAGTTCCCCCGCAGCAGCACACACATCCTGTATGGATACCCCTATGGACAAAGCCTTCGAGGAGGCAAGCCCCTAGTGGAATGAGCCCTTATGCCCAGAGTCATAGTGAGACCATGGGCCTCATAAACGATAGAGATTGCATCCGCTATCCAATTAGAGATGCACGGATTCGACTCAGCATCACCTCTACTGTCGCCGCCAAAGCAGACCAGCAGCTGCTCCGACTTACGCCACTAGCCGGAGCAGTAGATGTAAGTACAGAGAGTCCTTACTGGACACAGTTGGTGCAATTTCTCTTGTTCCGGTGTGAGGATGGAAGAACGCCTGCAACACTACAGGCTGGGCAGCAGATGTAGGCACTTCAGGAATATAATCCAGCCTACGATACAGGAAGGCCTTGGCTAATCCAGGGGCAAAGTCAAGGCAGAAAGGGACAACAGAGAGAGCTTGTAGATCTCCTACTCACTTGAGAGATGTCAGGGCCAGCAGAAGAGCTACCTTTAGAGTCAGAAGCTTCTCAGAGGCTGACTCTAAGGGCTCCAATGGGGCATACAACAGATCTTCCAGGACCACAGAAAGGTCCCAGGAAGGTACGCGTGGTCTGCAGATGGGCCTCAGTCACCTGACACCACACATAAACCTTGAAGTTAGAGGATGTTGACCCACAGAGGCTCCATCAACAGGGGCGTGGCTGGTCGAAATAGCGGCCACGTAAACCCTGATTGTAGAAGGAGCCAACCTCGCTGAGAAACGTCCTTGTAAAAACTCCAGGACTGTAGCTATTGCACAGTTCACTGGGTCGAGCTAATGTTCCACACAACACAAGACAAAAAGTCGCCACTTGAGCGCATACAATTTTACAAAAAACGGGAGCAAGGCACAACACACTTCCTGAATTCTCTCACTCATACTTTTCTCTCTCGCTCATTCTTTTTTTTTTTCTTCTCTTTTTTTAAAGGGATAGAAAAGTCCAGAGATTTTGAGAAAAGATAGAGAGGAAATGATGTGTCTTTTTGTTTTCATTACACAAACGACCGACATGCAGTCTCGCTGAAGATAATAAGGCTGATGGCGTGGTTCACAGGTGTCGTTTATATATCACACACTTAATTGCCACGTCACCTGATCACAGCAGGCCTATAAATTAGGCATTATTTTATACAAGCTTCAGATACTGGTCATGCACGAGGGCGCTCCCGCAGTGTTCAGCTAACACAACGTGAAGTTCCCTTCTCAGACGTTCGGTGGTGGCAAAGACGGTGTAGCTGTTGTCATCATTGCACTTGAAATTTACATCCAGTGTTTCATCATGGTTGTTTAAAAACATGAAAACTTGTCTGCAGAAAGACAGGACCTGTTTCACTGCAGAGTTCTTACAGCCGAGTGGAATTGCTGTCATGGGGCTTGCAAAGCGGGCCAACTCCTTCATGATCATCTCGTTTTTTATGAAGGGGGGCACATTGGAAATGATGATCCGCATTGCAGGAGCATTGCAGGACCTTTTAGCCATATTCCTCTTTCAATCAGCGTATTGACGAATCTTTCCTTTTTTAGGAAAACCACCAGCACTGTTCATTCGGGATGCAGAGTAGATGTTCTCACACCCTACCTGCTTTCCCACAACTAGCAGCATCTCCTCCACCTGTTCTCCGTTCTCCAGCACACACTTGACGCCATGGCGGAGAGACAGCGTCTCCGTCCTGCTCACTCTCACCCGCTCTCAACTTTTACTGGTCACTGATACTCACTTATAACTTAAACATTCAATAATTGAATGGAAGAAAGCAAAAAAGACAAACTTGCAGAAAACTTTGGCAAGACGCCAAACTGCTCTCACGCGCTCTACACACCATGCTCGCTCCTCCACTGCACATGCGTAGAGAGAGAGCTCAAGATAACTTTTCTGCATTTTCAACTCGATACTTAAAAACCAAAGCACGCAATGATACATTGTAAACAAGCACACGGATGTGATGATCAGCGCATGAAAGAGAAATAAATAAGTGCTGTAACTTATGCTTGACTTTGTTGGGGTTTGGCTGCTTTCGTCGAGACATCATGATTATGATGATGATGATGATGATGATGATGATGATGGTGGTGTTGGTGATGATTAGGGAGTGTGGGACTGAGTGAATGAGTGATAATGGGTTAAGGAAAGAGGGAGAGAAAGAGAGAAGGAGATATAGATAGGGGGGAAAGAAGCAAAGCTGTTCCGGAGAGGAATCAAAATGGAGTTTCCCAAGGATGTGCAAAAAGTTAGTTAAGTCCGTGTTTTTCTCTCCTCCTCTTCTTCTGAGGAGTGGCAGAGCTTAGCCTGCCTTTTATCTAGCTGTCAGTGCATACCAGCGTTTCCAACTTAGCTACTTTTCAGACCCCTTTAGTGACTTTTTTTTTTTGCCAAAAAAAAAAGTGCCTAGTGACAAATCTAGCGACTTTTTGGACAAACCTTAACAACTTTCCAAATGTCGCCAGTACTGTCCTGCAAGCGCAAGGTCTTGCTTTCCCCACTGCACTCACACCTCTCTCTATATCTGCTCTGTTCAGTCAGTGGCTGAGAGCTGAAGATTTAACAATGTCATGGCTAACATGACGCGCACTTCGTCCCAGTTTACATAATTCGTATGCAAATGTTTTTAGAATGCAAGACGAATTAACATGTTTTACATGTAAAATAGTGTAATGAACGCTGGGGGTTTCTCTTTTTTTGTTTGGCATTGGCCCCGCCTATCTGAATCTTTCTACAGCATGTTTTCTTCCCATTGACTGAAGGCAGGAATGATTAAACTCACCTGGAGTGTAGGATAATTAAGGGACAAGAGGTAAGAGGAGATGGGCTTGGCTGGGAAATGTGACTGGCTTTTTGCGCGTAGGGGAAGATTGGGATGCTTTGTGTTTCTGGAGACCATTAGGCTTTGTCTGGCAACAAATTAGCTAGATAGATTGTATTTGTATAGTTAGATAAGGGTGGGGAGGATTTAGCAGTGCTACATGTTCCAGAAGCATTTGAAAAGGATTGTGTGCAAAAAGAGGATTCATCACCAGAAATGAAGTGAAGAAAAGTGCGTGTTTTCTCTGGGACACTGATCTAGTGGCTGATTCCTTTTCCTAGACCCTGGGGTGGGGTCTTGTTTCCTGGAAGCAGGGAAGTATCTTATATTTTAATCTTCTGTTGTGTGTATGTTGTGAGTTTTAAAGTTTATATGAACATGGAGTTACTCCATGTACACTGGACTGGGGAAGGGCTGATTTCAACAGCCCTCCACTGTAGATCAGCTGTATGCTTCTCTATAGAGGGCTTGTACAGGGACCTCCAGCAGCCTCATGGGGAAGAGCCTGGCACCAGTAGGTCTGACCACCTTGACTCCTTCACGCCAGCCAGAGAGTTTTGATGGATGACTTTTCCACCGACAGCATACAAGGTCTTTTTGAAAGCATTTTCAATGTCTGTCAGCTGTGGTGTTAAAACAGAGTAGTTTTCTGTCTTCTTCCTCCTGCTGTTCAACTGCTGCAGAAATGGAGAGGGAGGGGAAGCATTGCCAGTCTCCGCCAGTTCCCTGCTCCAGAGCCTCCCTAAACTCTGGAAGCAGTGCTAGGATCACTTCTCTCAGCATCTCCTGTAGCAGACAAAGGGACTGGATTCCTGTCTCCTTGCTGAGTACAGTGGGAGATTTCCAGGCTTCGCCAGCCCTAAATTCTCCAAGCTTGCTTAGTCCAGCTTTGTGAAGGTGCTGGTGAATGCTCCTCGATGTCAGGATTTGTGCTGAGATCAGTGAATTGTTAAATAAGGGCTCCTCATTTACACAGTAACATGGTTTGTTGCCTGTCCTGTTTACCTTTTAAAAGAGAGGACCATGCTCTTAGAACTGATTGATAAAACACAGTTGTCCTTGATACATCCACCTCACTTAGGTTCAGGATAAAGAAATGTGTCTCATCCCATGTTCTCTACTTGATGCAAGTGTAGACAGGCTGTAGTAGTCTATGTCAGTCCAGTCTAGCTCAATATGCTGTATAATAATTGCTTTGAACCTTTTTGAAAATAAAATTACTACTCTGGCTCTAAAATTAGTCCCATGACTAAGAAAGAATTGATCTTCCCATCACATCCCCCATTGTGTCTCATTTTCTTTATCACTATGTGTTTCTTGTAGAAAAACCATGTCAGTCTTTTTATATTTAATAAATTCTCTGACTACAGCTGGTTCATTCCTGTCCCTGCCCCCATTAATATTAAGAGTTCCTACTCTCAGCTTCTCCATAAAAAGGAATAAGAGGAGGAAAAGACAGCAAGTGAGGACGGTTGTACAGAAACCATAGGGACCCATGTGATTTGACTTAGCCATTATTTATTGAGCTTTTAAAATATCTTTTTCTTTCCGTAGCTTTGTTACCATTTTTCGCAAGTGGTATCTCTCTTGTTGACTCAATTCCTTGGCATCTTTTTGTACCTTTTTGTACCTTTTGATACTGATATTAAAAATTTATCTGTATCTGGAAAAAGTCTGCTACGTCTGCAACCTTTCCAAAAGTCTCCTCTAAGAAATTATTCATCTCATCTAGTGAGTACATTTAAAGGACCAGCAATGATTGTGCTACTCCCTGCCTCCACAGCACCATGCTCCTTACCCACATATGTAATCTCTGTAACATTTTCATCATCCTTCATAACCACATCACCAATTCCCATAACAGTTCCACTGACCACACCAGTGTTCTCCATGACACTTTCAGTATCCTCCCTAATCATTTCACTGCCCTCCTCATTTTCTGCACTTAAACCATCATTCTCTAATACCACACTATTATTCTCAATTAATGTAGCACCTACTCCATTTCCCTCTACCACGTCACCACTCTGTGTACCCACTCCACCACATTCTTCAACTACACTGTCCTCCAGCTGCCTCAGCAGAATTTGCTTCACACACAGGTTCAGGTTCATTACAATCTCTTGCCTGTTCATCCTCAGTACTACTCTCAACAGGAGCAGCAGATTGAGCAGTAGCCATGCCCCCTGCACCGACCTTGGTCTGCCTGGTGTTCTCCTTCCATGCTGCTGGCTTCTCCTTCACCTTCACACTGCCCGGCCCTGGTTCCTCATTTGCCTGTGCTTTATGTGGGCAGCTAGGCCTTTCTCACACTCACACGTGCCACACACTACTCTCATACAGCAACTCCCAGCATGCGACAGACAGAGAGAGACAGACTTTTTTTTTTTTTTTTACTTTTTATGTGCACTTTATTTGCAGCAAGATAAAAACCTTATCTATATGTTTTCACTTCAACATGAAGGTAAAGGATGGTTAGATTAATAAACCAATCACCGTTGAAAAACAATTTCACCATCATCCTTTATCAAAAATAAACCCTCATTTGCACACTGTCTTTTCAAACATTTCCACATTGCCATTCGTTATATCGAACTCATGTTCTAGTTTAATCCGTGAATCTATTAGGGCTTTAAATAAGTTCACGATGTTGATGTCTCTTCCTTCTGTTTTTAGTCTAAGATTTCCAAATGGCTACTTTTGCCTGTCCAACTAAAAAAAAATGTATCAATGTACTGCGTTCTCTACATGCACAGGAATATTTAGCTTTTCTAGAACCTTATAAGTCAATCCATCCCAGTTCTTCTGCATGTGTCAATCTATGCCAAAGAAGATCCCAACTATCCTCAGTCCCTCTTTGGTCCATGAACACTGCTGTGGGAGGTGAGGTATATTCTCCTCCTGCAATTGACTTAGGAGCAAAGCATCAGTTTTTTTTTTTTGTTTTTTTTTGTTTTTTTCTTCCCAGTTCACACGTGCAGGTGATGTGCTCTGGAAGACATCAAGACCTGAACACAGGTGACTGTCATCCTCAGACCTTATTATTACTGTTACATCATCAGCATATGCTGTGAGCTTAATTGTGGTCACGTCAGATAAGTCAGGACCTAACACTGAAAACCCTTGCAGATTTTCTTGCAGGTGTTTAGCAGGGGCTCAATGGAGAGAGAGTACAGCAGGCCGGATAGCCTGCAGTCTTGTCGAGCACGTCTGCACACGGGGAAAGTTTTTGTTAGTGTTCCATTTATTTTCAGCATGCTGTACACATCAGTGTACAGCAGCCTGATCCACGAGATGAAACGTCCAACAATGCCAAAAGCTGTTAGGGTCTTAAAAAGATAACCATGGTCCACTCTGTCAAATGCCTTTTCTTGATCTTGTGACACTAGTCCTGTCTCTACCTTATATAGCTCTTTAAAGTGTAACAGGTCCCGCACTAGAAAAAGGTTATTGAAAATTGACTGTTCTGTATGACTGGTCCTCGTGGACTATTGTGGCTTAAAATGTTTTAAGGCGGTTTGTTAATGCCTTTGAAAAAATGTTATAATCTGTCCCAAGGAGAGACACAGGACAACAGTTCTTTAAGCTGCCATGGTCTCCTTTTTTGGGTAGCAGAGTGATTACAGCTCTTGTACAGCTGAGGGGTAAGACTTTGGATTCTATACATTTAAGTATGACCGTGCAGATCTGGGCCGATCAAAGACCAAAAAGTTTTATAAAATTTGGAGGTCAGACCATCCAGTCCCAGTGACTTTCCGTTTGACAGTTGTTGAGCGGCTGTACTGAGTTCTTTGAACGAGAGTGATTCCTCAAGTTCACTTCTCACTCGCTCAGCTGTGGTAGTCCATTCAGAAGTTCTTCGGTGGCTTCAGGATCACTTGGCTTACTGTTGTACAGTTCTTCATAGACAGATAACACTCATCTTGTCCACTGGGTAGTTTCAAATGGCTGATATACTTCTTCTCTCTGGCTTTTTTTCTCCAGTGCATAGAAGAAAGATGTGGATGAGTCCATATTATTGTATTGTGTAAACCTGGCTCGCACCATAGCACCCTGATCTCTCTCTTCATGCAGGTTTTTCAGAAGAATTTTATTCTTCTCCAGTATTTCTTTTATTCTTGTTTTCTTCTTCTTCTTCTTCTTCGATATTTTCCTTGATTTTTCTGGTTCTGTTTCTCATGTATTGTTGGCAGAAGATCAGAATTTGAACTTTACCAATGTCCCACCACTGGCTTACTGATGTATACTGTGACTTTCTCTCTCTCTGCAAGACTCCCCAAAAAGTGTAAAAGCATGGATAAAATGGTGATCCTGTAATAACCTATTGTTAAAATGGTAGTGATGCTGACGGAAAGTGCTTAGTGTGGTTGTGACAGTGACAGAGAAGTAATGATGGTCAGAGAGTGGAGTGGGATGAATATGACTGTTATAGAATCTGCTTCTGTTGAACTTTTGAGTATAAAACCTATCAAGACTTGCTGTAAGAATCTTTTCAGGGGTGGATTTTAACTAGGTATATTGTCTGTGGGTAGAGTTACCATCCACACATCCAAGTTGTGGTTTTGTACTACAGTTCTGAGTGCTTCTGCTGAACGAGGATAAGGTTCACCATGGTTGCAATCTACACTGTGATTCAGAGTGCAATTGAAATCTCCGGCTAATATGATTATTCTTTCTTGAGGAATGTCTGAGATGGCTTTATTCAAAAGATTTTTAAAAAAATGTATCATGTTCTGTGCCAATGTTGGGAGCATAAATGTTAATCAGGGGAAGTGAGAGTTTGTGTAGATCGACATCTACTCTCTGCAGGTATGATTTCTACTGCATTTATTGGTTCTTCTCGAATATCTGCAGAAAGCAGTATAGCTACCCCAGCGCTCATGTTTGAACCATGGCTGTGCCAAACTTGACCTTTCCACTCACTTAGCCACTGTGTTTAATTATTGTGGTCTGTATGTGTTTTTGTGTCAAAAGACACCAGGTAACATGGGTACATACCCGTTGTTTATCACTAGCCCGTGTGCAATTAGCATATCGACTATTTCAACCTCGGCAAGAAAAACCACCATTGCTTTGTTCATCCGAGAAGCTGACCTGATTACTGAATGCATTTAGAACTTCCTTGATTGGTATGGAGTCGTCTGGCGTGCATTTACAGCCATGTCTCAGGTTCAGGCAGGAGAAATCTCCTTTTAGGAGACAATAGTCGGCTCACACACTGTTAACCTCACTAATCTTTTACTATAGAACAGTAGAACTGAAGAAGAAAACGGAAAGGAAAGTATGTGGAAAAAAACTAGAAACATTCAGATGTGCTCCAACCACCTGTACTCTCGCCCACTACCCACAACTCTCTGAGACAGAGAGAGAGAGACTTTTGACTTTTTACAATCCTTTATTTATCAAATGTCACACTATACACATTAAATATTTATATATTGAGTCACCTTGACTTTAAAGGAGCATTAAAAAAAATAATAAAATAAGTCAGCGTAACAACGAATAGTTGTTATGAACATTATCAGCCTAATGCTGGTGTAAAACAAAGTTCTCCCTCCACTACAGAACACAGAGCCTCCTCACAACACCACACTGCCTTCAACATCTCGAAGTCTTCCATACGTCTGTAAAAGTTAAAATCGATCAGAATTCGTGATTTTATCAGTCTGGAGAGAACTTTTATGGCATCGCAGTCTGTGTTTTGTGTCACTTTGTTTTTCCTACTCGGGTATATCGCCATTTTTTCCTGACCAACGATAAATTTGATCAGCTGACACTTGAACCTGTTCCTTCTGATGTACTTAAAACCAAAGATAAAAAACTGAAAAGTAAAATCCATATAAAATGACCAAGTTGTTTTTTAAAAACACAAACAATGGCTGCAACCTGGAGCAATGTATAAAAGCATGAAAAACAGTCTCTCTCTGTGAACAAAATGGACATTCCTGTGTGACCTCAGGGTTTAAAATGGAGATAAAAAGAATTTACAGAAACAATTCCATGTAAAATCCTCCATTAGAGGTCAGCAAATTTTTTGGTCAACAGTGGTTTGTATAGTGCCCTCCACTCTGGTTTAATATCATTATTAAAACCCAGTACACTTTGCCATGAGGTGTCCACTCTCCCATTCAGTTTTTTCTTATTTAAAACTTTCACGCAGGCTTTGTACAGAAGCTTACTGGACACTGTATCAATGTTCATGTCATCTCTGAACTCCAGGAGGGGACACCCCACACCCATCTAGGTCTGGAGCAATGCCCAGCTGGGGAAAAGGTTCTTCCTCTGTAGGCCCAGTCTCTCTTGTTTTGTTGTCCATCAGCTGAGCACGCTTCTCTGACGTTAGTGTGAACCTCCAGCGATGTAGGAGCTTATTCACAACGTGTAGGGACCGTAGTTCCAGGCTCGCTGCTAAGTCCTCTGCCCGTGACGGGTCTGTTCCTGTGAGGTTCACCAGCTGTCGGAGTGTCACAATCCCTGAGGAGACCAGAACTCTGGATAATGAAGGGGTGGTCACACCAGAGATGTCTAATCGCCCACCATGAACCAGGGGTTCCTCCAGCAGCCAGTGTGGTGTTCTGCAC
>JANDJT010000001.1:30185267-30197071 GCA_024331685.1 Stegophilus panzeri | reverse complement strand
AGCACCTCATGCTCCCAGTGTTGGCGTACAGCATGTATGACTTTCCCTCATGCCATACTCTGAATGAAATGTCTAGCATGGGTTCATTCAGAAACATGAGCACTGTGCGCCTGAAAGAGGTGACGTGCTTCAGCGCAGGGTTTTTACAGTTTAACGGAACCATTCTCACACCGCTCACTATTTTACCAAAGCGAGACTGCTCCTGCTCGATATCCTCATTAGGAATGAATGGCGGAATATTCGAAACCGTAACTTTAATTGTTGTAGCACCCAGCGGAGTGACGGAATAAAGCTCTCCACTTACCTTTATTCCGTTTTCAGTCAGCTGGTGCATGAGTTCCCCCTCCTTCACGAACACCACCACGGCCTTGTTTATTCTTCATGCCACCACAATGTTTTCGCATCCAATAAACTCTCCTACCACCATTAACACCTGCTCCACCGAGACCTCGGAGCTCACCTTACACCGCACCCCGTGACAGAGTGAGAGAGGCTGGGCTCCACCGCTCAGGTGAGCCGCCATCTCTACACTCCACCACAAGATCAACAGCTCCCCGCAGCAAAAAATAAACTAATAACACCGCTTGCTTGCTAATACTATCACACGTTCACCCAGTGATTGTGCTCTAAAATTCCAATGTGTAAAGAAAGAAAAAAAATATATATATATATATATATATATATATATGTTAGAAAAAAGTTTGTTCACGCTCACACTCCAGTCTCACTCACAAACTCCCAGCATGAGAGAGAGACAGACAGACAGACAGACAGGCGGGCAGAGAGAGAGGGAGACAGAGCGAGAGATGGGCAGAGCGAGACAGACTGACAGAGAGATGGAGAGAGAGAGGGAGACAGAGGGAGAGACAGACAGAGAGAGACAGGTGAGGAGAGACAGACAGACAGAGAGCGATGGGGAGAGAGACAGAGAGAGACTTTTAAATTTTCCTTTTATTAATCATTTAGATTCCTCCAAAACTAGTGAAACATAGTGGATAGATAAAGTGTGTATGAAACAAAGCAGAGGTAATAAAAGAAACTTGCATTTACTTCCGCCTCTTTTTTTCTTCTTTGTAAAAAATTAAACATTAAAACTTCTGCATCTACAGAGCATAAAACTTCACCCAATGCCCGTACTTCACAAAATTCTTGCAACCTTCGTCATTTAGAGAAAAGCATATTCAACTTTAAGTCTAGTTTTGACTAATGAATTAGTTAGAATTTTTTCTGCCTCCTAAGTGCTTCCTCCCTGCATTTTGTTTTTACTAGTGAGCCAGATAGCAAGCTTGGCCTGACCTATTATGAAGTTTAGTAAAACCACGTATTTTTGCTTTGGGACCTATTTTGGCCCATATACATAAAGGTGTTCTGCCCTGTGTGATTCCCAACCATCAGCACCAAGCTCTAAGTAGTGAGAACAACCTGTGTAGTCTTCCACAACACAAAAACAAGTGGTCTACAGTTTCAGTTCCTCCTTACCACAGAAGATACATTCCCTGCCCCTAGTTGGGTCGATGTGTGCCACATGTATGTTTGTGGCCATGGCCCCATGCACTATCCGCCATTAAAGATCAACTGTGCGCTTCTCTATCAGCAGTTTGTACAGGGACCTCCAGCATTCTCATGGGGAAGAGTCCGGTGCCAACAGTTCTGACCAGTAGGACTCCTTCAGTCCAGCCAGAGAGCCTCTGTGACCTCAGTTCCTTAATTTTAGTGAGTCCTGCTCTCCGTAAGCATTGTCAGATGTATGTGGATGATGGCATTTTTGACTGTATCAGTGGGTTATGGAACAACGGCTCTTCTTCGGTACTTGGAAAAGGTTGTGCGCCGGTCCTGCTTATGTTCAGCACTGAAGACCAGGCTCTCAGTACAGACTGGTAGAATGTTGTTGCTGATGAATCCATTTCCCTCAAATTCAACACAAACAGATGTTTGTCGTAAGTCAGATCTTCAGTGCACTGAATTGAGGCACAGGCTGTGCTGGCCCATGCCATCCCTTCCCAATAGAGTAGCCTCTGTGCCGTCTGCAGTTGGAAAATTCTGATCCGACATAAGTCAATCAAGCCCTGCCCCCCCTTCTGCAGCAGCAAGTAGAGAACAGGGGCACGACTCCAGTGCTGTCCAGCCCAGAAGAAGTTCACAATCCTCTTCTGGACTTATTTTGATCGATGTCTCTGGACGCTCGAGAGCAGTGAAATGATGTGACAGCATGCAGGCAATCAGGTTCTTGACAACCAGTACTCTCCCCCTATAGGACAACTGGGGCTGGACACAGGTCCATTGAGACAACATGGCACACACCACCTCCACTACCCCCTCTTCAGTTCCTGTTTTGAAAATCACTCATCCCAAAAAACCTTGAATTTTCCACAGAATCCCTCATCCTGAAGCAGTTTTGTGTTAAAGTGCCATTATGGTCTATGCCTTTATATGAAACATCATTAGGTCTATTGTAATTAAATGGTGATCCCAAAACCCGGTAGGGCTCATGACTGCTTTATAGAATTTCCTTTTGTTTTGGTAATGTAAAACCTGTCCAGTCTTGCTGCAGTGATCGTTGTGTTGGTAACTTTGAACCATGTGTATTGTTTAATTCCCTGGTTTTTCTCCCTCCACACATCAAACAAGCCACACTGACTGAAAAGCCCCTCAAGTGCCTTAGCAGACTGTGGGTGTGGTTCCTCCCTGTTCCTGTCTAGGTTAAAATCTATGGTGCAGTTCCAATCCCCTCCCAATATCACTAAAGGTTTACTACCACTTTGTTGTAGTGCATTTTTAGTTGATGGTATAGCTGTACCCTCTCACTACCATTGTTGGGGATGTAAACATTTATGAAAACGAACTCTGTTCCCTTTTTCTGCCTGCACCATTAAGACCCTACCCCGCTCTATCTCTGTTATACATGTGTTGGTTGCCCTTAGTATTTTGTTAAAAAGTATTGCTACTCCAGCACTGACATTGGTTCCATGGTTCTGGAAAATTCTCCCTTCCCACCACATTTCCCACTCTCCTGTAAGAAAATCACATCCATGTGTGTTTTTTGTTTGCTTTATCAGTTCTCCTACTACTATTCTTTTGTTCCTATCCCTGCCACCATTGATGTTTTAAGGAGCCTATTTTTAACTTCTCCATTGGAGGGACTAGAGAGAAAAAGGAGAAATAAGTAAGGACAGCAGTGCAAAAAGAGGGAAACACCCAGTATGACATCTTCACTTGCACTTTCTTCTGACCAAGGACTTCCGTAAGCTAGCTAGGTAGTTTTTTTTAAACTGGTATCTCTTAGTAAATGGTGTGCACTTATATAGCACTTTTATCCCAAGCGCTTTACACTGTGTCTCATTCATCCATTCACACACACACTCACATACCAATGGTAGCAGAGCTGCCATGCAAGGCGCTAACTTGCCATTGGGAGCAACTTGGGGTTCAGTGTCTTGCCTAAGGACACTTCGGCATGTAGAGTCATGTGGGCTGGGAATCGAACCGCCAACCCTACGATTAGTGGACAACCCGCTCTACCACCTGAGGCACAGCCGCCATCTCTTCTTTTGATCTAGTTCATCATCGCTCACTGTTAGTTGTATTTTTACTACTGATGCAATAAATTTTTCAACATTAGGAAAAAAATCCTTGACCTCAACCGATCTGCCAAAAGTCTCATCCAGAAAATCAGTCATTTCAGTTAATGTGTAGTGCTGTTTATCTCCCCTCAACTGCGACACATTAATGTCTGAAATGTCAGAGAGGTTGTCATTTTGCAGTTCCTCCTCTTCCAATTCCTCCTCCTTCTCTGCTTGAGACCTTACTGATTCCCCATTGCTGTCTGCAATCCCCATGCTATCTTATCTCGCCTCCCCTGCTGCACCCCCATACTGTCTGACCCCCCCCAACTCTGCTCCGTGTGTGTGCCTGTGCCGTGGATTTTCCTTTCCACATCTGTGCCTCTCCCTACAGACGTCTGCACATCTGACCCATCTTTTAGTTCCTCACTTTCTTTTATACCTTCTCATTCACCAGCTACCTGTTCCTCCCTTGTCTGTTCTCTACTGTTTGGTGCAATTGCCCCCGCAGTGGTTTGGTCAGCGTCCTGCCCTCCAGCAGTCTCTGACTGCTACACATTGTGGCTCAATTTAGCCTGCCTCTCCACCCTGACACCACTAGGCCTGGCTGTCTCTCGGTGAGCAGACAAACTTTTTGTGCCCAATGTCCCCACATTCGAAGCACCTCATATTCCCAGTGTTGGCGTACAGCATATAGGATTTTCCTTCATGCCATACTCTGAATGAAATTTCTAGTGTGGTTTCATTCAAAAACATGAGCACTGTGTGCCTGAAAGAGAGTTTAGTGGAACCATTCTCACACTGCTCAATATTTTACCAAAGAGAGGCAACTCCCACTCGATATCCTCATGAGGAATAAACGGAGGAATGTTTGACACTGTAACTTTTATTGTTGTTTCACCCAGCGGCATGACGGAACAAAGCTCTCCACCTACCTTTATTCCATCTTCAATCAGCTAGTGCTCGAGCTCCCTCTCCACAAACACCACCACAGCTTTATTCATTCGGGATGCTGACGCAATGTTTTCACATCCTACCGCCAATAGCACCTGCTCCACCAAGATCTCGGCGCTCACCTCACACCGCACCCTGTGACTGAGTGAGAGAGGCTGGGCTCCACTACTCAGGTGAGCTGCCATCCCTACACTCCACCACGAGATCAACAGCTCCCTGCAGCAAGAAATAAAACTATTATCGCCGCTTGCTTACTATTAATAACAAGCGTTCACCTAGTGATTGTGTTCTAAAGTTCCAACATGCAAAGAAAATATTAAGATTGGAAAAATATTAAAATAGTCACTTGGGTATTAGACGGAGACCTGATAGGACACTGAAAAGCAGCAACGTGGCTCAAAGAGTGAGGGGGAGGAGCTATACCAAAGGGCATATGGTTCCACTCAGAGTCCAAAAGGTGTAAAAGTTGTCTTAAACTGATCTTTCTCTGTGACTGGAACCTGATCATACCCACTGGCCAAATCTAGAGTCATAAACCAACAAGTACCACTCAGGGAGTCCAGAGACTCATCAATTCGGGGCAAGGGAAACGCGTCTTTCCTAGTTCTAGCATTCCTAGTTGATGGTAGTCTACCCACATGCGCAGACTTCCATCTTTCTTTTTAACCAACACAATCGGCAAAGCATATGGACTGCAGCTTTCTCAGATGATCTCAGCTTCCAACAACTGATTTATATGGGCCTTTACTACCTCGTACTCTGATGGGGTATTCGCCAAAAATGCTGCCTAATTGGCGTCTCTTCCAACAAGGTAATATCATGGAACTCTGTATGATTACGTGCATGGCATTTGTCGACCGATCTGCTGCCTACGACACGGTCAACATCAAGGGACTGCTTACGAAACTTGCAAATATTACCAAGGACCGAGGCTTCATGAAAATTCGCAACAAGCTGCTCCACAACCGCAGATTCCAAGTCCATCTCCAAACGGGGAAGAGTTGCTGGCGATGTCAGAAAAATGGTCTTCAACAGGGTAGCGTCCTGGCCCTGACCCTGTTCAATATCTACATGAATGACCAACCCAGCCCGCCCCAGACACAACATTTCTTGTATGCAGACGACTTGGCCTTAGCAGGGCAGAGCAGTTCTTTCGAAGATGTAGAGTCGACCTTGTCTGAGGCCCTGAAACATCTAGGACAGTACTATGAGGCCAACTGCCTCAGGCATAACCCCTCAAAGATGCAGACTTGCGGGTTTCACCTGCGCAACCACCAAGTGAGGAGAGCCCAGAGTGTCACCTGGAATGGTGTAGCGATTGAGCACTGCCCTCACCCAAGATATCTAGGGATCGCGCTGGACAGGGCGCTCACGTACAAAGCACATTGCTTTAACACCCGGAAAAAGGTTAACTCGCACAACAACCTGCTGCGAAGGCTGACGTTAACCAGCTGGGTTGGCCAACCAATGGCTCATACTGTGCACGCCACTGGCCTGGCGCTGTGCTTCTCTGCTGGTGAGGTTCGCCTGCCCGGTCTGGCACCGCTCCATGCATGCCGCGCAGGTGACCGCCACGCTGAATGACACCTGTTGCATCGTAACTGGATGCCTCGAGCCGACCCCACTCAACAAGCTGTACCCACTAGCTGGAGTCGCTCCCCCAGAGATCCGGAGAGAGGTTGCCTGTGCCGTCAAGAAGCGGAAGCAGGAGCAAGACCCGTGACACCCGCTGCACGAACACCGCCTGCCGCCTGCCTGCCTAATCGACTCATTGCGCCACCTGTGGATCAGCGCCACAAACCATGGCGTACCTGCTGGCGTGCCCTGTGTCCACATTCCTGTATGGCACGTGACCTATGCAACGCGATGGACAGGGTTATCGAGACTGCTGCCTACTGGGCAAAACTAATATGAAGTGGAACCTTGACACAAAAAGAAGATGGGAAATTAAATTGGTACAACCCAATTCTCCCTCCTGGGTAGAGAACACTGACTGAAACTTGTAAAGTCCTTACCTGACTCTGCTCCACCTCTGATAAACTTGACAGGTCCACTGCCTCAACTTGCCCCTGCACAGTAGGTCCCACTTCTGCATTCTGAGCCCCCACAACAGCCACAACCTGCTGAACCTCAGCAACACTCGTGGGCAAACTCACCACATAAACATTAATCAATGTGCCAATCATGGAATGAGGGTAAAGCATGACCTCAGTCATGCCAACATTAACCACAGGTATATAAGCTGTCCTTTGGCTTACCTGAACTACCACCGGAGAGGCCAGCAACCCAGCAGCAAACCGAACTCGAGAGGCTCAAAAAGTTCAGCTCCATTAGAATATTCAGCAGAGCAAGTGGCCAGAACAAATTTTAACATGCCCCCTGGAACGCGACAAAGCCTACGACCCCGCACCTGTATCTTATAAATACGAGTTACACTAGTTACGGTAGCAATGTCCCAACAGTGTTGTAGAGCCTGAGATAGAAAATGTGGAGCTTTTACCACATCAGGCAACTCAAAGAGAGCAGGGCCATGTTGACCAAAGAGCTCCTGGTAACATCAATTCACAACATTCATTCCGAGAATCCCCGGAATCCAGTCTCACAAGCCACAAGGAGGGTCTTTGACAACAAGCACCCTGCAATTTGAAATGACTTGGCCACAGAGCTCAGTGTCCAGCTCCATGTAACCAAGATAAGGAATGGACAGACCACTGGCAGAGCGAAGCTGTAGCCACTGACATGACCTAAGCTGCTCCTGACCCCATAGTTCAAAATGCAGCAGAAATCAGCTTTCCGTCATGGTGGAGAACATCGAACCTATATCAACCAAACAGGGCACTGGCACTCCATCTATAGACACACATGATGAGGACAGGAAGACATCAAACGTGACGCTGAAACCCAACCTTTTGGCAATACAAATCCGATAAAACCTCCAACCGAGCTGTGGCTCTGAAGCCCGGTGGGCACTAGTTTTCTGGGTGCGCAGAAGTGGAAGACTGCTTACCCCCAGCAAAAGGTATAAGGAAATGTGGGGTGTGTTGGGGAACCTGCTCCCCATCGCACTCTTGGGCAAAAAGGCCTGGCTTTTGACACAGTCTACAAGTTATGGGCCCATTACGAGGAACTCGACTACGCATTTTTGGGCTTTGCAATCGAGCAAAGCTTTGCATGAGCTGATTTAGTTGATCCTGCTGTACCTTCAACATTTCCTTTAATTCACTCAATTCAGACATTTGAAACGAAGGACGAATCCCCATAAACACCATACTGAATCCCATGTGCCAACAGGACAGATAAACTTCGAGCCTTCGCACCCCCCAGCCTGCCTTCCAGCTCCCATCGAAGGGCTTCACTCCGTGCTTCTAGTAAAGTGGAATTAGGCTGTTCGTGCACCAGCTGTTTAAGCTCTCGTCTCAAAGTACTGTCATTCACGTGTTCAACAAATTGATCACGAAGCACGGTTTCAGCATTTACCAAAACATTTGGCGACTGTTACTTAACCTTCTCTGGAGGCTCATCAAGGTGAGGGAAAACTCCAAGAGCATTTCTCCTTCTTGGTGCTTCCGGGAGAAGAAAGCTTACTGCAAGGCCACATATGACAATGAGCACCCATACAAGTCATGCAATGCTCCAATAATTTTCTCAGGGTCCCCATGCTCCTCAGCTGAACGATATTGTATCTCTTCTCGTGCCTCCCCCTCCAAGTGATCAAAAAGAAAGAAGGCCTGATCTGCAGGGGATAAATAACGGGTTCTCATACATGCTTTAGCTTCCTTAACCCATTCATTAAACCTCACCCCAGACCTACCACTAAATTTTGGGCACCTCCTATCTCCAGACACGAATACAAACCTATCAGTTACTGGAGTAGCAGTGCCAGTCACTGGTGGCAATATGGGGGCGTTGACTGTAACAGAGGTACTAGGTCCAGCAACAATAGCCCCTGGCGATTCAGATGCCCTTTCCTGTTGCAATTTCTCATTGTCAGCCCTAAGTTGAGCCACCAGCTCTTTAAGTTCCTGTAATTCTCTGTACATTTATGATGGAATACACCTACCCCTTTTTTCAACTCAACACTACCAACAATGAAAGGGAGTCAGACCAGCAACTGCAGTCTCCAGAGCACATGCTGCTGTTTGGTTCCTACAAAAAGAAAAGAAAGGGAAAAAACAGACGACAACACATAACTTGCATGAAACCCAAAAATATTATGGTCCGCCTCTGCGAAATATTATGTGGAATCCTGCCGACTACGCCACATGTAGCAAGTGGCTTGCTCGTAATGATTACGCCACACCGAGGAAATGGGGAAAACAACCCAAATAAAGGCACACAACTACGATCCACTTAGAAAAGGCAAGAGGCATGGGTTTCCATAAAAAAATTCTTTTATTTGAAGCTAAAAATGACTGGCCAAGAACTGATTTAAAACCAGCAACCAACAGTCAGGCATTGGTCAAATAAAACAGACACAAGAAGAAATTAACAATAATAGTCATAGGAGGACTGAGGCTTCCTGTATGAAGGGCAGGCTAGTACGACAGCACCAGCTATACAAAAGAGAAAAGAACCCCACCACTCAGAATTATACCCACAAAATTCACTGCAAATAATAGCACAGCAATAATGATGACCCTTACTGAAGTAAAGCCTAAGGTGCAGCAAAGAACTCAAACAAGCTCAAACTGATTACACATAGTAAGGTTACAAAGACTGACCAAAACCACTACCACCACATAGCAGTATCAGCACAATTGATAGACTGTTGCAACACAGTTGGATTCACGATAACTGAGGCTAGTGACCGTAACCAGCACAAAGCTATGCCAACACAAATAGAGCAAAATAACCAAAAAAAAAACGATATTAATACAGCAAAAAAAGAAGGAAGGAACCTTCCTGCCCACTTGGGTATTAGACGGAGACCTGACTGGACACCAAAAAGCGGCAACATGGCTCAAAGAGTGAGGGGGAGGAGCTATAGCGAAGTAACTGCACTCACTCAGCCTGCCTTAACGCATGCAAAATAAAGGACCCTAAGAACAGCAAACAGGTGTTACAACCTCAATTTGGAAAGCATACGAGATCATTTAGCTCTTATAATAGAACTGAACAAGTAACCTACCGTGATCTGATGACATAATACTCATGATGGCACATACGAAAATCATGTGATGACTTCTTTAATAGTTGACAGCTACAGCTGGCGCTCTGAACGGGGCTACGTTAAACTACCATGCTACACAGATGGAAGCCCTGACGGCACACCGCACTGAGAGTGAGCAGCACACCACACACGCATACAGTCTCGTTAGCCCAACATCACATTGAACAAGTAAATTGCATGATATGACTGGACAACATTAGCATCAAACAGCTAAGGGACAAAGCTAAAAACACATACCTCCATAGTCCGTAGCAACGAAAGGAAGGGGCAGGTTTTTGACCATGACGCACTCCATGAGGCATAAACAACAGCTTATGTACAGTGGTAGGGTGATAACTCATTGGCCACGTATTTAATAATGGTGATGTTTTAATCACACACGCCTCACTACACTCGTAAACGGGGTGTGTCCTAAGTTGCAGAGACGCATTAAGGGGCCATTTAAAATCTTAGAAAGGGTGTCCGATGTGCTGTATAGAGTGCAGCTATCCAAGGGGGGGGTTCCGAGAGTGTCGTGCATTTTAATCGAATGAAGCCTTATGTTTGTTCTGTTTCAGAGTCGGTGGGGCAGGATAACCAAATTACTGACGACCAGACTGTTAAACGACATCCCGAGGTCCAAAGCCATGTCGAAGGGGAAGATGAATTTGTATGGGGTATCATCGACCTGCTCCTCCAGAGGTTACCCAGACAAGTGAGAGTGCTGCTGCATCTAGCATCAAAATAAATCCGGTATTGGAGTCTGTTGTGGAAGGTGGTCTTTCCGGTGGAAATTTACATTCTGGTTCTGTGGACACAGGTCCAGGTGAGGTGCAGCAGGAGAGTGGGGACCAGAGGATGGAAGTTAGAGGCTCTGTTTCAGAGCCATGTCCACAAAGGATTCAGCCAGCTCATTCACGGAGACTAGCAATTTGGTCTAAGGATTATAATTTGATGTGATTTGAGGATGGGTCCTGTCTATCTGAGGGGAGGGGATAGTGTGATGAATGCTGGGGGTTTCTCTTTTTTTTTCCTTGGCATTGGTCCCGCCTATCTGAACCTTTCCACAGCATGTTTTTTTCCCATGGAAAGAAGGCAGGAATTATTAAACTCACCTGGAGTGGAGGATGATTAAGAGACAAGAGGTGAGACTAGACCGGCTCAGCTGGGAAACGTGACTTGCTTTGGAATGCTTTGTGTTGCTCGAGACCATTAGAGTTTGTCCAGCAACGAAGATAGCTAGATAGATTGTATTTGTATAGTTAGATAAGGGTGGGAGGGTATTTAGGAGCACTGGGTACATGTTCCAGCAGCATTTGAAAAGGATTGTGTGCACAAAGAGGACTCATCACCAGAAATAAAATGAAGAAAAGTCTGTTTTTTCTCTGGGGCACTGATCTGGTGGCTGATTCCTTTCCCTAGACCCCAGGGCAGGGTCTTGTTTCCTGGAAGCGGGGAAGTGTTTTATATTTAAATTCTCTGTTATGTGTTGTGTGTATGTTGTGGTTGTGAGTTTTAAAGATTATATGAACATGTTACTCCATGTATGCTGGACTGGGGAAGGGCTGATTTTTTTTCACACTGATAAGTGTTTGATCACGATTTCAATTGTGCCATGTAATAACCACCAGAGTGCAGTGCAGAGTTAGAGTTTCAGTTGTGTATCGCCGGTTGGCCTAGTGAGGGTGTACAGCAGGGATGTCAGACGTACGGCCCGCGGGCCAAAACCCGGCCGGCTAGGGGGTTCAATCAGGCCCGTAGGATGAATTTTGAAAGTGAAAAAAATGCATAAAAGACACAAACTAGAAATTTTTAATAAAATGCTATTCCTAAATTATCCGCTAGGGGCGCACTGTTTTAGTCAGAGTAGAAGACCCAGCACAATTCTGAGACTCAGACCGAACAGCAGATGGTAGCAATGCGCCTTCTGGTGTTTATTACACTGTGACCAGTTGTAATGGACACATGTAAATGATAATCAGAAGCAAATAGCATATGTTTGTCTTAAGAAATCTGAGGTTTTCATGATATATTTTGTAAAAAGATATTTCATTAAATATTAATATTTTCCTAATGTACTTGTACTTCTTTGCATGAAAACAAAGGGAAAAACATGGACTTATTGTTATTTATAGGTAATT
>JANDJT010000001.1:30127252-30140359 GCA_024331685.1 Stegophilus panzeri | reverse complement strand
ATATATATTGTTTATCCGACATTAAATTAAATCTTTGCAGTGTAGTTCATTACCACTTGTAAATCGTAAGTAAGCAGGTGCTAAAAATAAAAGAACTAAAATAGACTGAAGCTTTTGGGCTGAAATCTAAAATATAGACAATGCAAATGCAAGAACTGTGCAAGAGAAACAAGCTGTCTAAAACGTAATACACGGTGCGTTTCTGGCTGACCGATATCGAGGCTCAAATAAATGACAGGCTATAAGCTGACAGTTTTAAATAATAAATAAAATATGAGCGCATGGGTTTTATAGGCTAATAAATTATTCATACACTGGAATATCTGTAAATCGGGGCTTCACAGAATTAGAGCTAGAACTGAAAATAGTCGCAAAATTTTGGACGAAATCATGAATAATCAAATGACGCTCATTAAAAAATACCCGTATATTATTACTGATTAGAATTAGATGATTCATGTTTCTTACATTATGATGTAATGTTGATATCTGATATGCTTTTTTTCCCCTTTTGTTTTATGATGCAGATAGATTTGTGAAAACATTTCTATAGGAAAAATGATAACTCAGCTTTACGCAGAAAAGAGGAGGATCAAAAGAAAACAACTACCGTTTTACTGTTTTCACAAAAGGAATTAATATTTCAGGAACTTATTGATTTGTGATCTTGGTCCAGTCTATGCGAATAGGCTAGTGATTTGAAAACGAAGTTGATAGCTATATTTACGTAATAAGATTCATTCAGATTGTTTTCACATGGAGTATTCTCATCATAAAAATGCAGAGTTCAGCACGAGCATCAGCGTTTTTTAAAAAAAAATAAAAATAAAAAAATATATAAAAAACATATTAAAACATATGGTTCTCTGGTGACCAAGACCAGATTCTCCTGTCATGTTCCAGCCTTGTTAAAGAGCTGCAACTAACTAAATGAAACGGTAGGCATATACACAGAGTTTTATTTAAACATGAATATTGAAAAAGGATACTCACAAAGCTAATATTTGAATCTGTATTAGTGCTTTCATGGGTCATATCATGCTCACAGCAATTTTCTTGACAAGCCACTAGAGAGCTTCAGTAGAAAAAGCTGTGGAGAAAGCGATGGAGAGATATAAATCGCCACAGAAAAGACTGGATCGATTATATCAGCATGGAAATTTGACAATTTTACCTCTGGGTTTGATCAACATTCTCAGATCAGTGCCAGCTACACAGGCACAAAGCTATTACCACTTCCTTCTTGATGTTAACTTTCTTGATGTAGGAACTTTTGTTCACCAACAGATTAGGATGGCATGGGATAGTCTAATATAAATCAGATTAATAGAAAGAAAGCATGACTTTAAAGAGATTTTTACGCATTATCCATGGTGCAGTTTGGGTTAGTTCTCTTGTTGAGCTGACCTTCTCTTTATGTCATATGCCAAAACTGCTGAGCTGATGACAAAAAATAGCTTAAAAGCACTCGTTAAAACCTTAATGAGCAGATGTGCTAGATTATTGTGAAGTTGCTGGTCAGGTGAAGAGGAATGTACTGGAAATGTGGACACAGTCAAATATGAGACCTTATGGTTTAATTTTAAAGCCATTTAATCTCACGTTATTCCAGCACAATTATTTAATAAAGTTAGTTTGTGAATTTAGGAATGAATGAGGCAGGCCAATATATTCATTCATTCATTCATTCATTCATATATTCATTCATTCATCTTCAGTGAGAGCTTTATCCCAGTCAGGGTTGTGCTGGACACAGGAACAGTGGAATATACTCTAGATGGGATGCCACTCCATTACAGGGCACCATGTACACACAAATTCACACACTCTTTCACGCCTAGGTGCAATTTAGAGGAGCCAATCCACCTACTAGCATACCTGGAGAAAACCCACATGGATATGAGGAGAACATGCAAAACTCCACACAAACAGCAAGCTGAGCTCAGGGTTAACCTGGAAACCCTGGAGGTGTGAGATTGCAAACACTGCCCACTGCACCACTGTGTCAGCCTGGAGAAAAATAGAGCCAGGAAACACCTTTAAAATCCCAGGACCAGATGCTGGGTCTAAACTTTTCCAACAAACCATTTCTATCATTTATATTTACACACAAAATAATACTCTAAGATAAATAACTGAATAACACAGTTGCATTTAAGGAGAATCTGTATCTTAATCCAGATAACCATTTTCTTCAAACAGCAGGCAGAATGCCTCTAGCCAAAACAATGGCAATTTTATAAACTTTACTTGGCATGATATTGGCATGATATCTCTCTCAGCAGCGAAGTCATAACCATGATTAATCTGCTGTCATTGCTGGGCTTTGTAGGAGAAAGAAATACACTATTCCTGTCCTCTGCAGAAAGCTCTAGTCATTGCCAGAGGTCTGGGGACTTTGCTAATTACTTTATTACGTTATGCCTTCAGCAAATAAATGAACAAATCAATCAAATTACCGTCACTGGAACACTGTGTATGCAGTGGTCACATTACTTATGTAGTAGTTCAGAGTGGTAATTAAGCTATAAGTACCATGTTAATGGAACTTAGCACATGAGACCATGTTGCTATATATGTCAAGGCAACACATTACATCTAATGGACATCTAATAGCTGTGCAAGATTACAGTACCTGCAGCTTGCACTGAATTGAGCTGAATTCATTTTGGTGACTAAAAGCCTGGATCAAAAGTGTAAGGAACAACAAGGAAATTCATTGCAGATCAAATGTATTCAGCTACCACAACACATAGCTAAATTATGTATGAGTATGTTTTGTGAAGATGGATTTGCTGACACTCAAACTCATATGATGAGGTTCTATAATGCTCCACATGGCTCTCAACCTTAATTGAGCTCAAACTGCATTATGACTCTTTCTGTCTTGGGGATGACTGGAGCATATTCTTCTCTTCTCTACCACCGGATGAAGTCCTTTTCCTTAGAGGGTGATTATACATACAGGATTTTACTCATAATAATTCTTTGAATTGCAAACTGAAAACTGAGTGCAAACAAGACAGAAAGGATGACAGAAATTATACCAATTCGATAAGCTTTTAAGAGTTCTTCACACAAAATCAATAATTTAATTATGCGTAATTCTCCTCTTGGGAAGTCAGTGTGGAGGAATTCATCCAGCATTTCTCTGGCACACTTTAGCAATGAGGTCTGGTGATTCTGGGATAGGAATATAAAAGCTTTCCAATGGAAACAGCTTTGCAGTTATTTGGTTATACAGGGGGATGTATGGTGGCTAAGTGGATAGCACATTTGCCTTGCACCTCTGGGGTTGGTGGTCTGAATCCCACCTTTGCCCCATGTGCGTGGAGGTCCATGCATCGGGGGTTTCCTCAGGGTACTCTGGTTTCCTCCTCCAGTCCAAACACATGAGTTGTAGGCAAATTGGCATTTCCAAATTGTCCGTAGTGTGTAAATGTTTGTACAATTGTGCCTTGGGATAGGCTCCAGGCTCTTCGAGACCCTGTGTAGGATAAGTATGGAAAATGGATGGATGGATGGATGGGTGGTTG
Source organism: Stegophilus panzeri (assembly GCA_024331685.1). Lineage (NCBI taxonomy): Eukaryota > Metazoa > Chordata > Actinopteri > Siluriformes > Trichomycteridae > Stegophilus > Stegophilus panzeri. The sequence goes on along the minus strand of JANDJT010000001.1, from coordinate 30,136,823 downwards.
TACAGCTTATTGTCTCTAAATCCTATTCAAGCAAGCTCCCTTTACAAAAATAGTTGTAAAATCGTTCCCAATATTTGGTGACACCCCCTTTGCCTTAATAACAATGTCAGGTAAAGACACCACCAGTGTCTTATGATAGTTCTTGTAAATTTTAGCCAGAGGTCCTTTTTTATTTTTGTTACAGTGCCAGAAATCACAATCCACCATTACCAAAATTATTCTATTTGTTGTTTAATTCTTATAATTATTAACATATTTGGCTGGTCACTTGAATTGAATGGGTTTAATCTAAACCTTAAAAAGTTTTTTAAAAAAATAAAAAAAAATAAAAAATAAAAAATTAAGTTATTGTCATGCATACATTTAAATCTAATGACAATTTTAATAAAGTGTCTTCTGTGGGTGGAAAGTTCAAGAACAAAAAAAAGAAATAAAGAAATGGCTTAGATAAATTGGCAAATATTATTACACACCATATTATATGTCCCTAAAACAAATCTTGGCTGGGGGGAAAAATTTTTATGTAAAGGGTCCATGGCTACAAAAAGGTTTGAGAACTCCTGCTCTATGGGACTTAAGTCCATCAGGTTCATCAAATAATCACACAGAGATTTTTCACCATCCCTCTTGGAACCTGAGAGTGTGAGTGCTCAAAAAGCTCAAAAGACAAACACGACAATGGATCATCCAGTTTTATGCTAAATGCGATTTGTTCAGTTGCACAACCTATTGGCATGGCACAACAAGATGCTGCTGTTGTTGGATGCAACAGTTCAATTAATTTCAATTCAATTTTATTTGTATAGCACTTTTTACAACGGTCATTGTCTCAAAGCAGCTTTACAGAAACATATAAACACAGGATGCAGATTTTAAGTGTTTGGATTAATCCCAATTGAGCAAGCAGGTGGTGACGGTGGCAAGGAAAAACTCCCTAAGATGATATAAGGAGGAAACCTTGAGAGGAACCAGACTCAGAAGGGAACCCATCCTCATCTGGGTAACAACGGATAGTGTGAAAGTAAAATAAAGTTCATTATGGTTTGTAAATGAAGTCTTTTTTTTTTTTGCTAGAGGGATTATGCTAGTACATTTTCTTGTCCCAAAGCCATTTATTTAGAATGCCTCTAATTAAATGATATCATAACAATATCTTTCTTAATAGTAGATGGAACGCACATGACTTCCAAATGGGCTATAACTAAGAGGTCCAGATGTTATGAACCAGGCAAAGGAGCAAGTAAGAGCAACTCTCTGTGGTTATTTGATTTGCTTGAAAAAAAAAAAAAAAAGACCAATTGGTACTTTAGGAGGACCAGTTCCATTACAGTTTGACCTGTTGAGGTGATATGGTCACATGAAAGTTGGCACTAACATCCTGTTAATTTTCCTATAACTAAACATTTTGCTTTAGAGTGACCTCACAGCAGTTGGTTTTGGACTGTGTAGAGTTCTGTTTTCTCTTAGACACCTTAGGTTTTAAATAAAACTGCTTGTTTATTGTATTTTGTCAGCCAGTTGACACATAGCGCCCATTAGGGGATATTCAACAGACCCAATGTGTTAATAATATATGGCTCACTATGCCAACAAAAGTGCATTTGTGAGCACGAGGGCTTAGACTTGCAAATTGCTTTGTCTACCTGTACAACCCAAAGCAAATTAAACATGAACATAATTATGATGTTATGTATTCTGTATAATGATATGAGAGATGGGAGCTACAGAAATACGCTTATATTTGAAAACTTAACGAGACACTGAGATCACTAAGAACACCAAACTCCCACACCTTTAGGGTATTTGGGATGGTTTAACTTCTTAAAGGGACAATTTCTGGAAGGAAAACCTTTTGCTGTAGGGTTAGATATAAAAGCTTCAACAGTTTTCCTTGAGGGACAAAATAAAGAATGCTTTAGGGTGATTGATGGAACCTGTGAACTGCATCTGGAATAAAGAGCAGGCTCCATTAAAAGAAAACATTTCCGTCCATGATTCTGATTTTGAAGCACGGACGGTTCAGAAGTTAAAGTGCCTTGCTACTTATCATACGGTTGTGAGTTCAAATCCAAGTGTCACATAGTGTAATGTAATGGAGGTTAGGACGGATGCAAGTGCAGATAAGAGCTTTTATTAAGGAGAGGCATGCAGACAAATCCAAATCATGAGACAATAGCATGGTCAAAAAACAGGCAATGGGTCAGGCGATCTGCAAACAGGCATTAAACAGGCAAGGCAAAAGCATATAATGAGAAACAAGAAACAATATCAAAGACTATGGAACCAAAATGAGGAACAGGGTACAAACGTTTGGCACGGTGATAACACTCAATACTTTGTGACGTACAACATACACGAGGGGCTTAAATAACAAACGTAATCGGGGTGAAACACAAGACAGCTGAGAGCAATGATGGCACATACAGGCAACCAAAGTCACTGAAAACCCAGAAGCTTGCGCATCGAGATCGTGCTTCGGGTTTCCGAGCATGCTGCGTGCTACAGCGCTACCGCGAGGGGAAATCGTGACATCAAGCACCACCAAGTTACTAGTCTTGTGCCCTTGAGCACAGCCCTTACCCCTCATCTGTTCAACTCAACTGTAATTTGGTTGGGTTAAAACGTGTATCAAATGTAAATAATTCTTTAGATACTTTTTGTTGACACAATAAACTGAACAAATCATTTTCTGTCACAATGATCCTTCCACATTAATTTTTAACTCTATATTTTAACCCTAGAATTTGTGGAACTATACACCAGAGGGTTTCAGAACATTCCAAGCAGAATATTTGTATGAATACTAAGTTCTGTTTTCTGGGTACTATTAAGCACCCAAAGAACCCTTAACATTTCATCCACAAATGTCACTTTTGGTGACAAATTCATCCAAATTCATCCATCCATCCATGTTCCATACTGCTTATCCTACACAGGGTCACAAGGAGCCTGGAGCCTATCCCAGGGAACTCTGGGTACAGGGCGGAGGGCACCCTGGACGGGGTCCAACCCATCGCAAGGCACAATCACACATACACCCACACACCCATTCACACACTATGTACAATTTAGAAATGCCAATCAGCATTTCACCGCATGTCTTTGGACTGGAGGAGGAAACCATAGTACGTGGAGGAAACCCCCAAAGCACAGAAAGAAGCATGCAAGCTCCACGCACACAAGGCAGAGGCGGGATTCAAGCCCCTAACACCAGAGGTGCAAGGCAAATGTGTTAACCACTAAGCCACCATGCCCACCATTAGAAATACATATCACAGCTAAATGTAAATGTATCAGTTTTCACCTATTTGACAGTAAGCAGATGCAGTATTTATTTACATATTTTTAGGTACATGTTAATCCAATTTTTAAAAAATCCAATTTAATTTAGTAATTAATTTGCTGATTCCCATCTGCTAGCTGAGTGACCTCTGCCAATTTGGGAGGATGAAGGCCAACACTTGCTTCCATGGAGCCGCCGTATCTTTTTGAACTGCTGATCATGTAACATGCAGTATCTAAACATGCTTTCTTGGAGAGTATGCAAGCTTCCCTATTTTATATACTTGAACTCATTTGATTGGATAGCTGTTGCTGTAATCGACAGGGAGGACAGAAACACCATCCATCCCACACAGACAGCAGGACCAGTTATGCTCTCTCTGTCACCAGAACACAAATGGCTGTGGCATAATCCAGATTCTCACCTGCTATGATACAGCAACTGCTGTGCCACCTGGGACCAACAAATGTACTGTTTTAATGAAATGATGAACCAAGTTTTTAACCAGGGGTGTAGACTAACAGAAGAATCTAATATGTCTGACTCACCAGAGATCTCAGCTCAGTAGAAATACAAAATCTGCACAGCAGCTAAACAAGAGCAATAATAAAGCAAGTAATAAATAATAAATAAAGCAAGTGGTAAAAACTAAATAATGAAATTAAAATCATTAAGTCAACGTGAATTGTCATCTCATCAATATAGACATTATATTGTTATATATTCTCCCAGTTCTATTTATATAATAGATTATAAAAATTTATAAAAATTTATATAAAAATTTTATATAAAAATTATATAAATTTATATAAAATTATATAATTATATAAATTTATATAAAAATTATATAAAAATTTATATAATAGAAATTATTTTCTATTCTACTTTGTTCTGTTCTGTTCTATTTCATTACATGCTTTTCTATTCTCCACTATTCTATTCTATTTCACTGTGTTCATTTCTATTCTATTCTACTCAATTCTGTTCTACTCTGTTCTGCTCTGCTCTGTTCTATTCAATTAAATTCTGTCCTACTCAGTGGTGTTCTATTTCTTCTACCCTGTTATATTTTATTGCATTCTATTCTATTCACATTTATTCTGTTCTATTTTGTTCTATTCTGATATATTCTATTCTGCTCTTATCTACTCTACTCTGTTCTATTCAGTTGTATTCTGTTTCATTTTCCTCCATTCTGTTCTATTGTATTCTATTATACTCTATTCTATGATATTATGCTGTACCGTGTTCTGTTCAATTCCCTTATATTCTACTCTATGCTATTATAATGTATTCTGTTCTATTATCCTCTATTCTATTCTCTTCTTTTTTTATTCTATTCTGTTCTGTTCTATTGCATTCTATTTTACTCTAGTATATCCTACTCTATTCTATTCTATTCTATTCTAATTAAGCTAATTTAAGTCACTGTAATGGATGTTATGTGAAACTGGCATCTTTCATCATCAAGTATTCTATTCTGCTCTATTCTCCTCTATTCTATTCTGTTTTATTCTATTCTATGCCAATTAAGCTAATTTACAGGCTAGTGTAATGGATGTAAAGTGAATCTTGCAACAAGCAATAACACATTTGCTGTGTTGAGTTTCACAGATGTTCTTTCATCATCAAGTAGCAAAAATTGTGTATAATATATTAGTGCAAAATAACAAAATAACAAAATTCCATCAGTATTCCCCTTCCAGAAAGTGGTGCAAATATCCTCTAATAATTTGTATAAAACTTGTATGCCCACCCTTTCCATTTGTAACTGTCACTTTATAATGTCTTTTGTCTCCTCTAATGACATTTGGATCATCTCAGTTGTAATATTTGGCTCCCAGCTTTACTGCAAAATAATAACAACCCAAACATTAGTCTCAGTGACAAACATAACCCTTTTGAAAGCCCACATTTCTATTTGTGAGTAATAATTTATCACAATGCTTGTTATGAAAAGGAAGCTCTCTGATATGATCAGTTTGACACTGTCTTTTATATGAAGGCTTCGTAATGACTGCTGACATTGTAGGAAGGTGCAGGCATTAAGTCAGGTTGGATTTCACTCTTCTTTCCCCCGATTTCCACTTTCTTTTTAGCACATTGTGGACATTTTTAAAGAAGAAAAATTTATCAAACTGTAATTTGCTCAAGGCATCTCACAGTATACCGATCATATCTGATCAATAGGAAGCTATGTCCTGCAGTTCACCACAGTATGAAATAACTAAGGAGATAGCTATAACTTACTGGATGTCAGTGGGGCACAAGCTCATAAAGTTCTCTACAATGTGTTTGATTAATAAGACATTTTCTCCATTCTCCTTTTCTCCCAAGCATCATAGCAAAAATGGAAAGCAACTGTATCATGTCAACAGGATTACTTCTCCTTTCTCTTATGGGAAGCTAATTTTCAGGTCACATTAATGGATGTAAAGTGAGTCTGGCACAGTGCCCTTTACTTCTCGCCTCCAAGAAATAGCCTTCGTGACCCACAGATGTAATTATATCAGAAGAAATTACACCCGTCTTGCTGCCTTATTAAGTAGGTATAAGGAGGCGGACTATTCTCAGCACAGCAGTGACACTGACATGATAGTGTGGCAATAGTACAAGTATATCAAACACAACAGCATTGCTGGGAGTTTTAAGCAGTATTACTGTGTGTGTGTGTGTGTGTGTGTATATATATATATATATATATATATATATATATATATATATATGTGTGTGTGTGTGTGTGTGTGTGTGTGTGTGTGTGTGTGTATAGATGAGATAAGATTCCCCATGGTTAAAAAACTATTGTACAGTAACAATTTTTTAAATATTGTTACAGCAAACAGGAAATTCTGTCAAGAGACACATTACAATAATGTCAGTACTACATAGCAATGTAACATACTGTACACTCAGTAACCAGGACTTTCTACATAATTCATAATATGAGCTGACATCTTGGCACATTAGTCAACAGGTTTATTAATAAACCTTTTTTTTTTTTTAGATTAATTTGACAACCACTATTATTCTGATAACTATAGTGAAACCTTGATTATCAGCCAATACAGAGTCAATATTTGTTTTAAAATATAACATTTTAAAATGAACCATTTTTAACTGAAGTACTGAACCATCTAAAATGACTATACTCAAACTGCTCCAACACTCTATATCATGGTGCAAATATGTGCAAAATTAGATGATTAAAAAAAAAGAGAACTGTTATTACACTATAATATTGCTAAACAGCTGTCTACTCATTGTTGTTATGGCAACTTATTGCAGGTGGTTATTGTTATTATGACATCTACTTTATGTTGTTCTGCATTACATTACACTGCACTTCAAGCAATTCATGTTGCTTAAAGGTATAAAAATGTTAAGTTGGCAAGAGTTGCAATAATTGAAACACATGTTGGAGAAAACAGTGTTTGGTTTGACAGCCTGGGGTGAAAGAATATCACTTTCTTAGGGTTAATTATCTTTAATTGAAAGTTTGCTGAAAAAACAAAAAAGGATGACGTGCACTTAGAATGAAGCGCTATATACAACATGTTGACAATCATCAAGCTGTGAAGAAACAGTTTAGCTTTACTATATTTTATGGCTGCACCAACCATGCTTCATGCAGAATGTGACTCTTGAGGGGTCTTTCTAAAATAAAACAGAGCATGAGAGCCATTGTCTCTTGTCCAAATAAGCCTTTTCTCTTTTGAAAGACAAACAGGGATTTTTTTTCGTATCCCTCAAGGTCTGCTACAAGCACCGAATGTCTGATACAGTTTCAGCTGAATTTCATATAGTAAAGAAAAACACTACTCTACTGGGGATTCAGTTATCTTCCCAATAATATCATTTTCAGCAGCCTGTGCTCCCTTACTGAGACCCAAACAGAAAAAGAAACTAATGCCTTTTGATATTGTATTTCAGGTGAAAAAGAGATTCTGGGTAGTAGGGGGAAAAAAGATCTAAAAAAGTGCAACAGGAGGCCTGGAAGACATGGGAGAGAGAGAGAGGGTGAGAAAGACAGAAGGAGAGAGACAGGAGGCTGAGAGACAGCGCAGCAGTGTGAGGTAGTGTGAGGAAGCAGAATGCTGAGAAAGAAAACGTGCAAGCTCGCTGAGGGAAATAGAAAAAGAAAGAGAGGAAGCTAGTTTAATTGCTTGAGCTTTGGGTTCTTGGGCCATTAGAAGCTGTGCAGTAACATTAAAATTGATTTCTTTTCTCGTGTGCAACAGCCATGGATCACCTGCGCCGTCTGAGATGGATCACGTGGTACGCCTGCTTAAGCCACACAAGCTGGGTCCATTGGGTTAATACTGTGTGTGTGTGTGTGTGAGAGAGAGAGAGAAGGAAGAGAGAGAGAGAGAGAGAGAGAGAGAGAGCGCGAGCGAGAGCGAGCATAAGTCTCACCTACATGGGTTCAAGCATGTATGGATGAGTTTTAAAAAATCATATTATGAAGGGACTTCAGTCTCGAGCATGTCACACTCACGCTACACACAGCTATTCTTTTTAATCTCTGTTTTAAAACAGACCTCCACAAATAATGCTGCATTTTAGCTTTTCACCATCAAAAATAGAACTCTACAGTAACAATGACATCATCATTCTTTCAGGGATACACCTACATGTCTCACCCCTCCTTTCTGTCTCTTTTCTCTTCTACACACTTTTTGTAGGGATAACAAGGAGCTGGAAAGGTTTTCCTCACAAGGGTACAATCTCATTAAGCATTCCACAGCTGTGCGGAGGAAAATGTCTTCATCAGTTTCTGTCAGATGTGAGCTTTGCTGCACAGCAGAGGCGTGATACCAACAATGGAGACGGTTTCAGGCAATCTCAGCTGCCTCTGCAAACTGCCATGGGCCACTTTCTAAAAATACCTGCCCTAAATGCACAAAACGAACATGGAGAAAGAATTTGAGCTTGTTTTGCACGCTCACTCATAAGAAAGAAAAAAACAACACCCTGTTTATGGAGATTTTTCAAAAAGTATGACACAGAAACATTACTGTAGAGCCGTCGACTCAATGAGGAACTGAACACACAAATCCACAGAATTGGTCCGAGATTTAATCACCTGTCTGTGGCATTTTTCTAGTATGGTCTAGCATGGCAGGGTCTACTTGTCACTGCAAATCAATACAAAGATCTTCTGACTGATTATGTTTATCCCCTGATGAAACATTTCTATACTGATGGAAGTGGTCTCATCCAGGATGACTCTGAGATTTTAAAGTGACTTGCCATCAAAATACCATCAGTATTTTGATGGCAAGTCACTTCAAAATCTCAGAGTTTGATTGCAAGTCAACCCTAACCCTGACCTTAACCCAAACCATACACATGGTTTGACTATTTCAGAAACTGCTAATCTCCTAAGAATTATATGCACAACAGTCTCCAGAGTTTACACAGAATAATGCAAAAAACCAAAATGTCCTGTGAGAGGAGGGTCTGCAGGCAGAAACACCTTGTTTATGAGAGATTAGATGAGAAGGTCCAGAATGGTCTAAGCTGGCAGGAAGTCACTAGTAACTAAAATAAGTACTCTACAACTGTGGTGAGCAGAAAAGCATCTCAGTGAAGCTGATTTTTTTCCTAATCTTCAATTGTCCAGTTTGGGTAAGTCTGTGCCCATGATAGTCTCAGATTCCAGTTCTTAGCTGACAAGAGTGGAATGCAATGTGGTGTTCTGCTGTTGTAGTCCATCCACCTCAAGATCAATGTTTTGTGCATGCTGAGATGTTTTTCTGCTCACCACAGTTGTAAAGAGTGATTATTTGAGTTACTATTTCCATCCTGGAAGCTCAAACCAACCTTTTGATTTTCCTCTGACCTCTCTCATTAACAAGGCGTTTCTGAACTGTCACTCACTCACTCACTCCCTCCCCCCCCACATGTTTCATGTGAGCATTAATTGCAGCTCTTGACCTGTATCCGCATGATTTTTTGTATTGTCCTGCTGCCACATGATCTGCATGTCCTTCTGCATCTTGGAAGATCTGAAGGTTCTTTTGGAAACTTTGACTGTCACACTTGCTTCTGCTTTTGCAGATAATCCCTGATAGCAAGTATTTTTTTGCCTGAAAACTAAACAGTACTCTACTGCATAAACCATTTACAATTATAGTATTTAGCAGACACCCATATATATATTTTATCTAATGATAAATTCTGTACTGGATAAACCAAAATATGCCTGGGGCGAGATATATATATATATCTCGATATATATATATATATATATATATATATATATATATATATATATTTGTCATAGTC
>JANDJT010000001.1:30093729-30124788 GCA_024331685.1 Stegophilus panzeri | reverse complement strand
GTCCAAATGAGTTGTAGCAAACTTTAAATGAGCTTCGACATGCCTTTTCTTTAGTAATGGAGTCTTGCGAGGTGAGCGTGAGCAGTGGAGAGCATTGCCTATTGTTTTCTCTGTGATGATGGCACCTGCTGCCTCCACATGTTTCTGGAGCTCTTTCTGAGTGGTCCTTGGATCTTGGGCTACTATTCTAACTATTCTTCTGACTCCCTGGTCAGAAATCTTGCGAGGAACTCCTGTGTATGTGGCCAGTTGATGACGGAGTGATGTTGCTTCCACTTGCAGATAATGGCCCCAGTGGTGCTTACTGGAAGATTCAGAAGTTTTGAAATATGTCAGTATCTGATTCTATCAATATGTTTTGCAACAATAAGGTTGCAAAGGTCTTGGGAGAGCTCTTTGCTTTTACCCATCATGAGATGTTTTTTGTGTGACACCTTGGTAACAAAAAGCCTTTTTATAGACTATCAATTTACTAACCCAGCTGATATTAATTTGCACAGATAGGGGGTATAATTACTTATGGATTTCAGCTGGTTCCTTGCCTTACTTTGCCTTGGAGAACTGCTTTTTCTTAGCATGTTTAATACTTTTTTCCAGTGTCATTCCACTTTATTACACATAACTTTATTTATGGACTTTAATGTTGTGAATTCTTTGTATTTCTGGATTTCTTGAGTTAATGCTGATGTCTGGTGAAAAAAATGTTGATGCATTCAAAACTTATTTCCCCCACTGTAGGTGTATCATTGGCAAGGTCTTCAATCAAGAGATGCCTTCATGAATGTAAATACAGAGGGTATACCTCAAGATACAAATAACTGGTAATGCTCAAGAACAGAAAGGCCAGAGTAGACTTTGCTAAAAAAAAAACATCTACAAAACCCTGACCAGTTCTGGAACAAGATTTTTTGGACAGATGAAACCAAAATTAACTTGAACCAGAATAATGGGAAAAGAAAAGAGTGGAGAAGGAAAGGAAGTGCTCATGATCCAAAGCATACCACATCATCCGTCAAGCATAGTGGAGGAAGTGGCAGGGCATGGGCATGTATGGTTGTCAATAGAACAGGGTCACAGGTGTTTATTGATGACTGCTGATAAAACTAGCAGGATGAATTCTGAAGTGTACAGAGCTATACATTCTGCTCAGATTCAGTCAAATGCTGCAAAACTGATAGGATGACGATTCACAGTACAGATGGATAATGACCCAAAATGTAGTGTGAAAGCAACTCAAGATCTTCTTAAGGCAAAGAAATGGAATGTTCTAAAATGGCTGTCAGTCACCTGACCTCAGCCCAACTGAGCATGCTTTTCACTTATATTAACATATTAACATACATTATTGTCACAAAAATCCAATTGTCCAAATTGTCCAATCCTAACTTTTCATGTTTTTTTCTTTTCCAGAATTCAGATACAACAACATCCATTGGGTTTTCCAGTCCACCACACATATATTGTTGGATGGGTTTTAGAAGAATAACTGGGTATACTGCTTTCCATTTGAACACATATTTAAAGAGCATATTTAAGAATAAATCTGTGATGTGGATGTGTGAACCCCTAAAGGATAAGAATAAATTCGTCTTCTTTCTCTATAATCATTAAAATTCATGGATCTGTTCACGTTGAAACACTGGCTTAGCTTTTGAGAACACCCTTCAAATCTAGCAGAGCTTGTCAAATACATCTTACATGAGAGTCGATACAAGCCTGCACATGGTTTCACTCAGTGACATGACATGTATGTCTGAAAAAATGGTGTCAGTTAGAGAAACTGTAACATAAGCAGCATAAAGTGGACTTGAAAGTCTTGCTTACACCAGCAACTTATGGCTGCACATAAAGCTGAAAGATTTTCATGTAATAGAAGTTACTGCAAGTTTTCACTGGCTGTTACTTGGAAAGGTAAATGTTCACAAGGCTTTCAGTGAAACATAGTACCACAGATGACCAATGATAACCAATGGAGAGTTTATAGTGTGTGTATGGAGGAAGTTGTTCTTTTGTTAAATGAAGTGTGGTAATAGAGATACACCAATCAGCCATAATATTAAAACCACCTGCCTAATATTATGTAGAGCTCACTTGTGCCACCAGAACAGCTCTGATCCTTCAAGGCATGGACTCCACAAGACCTCTGAAGGTGTGCTGTGGTATCTGGCACCAAGATCTCTACTTCTGTGGGATCGGACCAGATGGGCTAGTCTTCACTCCCCACGTGCACCAGTGAGCCTTGGGTGCCCATGACCACCGGTCACCGGTTATGGTAGGTACTAACCACTGCATACTAGGAACACCCCACAAGACTCAGACCCAGTCGTCTAGCCATCACAATTTGGTCAGAGTCGCTCAGATCCTTATACTTGCCCATTTTTCCTACTTCAAACACATCAAATTTGAGAACTGACCGCTCCTTTGCCACGTAATACAGTATCTCACAAAAGTGAGTACACCCCTCTCATTTTTGTAAATATTTGATTATATCTTTTCCATTATATCTTGATTATATAACGTTAAATAAGACATCCATTCATCCATCTTCAGTAATCACTATATCCAGGTCAGGGTCACTGTGGATCTGGAGCCTATGCCGGGAACACTAGATGTTCGAATGCATTCACACACTCTAAATAAGATGCTATATTTTATTTATTTATTATTATGACGTAGATGGAGATCAGATAACATTAATAGAGTCCATTAGTGCAGTTCATGTCCATATACAGTCAACTTCACAATTACTGGTAGGCTTCTGAAAAAAAGTGGCAAAATGAAACTATTTTAGTGGTATATTAAACATATAGATGGAGGTGATATGGTTTTATTATATGAAAACATATTATAGCACATCTCCGGAAGTATTATTGGTGAGTACAGAACCTCTTCCTGTCATGTATAACAAGGTTGGAGGATTTTGGACTCTTTCCTCATGCAGAACATCTCTATATTCGTATGTTTGTGTATGTGGATGATCTGTATAAATCAGATAACAGTTTTCCAGCTTTCAAAAGGTAAGATGGTCATTACTAAACAATTATTTTGAGTCCTTACTGATGGTCATTACTAAACAATGGTCATTACTAAACAATTTTGAGTCCCATAACCAAATCAACTTTTCTGTGTTGACTTGGAAGCTCTGTCTCTGGCCAAGTCTGAACCTCCTGGCAGAGGCAACCAAGTTTTGGGCTGGGATATGCTGGTGCTTAGCAGAGTTAATGATGCCATCAGTCTTCACAAGAGCCTCTGAAACACCACAGCATCAATGATATTCTCAATACTTATAAACATTTCATTTGTTATGACCAACTCAAGAACTAAAATACGTAATTCTAAAACTGTGATTTCTGATGTCTTCTGTCCTTCCTTCACTCCTGGTGCTGTGATGGAGGTTTTGGAGATTGAAAGCAATAACCAATGGTTTGAGGATATTTTAGATTTGCTTTAGGGGTGTCAATAATTTGATATATATTTTTGTTAAAGTAAAGTTTAAGTGCCAAAAAAAGGATGTAATATTTAGATGATACAATAACTTTGTTGAAGGTTGCCAATAATTTTGGAATAGGACTGTAACTCCAAATCTTTTTTCCACACCTGTCTTTTCTGGTAGGTTATGGTTCCCAACTTACAAAGTCCCTCAAGGCTAAAACTTTTCACTAATTATTATATTTCTGCATCAGTATGGCTTTCAGCTGTAAATATGGTGGTGTGTGTGTGTGTGTGTGTGTGTGTGTGTGTGTGTGTGTGTGTGAGGGCAGTTTAATAAATCTACACTATCAAAGAGACTTTAATTTTTTGCAGCTCCCCCCTTTTCTCTCACAGGCTCCCATTTTTCCAGTTGACACAAAGCACAAAACAAATAGCTGCAGGGCACCTGAAAATGAAATATAACAAGTGAACACTTGGAGAGCGGTGACAAATAAGTCTGGGACACACATCATAACTGCATCTTTGAAATGCTACTCACGCCATAGAAGATCAGCAGACAGTACAAATGCTTTGTTAGTCATAAGAATATAAACAGATTTAAAAAAAAAAAAAAAAAAAAAAAAACACATTCTATTATAGTATAGTAATGACTGTTACATAAGAAATACACCAGATGATTTTGTTTATGAAACCAAATCCACTTGAGACAACGGGCTCCATGGGAACTTAAGGAATTTAAAACTGGGAAATGTTAAGTATTTCCTCGTACAGGGATGTTATATTTAGCATCAAGTTTCCAGTTCGGCAAAATCTGGGAGCATTGTGGTTTGAGACGCAGCCAGGCCATGCCCACTGAATGGAGCACTGGAGCCCCATTCTCCTGTTGCTTGCAGCAGGGCCCAGTGGATTTTGACTGCATCATGGGAGTTTAAGAGGCGTACCTGCGGCAGTGGTGTGATTAATATGGGTGTCACCTGGAGAGGCAGCCTGGGAGCTCAGCCACGTCCCTTAACGGGATCTGATCTGAATAACTAGACAACATAATATACTCCTGCCATAGCCTGCAGCTCATGTTAATGTTGGTATTAACCCTATTCCTGACAGCACTGGATATATGACACCAGGCATTACAGGTATTAACCCTTCACTTGCTAGTGGTGGGAGTTGCAAAAGGTATGGGATGGTATAAAACATACTTAAGGGTATGCTGTTGCAGAAAAATAATTCACGACGGGGTGGTGTGATGAAGCCGTACAAGAAGCAGAGTTAATGGTACTGCCCTAAAGTGTTGTATTCCTCTTATACCACAGTAATTTGCCAGAGGTTACAATGAACATCAATCATTGAAACATTTAACGTTATGGAACATTCACAAGACAGTTAGTTCCTGTTATCACTTACATTACTATAAACAGCAGCTATAAACAATCCCCTTAAAGAAAACTTCACTATATCAATGATGAGCCATTTCTCTTTGTTAAATAAAACTTTTTGTATGTTTATTAGCTTTAGATTATACAGGTGCCTCTCATAAAATTAGAATACCGTGGAAAAGTTCATTTTTCTAATTTAATTCAAAAAGTGGAACTTTAATATGTTCTAGATTCATTACACAAAGTGAAATATTTCAAGCCTTTTTTTGTTTTATTCTTGATGATTACGGCTTACAGCTTTATAGAGATCAAAAGTAAATCAACCTGTGGCACTGCTGAGGTGTTATGGAAGCCCAGGTTGCTTTGATAGTGGCATTCAGCTCATCTGTATTGTTGGGTCTGGTGTCTCTCATAGATTCTCTATGGGGTTCAGGTCAGGCAAGTCGGCTGGCCAATCAAGTACAGTAATACCACGGTCAGTAAACCAGTTACTAGTAGTTTTGGCACTGTGGGCAGGTGCCAAGTCATGCTGGAAAAGGAAATCAGCATCTCCATAAAGCTCGTCAGCAGATGGAAACATGAAGTGCTCTAAAATGTCCTGGTAGACGCTGCACTGACTCTCGATTTGAGAAAACACAGTGGACCAACACCAGCAGATGACACGGCACCCCAAATCATCACTGACTGTGGAAACTTCACACTGGACTTCAAGCAACTTGGATTCTGTTTCTCTCCACTCTGCCTCCAGACTCTAGGACCTTGATTTCCAAATGAAATGCAAAATTTACTTTCATCTTCCCCATGATTGTGGTTGTGTGTACTAAACCAGACTGAGAGATTAAAGGCTCAGGAAACCTTTGCAGGTGTTTTGAGTTAATTAACTGATTAGAGCTCATCTCAGGTCGACATTTCTGTATTATAAATTCTTTATTCTAATATTTTGAGATTCTGGATTTTTGATTTCCATGAGCTGTAAGCCGTAATCAAGACAAAAACAAAAAAAAAGGCTTGAAATATTTCACTTTATATGTAATGAATCTAGAATACAACTAGACTATATTAACTTTTCCACAATATTCAAATTTTTTGAGATGCATTTCTAGACCATCCATCATACAAGTCCCTGTGAATTAGCTGTTACTATAGAAACAGTTAAACATTAGAACAAGCTCATTAATATAAACCAATATAAAATTAATATAAACCAATATAAAATCAAATATGATTTGAATTAGAGCCGGCACTAATGTCCGAGCTGCTGTTATAGAAATGACACCTACTGACCAATCAGATTGGACCATTCAGCAGATCTGCCAGTAATTTTGTTAATGTTTTTTTCCCCTCCATACTACAGATGTGTAGTGCATGTAAAAGACGGTCATGTTGGATATGATGTATAAATATATACAAGCATACCCTGTTGTACTGTAAGTCTTGATTTTACATGTTGCGCCATGGAACACTCCCTGTCTGTATAAAGCACAGTCCTAGACCTAGGTCTTGTATAAATTCTTATGAACTTAAATTTATGAAATACTATTGAATATACATGTCAAAATGTAGAGTCAATATTCCCTCAGATGAAACAATATCACCATCTTTCTTAATGCCCAAGGGCAGCAGTACTCTAACCCCTTACCTTATTTCCACCCCACAGAGGCTGATGGATGCCTTGTTTGCTTTTACTTCTCATGTAATTTCCACTGATTGATCCACACTGTTCTCTGTGGTGTTTGCCTGCCTCTGGTCATGGTATTGAATCACACTGTGCTCCACCGCTCCTGGACAAGCCGGTATTCGAACCTCCAAAATCAACTCTCTTATTCTCAGAGAGGTGGAAGACTGAACATTGTCCAATTTCCCACACACTCTACAGTCCCATAAATTGAAGTTAAAGAACAAAGAACTTTAAATTAACTTCAACCTTCAGCTAGTTTGGTTTTTATAAAAGTAACAACATGATGTTTTTTTTCTCCAGAAAACTTCTCTCTACAAAAGTTCATTGTACACTTTCAAAACGGTGCATTTTTTCAATACAAACCCCACACAATTGACTGGAATTAAAAGTGACAGGACAATATGTATTTTTCCTCTTGTTTTTATATAGCAGTGTTTCAATTTGCACACAGTCGTGTTTCTAGAAAAATCAATCGAACCTTGAACTATCACATCCACGAAACAAGAGGGTACTCAACTCTAAACTCAATAGAAGAAAATATTTTTTGCTATTCAATCAATTTTTGTCTAACCCTGAATAAAAATGACATGCAATGATTTTGCATATCCAAAGTGGCTCTGAGCAAAAGTAACACATTAGCACAAAAGGCTAAGCCCCAGTGGACTGGCTCAGTGCTCGGTAATCTGGGCAGCATCCATTCAGCTTTTGATTTCAAAACATCACACATTCATTACTGTGACTGCAATTGAACTCACTCCCTGAAGAGGCTATCCCTTCAATCTATTGTCACCCTTCATAAACATGGGAGGGAGGGATGGGGTAGAGATATCCACACACACACACACACACACACACACACACACACACACACACACAATGCAGGGATAATTTGGATGCAGAACAATCTTTTCTTTGGCACGTTCTAACAAATGCCATATTGGTGGCTGAGAGTTTTCCCCAACCTGTCCCAGAGTACATATGCAATAGAGTGAAGGTTCCACTGTTTACTCCAACACACAATAGTGGGACTGAGGGAGTCATTGCTGCCTGCTTAATGAACAGGAAAACAATGGCAAAAGGAAGTATTTGTAAGAAGTGAGAATATCGTGCTGTCACTTGCAAACTCTCTGACCTACTCGACATTTTTAAATAAAGATTCAACACGGCTTGTCTAGTCTTATGCTAAATAAAAATGAATTAAAAGTCCTAATGAATAAAAAAAAAGTCAACTAAAGTCCAGTATAATAGCTCTTGTAATATTCTTTGGCATTCCAACAAACAAGTTGCACAGCTAATGTTAAAGCTAGAAACAAGGATTACAAATCTCATTAGTAAGAAATCCAATTAAAGCACACTGCTTATTCTAAGTGCTATCGACCAGCACTGACAACACTTCTGCCAAGTCCTAAGACTTCCAAAAGAATCGCATGATTACAAACACAGGAATTTGAACAAACATAATTGTATGAAAAGTTACAAATGACTGCCTAAGAAAAAACCATCCATCGATCCATCCATTTTCAATACCGCTTATCCTACACAGAGTTGTCGGGAGCCTGGAGCCTAGGGAACTCAGGGCATAATGCAGGGGACACCCTGGACGGGGTGCAAACCCATGGCAGTACATAAGTGCATACACACCAATTCACACACTTCGGACAATTTAGAGATGCCAATCAGCCTACAACGCATGTCTTTGGACTGGGGGAGTAAAGCCCTGAAGCATGGGGAGAATATGCAAACTCGCACATACAGGATTGAGGAATGGAGCCTCCAACCCCGGAGATGTGAGGTCAATGTGCTAGCCACTAAACCACCATGCCCCTCTAAGAAAATATCAATGGGTCCATTTTAAAATTATTAATAAAAATTTTTTTTTTTAAAAAACACACTACAGTGAAGAAGATTTCAGTTAGCTACTGCCAAATTTGTCATAGTTTATTTTATTATAGCTACTTAACTGAATGGTCGCATGAATCACAATGGTTTAATCTAAAGCTTAATAATGCAAAAACAAGTATAAAGTCAACTTGCACTAACTTAAAAGTGCTGCAAACATGGTAGAAAAAGTCCAAGTCTATATTTTAATACAGTAAAAGTAGCTTGGGTTCTGTGGATGAAAAGTTTAAGAGAAAAAGAACCCCAAATTTGTCCAAAAGGTGATGACTGTGTACAGTATATTTATCCAGTTTTGTTTGATATGGGAATGTAGCAATAGATGGTACAGTGTGTAGCGTTGTTGCTTCACAGCTCCAGACTCCCCAGTTCCATCCTAAGCTCGGGTCTGTGAGGAGTTTTGCATGTTCTCTCATGTCTGTGTAGGTTCTCCAGTTTCCAACCACTTCCCGAAAACAAGCAGTTAGGAGGTTTGACTATGCTAAATTCCTCATAGGTGTGAACGAGCATGTTGATGTGTGTGCATGGTTCCCTCTAATGGACCGACACCCCACACGAGGTAAATTCTCCTGCCTTGCACCTAATGTTCCCAGGATTGGCTCTGGATCTACAGTGACCCTGAACAGGATAAAATGGTTACTGAAGATGAATGAATGAATTATGTGCTGCATTTCAAAAGGGGGTCTATGGAACTGTTTATAGAAATATAAAATGAAACCTTCACTAAATATTATTAGTGAATATTGTATAAGATGATAGTATTTTGAAAATGATGATTAGATTTTTTTAATGTGCCTAGACTGCAAAGATTTTAGCACATTCATTCACTGGGGACACTGCCTCATTTAATTTAGTTTTTATCCAGCTGTTATTGTATTGTGCATATTTTGTTGGTGACTGCAAAAAGTTTGAGAACTCCTGGTCTAAGCATCTAAGCATCATTGGTTTAGAAACCCCAAAAAACTCATAAAATCCTGGCCAGAATGGTTTTGAGTAGCAAATATAACACAAATACTAAAGTCTCGACCCTGCTGGACTCATTATGTTATACCATATAGTTTTGTATGTGGATATAAGAAAAGTGATGCTCAAATAGCAAATCAGAAAGTGTTGAGAAACGGCAGCTGTGAAAATAGTGCTGGCTGCAAGCCAAATTATATTAATGCACTCATTCTAATACGTCATCGTTTCTATAGTAACAACTCATTAACATCGACTTGTATGGAAAACACTTCATCTAATCTAAGACTAATAATTAAAGAAATTAAAAATGTGTTATTAGTTAACAAAGAAAAAAGTCTAATCATTATCCTGGTGACGTTCTCTGTAAGGAAATGTTGATTTAACATTTATGGAAGGAGTCTCCAGTGTCTCCATTATTCTGCCACAGGAGAGGGCTTGTGCTTTCCAGTTTCTCAGTAACATGACAAGCTTTAATATGATCTTTTGTCATATTAAAGTCAAGGAAGAGAATAACTGAGGCTGGTGATGGGATAATTGTTTATATCTTTTATATATAACATAAGTGATAATATGAACGTTCCACATCATCATATGTAACTACAAACTGTTAAATTAAGAACATTTATTTTAATTAAGAAAAAATGTAATCACTGGCAAATTGCTGTGATATAAGAGGAATAAAACACTTCAGGACATGCTCTTGGAAAAAAAAAAAAACTTTTAGGTAGTAACAGTAACTCTGATTCAACTCTGATTCAGGGCTGAATCAACCACCCTGTCGTTAATTATTTTCCTATAGCACAAATTACTTAATCATTATCATTTATAACTTAATTATCAACAGCCAGTAACATTTATTTCTGTAACAACGCAGGAATGCTGTCCAAACAAATCTTTACAACTAATCAGACACCAGCACCAATTTGTTCAATGTTTAGTTTATTATTAATCACCCAACCCTCTAACAAACTGTTATATTACATGACCTATTAGCTGTCGGTTTTATCCCTAATTTTTTTCTGAATGATTTAACTGTCTAACTAATTTCCTGAAGGGAAAGAAAGTCACTACATTCCTGCTGAAATGGTCATTAAAAGAAATGCGAAGTTAGAAATAAGTGCAAAGCAAGTCTTTCCTGCTGGCTGGAATCCACCAGAGTAAACGGTCTACAGAATGTCTGCATTAAATCAAAGGCCTTTCCCTCCGGGCGACACACTGCTGTGATGGAGGTATTTAAGATCAGCCTCTCAGAGCTTCAGATGCAAGGTTATTGCAGGCAGCAGGAGAAAAGGGATTTAAGAACCCTGCATGTGTTCTGTATATGAGCAATGAAACTGGAAAAATGAGAGAGATCAAGGTCAACAGTGCATGTGGGAGCACAAGATTTTTTTGTTTAAAACAACAAACACTGCAGCCAGAAGTGAGTTAATGGGCAAGTAGAAAATGATCAAATATAGAGTCTGTGTAGTCCATATCTTAAAAAAATAAAATAAATAAAAAATTACCTCCCGCCTTGTCCAAGTTTTTCAAGAATGCAACAGTGTGTACTGTTTGAAATTACATTCTTTGTATTGTCTTTGAGTGGATACAGGCTGAGGAGGAATCAGAATCTCCCTTGTACACCCAGCTCTTTCTCAGCTGCCTGCTCGATGGCCTGGTGAATCAGCCGCACTTCTTCCTGGCTCAACGTTCTCTCCATGTGACGGTATGCGATGCGGTAACAGTGGCTCACCTTCTTTGTCCTGTGAGGAAGCACATACAGTAGCAGAGAGTAATCAGGTTAGAAGAGAATCCAGGAAGACTGAGAGGTGGATTTTTCTGCCTAGAAATTGTGAAAAAGAGTTAAATGTAATATTTTTGAGACTTTTTGAAATGTTGCTTCAAATGTAATTTAGAGCTTAATTTATATTGATGGCATGTCAAGTGTAATAACATTATTCTGATATAAGGAAAGTGATCCATTTATGTGCATTCTGTAAATTATATACAGAATAAAATGTAATTTTAGACACATTATAACCTTTTAATAACCTATGGATGGCATGATGCAGCAAATACAATACAATTCAATACAATACCATACGGTACATATGGTACAGTACAATGTAATTTTAAATTCTGAATTTATTTCCACCATAAGTATAATATTTGCATATTTACAACTTTATGTACTTTAGGAACTTGATTTACACCAAACTTAAAATTCACACTAACAACTTTTTTTATTTTATATATCAGATTGATCACAGCTTTATAACAATACAAGACTGCAGGACCTGCGGTACATTTTTATGGCCTAAGCACGTAAACAAACTGGCTGGCAGGTGATTAGAGCAGAAACAACCACTGGGATTTCAACGCAAACACATGGCATGTTGTGTGCGAGGTTTTATCAGATTCACTTTGCCAGTACCAGATTTTCTGTCAGGAAGACCAGGCTGCCGTGTGTCGCAGTCCAAGCTCAAATGACCATGCATGGAAAGCCAACAGCCTGAGAGAAAGTGGGTATAAATCCCACAAACCACCGTCACTAGGCAATCATTTCACTAAATATTGCATCTGAATATTGTATAAAAGGATGTTTAACATGAATGAAATAGATAGGTAGTTATACTTCTTGATCCCTGAGGGGAACTTTGTGTGTTACAGCAGTAAAATACATTAATACAATGGAAAGACATTGTGTACTGTACATATAATAGACAGAGTTAAACATTCAACACACATTAACAAATCAAACACACTGCAAAAGGCAAGGTGTGGAAAACAAACTCCACACAATAACCAACTGGTGAGATTAGTTGAATGAGTATGGCATCCTATGTACATGATTGTATTTATATATGTACAGTTCAACCCCAATTCCAAAAAAGTTGGGACGCTGTGTAAAATGTAAATAAAAACAGAATTCAATGATTTGCAAATCTCATAAACCAATATGTTATTCACAAGAGAACACATCAAATGTTTAAACTGAGTAAATGTACCATTTTAAGAAAAAAATAAGGTCATTATGAATTTGATGGCTGCTGCACATCTCAAAACAGTTGGGACGGGGGCAACAAAAGACTGAAAAGTAAGTGCTACTAAAAAGAAACAGCTGGAGGAACATTTTGCAACTAATTAGGTTAATTGGCAACAGGTCAGTAACATGAGTTACATGATATGAGTAATATACTCATGATAATGAGTCTTGATTGATCACATATACATTACAGCGCAGTGAAATTATTTTCTTCGCATACTCCAGCATGTTAGGAAGTTGGGGTCAGAGCACAGGGTCAGCCATGATACAGCGCCCCTGGAGCAGAGAGGGTTAAGAGCCTTTCTCAAGGGCCCAACAGTGGCAGCTTGGCAGTGAACCCCTGACCTTCTGATCAGTAATCCAGTGCATTAACCACCAAGCCACCAGTATCTTAGAGTAGAGTATCTTAGAGAGGCAGAGTCTCTCAGAAGTAAAGATGGGATGTAATTTGGATGGAAGCACATGTCGCTCTAAAACCTGTATATACCTTTCAAAACTGATGAATAAAATCTGTTGTATATGAATGAAATCTGTCCTGTTATTCAGTCATTCTGGGAGGCTTGGGGTGTGTCCTGTTGGGACAAGGCATTGTGGCATATGATGGAAGCTGACAGAAAAGATCCCCCAATAGCGCTTCCTAGAGCACCATGGTGGAATGAGCAGAGAGCAAATGGTGCTTGTGGAAAAAGCGCAGTAGAGAGGATACACAGAATTATTCAAGAAAATCTCCAGTTTTGCTACCATCCTCTTCTGTGTAACTGTTTCCAGTGAGTCCAAATTCAGTCCTGTGGTGGAATTGGCTTTTTGGATCAGCTTACTGAGATGCTTGGCATCTCATGCAGTGATGCTGCTCTACCAGTAGACCACACCATAGAAAAGAATTACATTATGTGGCCAAAAGTATGTGGACACCTGACTATCACACGCATACTGTATGTGGTTCTTCCCCAAACTAGGGAGTCTGTCACAAAGTTGGAAGCACATAGTTGTATAGAATGTCTTTGAATGCTGTAGCATTACAATTTCCCTTCACTGGAACTAAGAGGCTCAAACCTGTTCCAGCATGACGATGCCCCTGTGCACAAACCGAGCTCCATGAAGACATGGTTTGCCAAGTTTGGAGTGGAAGAACTTGAGTGTCGCGACCTCAACCCCACTGAACACCATTGGGATGAACTAGAACACCGAATGCAAACCAGACCTCACCTAACATCTTTGCCTATTCTCACTAAGGCTCTTATGGCTGAATGAGCACAAATCCCCAGAGCCATGCTCCAAAATCTAATGAAAAGCCTTCCCAGAAGAGTGGATGTTATTATAACAGCAAAGAGGGACTAAATCTGGTATTAAATGTTCAACTAGCACACATCAGTGTTATGGTCAGATGTTCACACACAGTATATACAGTGTATTTGAGTATGTAGTTTTGACATGCAAGATTAGGTTATGTGTGTTGTGCTGGGAAAACCTGTAGAATTTATGAAAACAACAAAAAATGATAGAAAATAGGATTATTCTGCCTAAGACACCTCTAGGTTATGGAAACCTGTCATTTACAGCATTTCATTTAACATAAATTGTCAAAGTTTTCAAGTGTAAAGGGTTTTCCCAGGCCCCCACATAGATATGCATAGACTACACAAATATTTAGTACTTTGCAGACAAAACTCAGTTAAAAAATGAGACTAGTTGTTCACATAATGTCTTTTTTTCACAATTTTTTCCAGATGTTATTGTCTTTCATGAGACAACAACACATTGCTCTTATTCTGTTGCTAAGCGACCTGAAAAACTATAAAGGCTTGGCTTCAGACACCAGAACATCTCCAGTTTTTACTAATTAGTTTACTTGAAATCCAGAATACACTTAGCAACAAGGGTTTATCAGGCTTACTAGCAAGCTTGTCTTGTCAAAGAGGAACACGAAGACACCTGCATCTTGTTTCCGCAGCAAATGATTAAAACATGGTTTATTTTGATAAAAGCTAATCTGTATTCACAATCTAAAAGACTTCCTTGTAAAGAATGTCACAGTGCAGTACACTATTGCTCTTTATACTAACTGCCATGCATCACAAATATGAAGTACTCTAAACACAAGTACTCTTCATTCTCAAGTGATCCAATCTTATTTCTTTTATGCAGTTTGTTGAACTATGTTACATTTTAATTTAATGTTTAATCTAATTAAACATGAATAAATAGACAGTGGGGTCCAAAAATGCTTTTGTTTGCATTCATAATTTAATTTAAAAAATTAAAAAGCAAATTCATTACAAATGACATTAGCAGCAATAACTTGTGCGAGTCAAAAGTAGAGTCTTATAAATATATGCACAAATATCAGAATTTCTTAGTATTTTGCTTTAATCACAGTGTGCACTCGAGCTGGCATGGACTCCACAAGTGTGTGTAAAAGCTGATGATCAAAACCATCATTGTGGCATCTGAACACCTGCTTCAATGGATAGGATAAGACTCAAGGAAAATTTGCCTTTTGTACAAAGTAGTTAACATGATTAATATCACAAATTTGCTTTAAATTTTAAATAGTGACCTAGAAATAATGCAGAATCTTGAATGCTGAATATTGACGATATTGGACATTTGCTTTCTTTGTTTTACATTTACATTTCAAAATTCTAAAACTTTCTATTTATTTTCTATTAAGTTCAGTGTGGTCTCAGACTTTTGAACCCCGCTGTACACCAATCAGCTATAACATTAAAACCATGTGCCTAATATTGTGTAGATCCCCCTTGTGCAGACTCGTTGAGGCATGGACTCCACAAAACCTCTAAAGGTGTGCTGTGGTATCTGGCAGCAGATCCTTTAAGTCCTGTAAGTTGCAAGGTGAGGTTCGGATTTGTTTGTCCAGCACATCCCACAGATGCTCGATCAGAGTGAGACCAGGGGAATTTGGAGGCCAAGTCCATACCTTGACCTCTTTTGTCATGTTCCTCAAACCATTCCTGAACAATTTTTGCAGTGTGGCAGGGCACACTGTCCTGCTGAAAGAGGCCACTGCCATTAGGGAATACCGTTGCCATGAAGGGGTGTACTTGTGTAGGTAGTAGGTAGGTGGTCCGCGTCAAAGTAACAACAACATGCATGCATGTTGGATTCCCATGGATTCCCAGTAAAATATTACACACACTGCATCACACTGCCTCCACTGTCTTGCCTTCTTCCCATAGTGCATCCTGGGGCCATTTCTTCCCCAGGTAACTGACACAAATGCACCCAGGAATCCATCTAATGTTAAAGAAAACATTATCCAGTTCTAATGCTCACGTGCCCATTGTAGGTGCTTTCAGTGCCGGACATAGGCGCTCTGACCAGTCTGAGGCTACGCAGCCCCATATGCAGCAAGCTGCGATGCAATGTGTGTTCTGACACCTTTCTATCATAGCCAGTATTAATGTTTTCAGAAATTAGTACTACGGTTGCTCTTCTATGGGCTGGGACCAGACTGGGTAGCCTTCGCTCTCCCATGACCTTGTCACTGGTTCACCAATAGTCCATAATGTGACCACTTTTGGTAGGTACAAAATTCTGCATACCAGGAACACCCCACAAGACCTGCCATTTTGGAGATGCTCTAACCCAGTTGTTTAGCCACAACAATTTGGCCCTTATCAAAGTCACTCAGATCCTTACACTTACCCATTTTTCCAGCTTCCGACACATCAACCTCAAGAACTGACTGTTCACTTGCTGCCTAATATATCCCACCCCTTGACAGATGCCATTGTAATGAGATAATCAATCATTCACTTCACCTGTCAGTGGTTTTAATGTCATAGCTGATCGGTGTATATTTGGCTTTAATGTACAAAACAACATTAATATGCTAATAAGGCTACGTAAATGCCATCTCTCTCTCTCACACTTTTTTTGCTTTAATACACACTCCAAAGTGAGGTGAGTGATGCATACACACGCTTTAAGCTGAGATAATTTCAGTGTCTGTGAATGAAAACGAGTTGTGATAATTATTCGTTATCTCATTTCATTGCTGCTAGAACAACAGCTCTCTTTACCACAGAGGAAATACAACATCTGTGACTAAATTAGTTCCTGGATGAATGTGATCAGCAGGAAACGTCATCTGTAAATGACTGACATATTGGGGAAGATCATACTCCTGTGTACTGTGAAAACACAGATAATTAGTCCAACCACAAGCCTAAAAATAGAAAACTAAAAAAAGGGGAACATAGGATATGTGAAAGCAATTAACATACCATAAATAACCAGAAACTTGCAACATCAAAATTTGTGAACATAGGCACCTACAAAAATAGCTGGCAAACATTGTGGCTGTGGAATGCAACACTAGATACTTGTGGAAGAATTTTCTGCAACACTCAGCCAGATATCCACTGTGAGAGCCGTGCAAACGAGAATGCCTTACAAATCTGGGCCACCACTGATTGCCACTGGGACATGTTATTTTACTCATAGATCCTGCAGCCAAAGAGGCTAATTGGGTAAAGTGATTTTCTAAAGCACTGAATTGATTGATTTATTATTTATTTTTTAATTAGCAAATAAAATGACTGAACAAAATAAATGATGATGAAAAGAAAATTCTACGGATAATGCATGTCATATTTTTTTAAACCTCATTCAGAATATTTAAAAAAAAAAAAAAAAAATCCATTCTATTAGACAATGAAGCCATCCTGGGTTAGAAGCTGATGTTGTTATTGATGTGTGTGGTTTATGCATCACTTCCTACACCTCCTGTCCTTCATTCACTTCAATGAAAAACATCTGATATTTCGAGTTAGCACACAGGTGTTCAATAATTCACCTACCGTGGGGAGGCGAACAGTGATCCAAACACACAATACCTTTTTAATTGAAGCCTTCTTCATTTTATTGGTGGTAGAAGTTGGTTTGGGAGATGGCAGGTACAGTTATTCATGCCACTTTTTTTTTTTAAGAGGTTGAAAACGTGACAGACCTGAGCAGACAGATGAAGCAGAAATCCAGCTGATATTTGGGAGGATATATTGTTGCATATTTAGGCTGAAGATACAGTATTTCAAATGTCACTGAATCACAGGGGCGCTGATATTTGTGATACTGGCCTGGCATCAGTATCATTTTACAGAGTGTTACAACGAGTAGAATGGAGGCCATTGAACAGTGGAAACAAACTTTTTAGGTTGTCGTTTTCAGGGAATCATAGCTCAGCTAACAATTTTATGCTAGCACAACATTTTCTGAATGTTATGGGTTTAGGAACATTTGGATCCAGAAATGTTTAGTTTGTTAGATTCTTGGGTTTTTACATAACATTTCTAAACACTCCTAGAACATTGCTGCAACATTTTTTTTATTTTTATTTTTTTTTTAGAAAAAGTGCTAGCTGGAGCTCATGCAACATACACACTAACCATTGAAATGTTCTTACTATTCATAACTAATATCGATTAACTAACTAATATAGCTTGCTCTTGAGATTAGATGTATTATTGTCAGTAATACAGACGAAATAAGTCTCAAGATCATCTGTCCTCAACCAACTCGATGTCTCTGCTGCCTTAGACACTGTGAATCATCAGATCCTCCAGTCAACTCTCTCCAGCCTAGGCACCACCAGAACAGATCTGTGCTGGGTGGAATCCTATCTCTCAGACAGATCCTTCAAGGTATTGTGGAGGGGAGTGATTTCTGAAACTCAGCAACTCACAGCTGGGGTTCCTCGGGGGTTAGTTCTGGGTCCACTGTTCTTTTCTGTTTATACTATATCTCTGGGGCAGGTGATTGAGTCGCATGGCTTCTCATATCACTGCTATGCTGATGACACCCAGCTCTATTTGTCCTTCCAGCCTGATGATCCATCCATCTCAGCATGCATTTCTTCCTGCTTGTCTGACATCTCAAACTGGATGAGGGAATGCCACCTTAAGCGCAACTTGGAAAAAACTGAGCTTCTCATCATCCCTGCCTGCCCCTCAATCAAACAAAACCTCACTGTACAGCTTGACTCAACCACACTCAAGCCAATCAGGACAGCCAGATACCGTGGGGTTACTTTCGATTACAACTTGACTTTTACAGACCACATTTCAACAACTGCACGGTACTGTAGGTTCATTCTGCATAACATCAAGAAAATCAAACCCTATCTCACCGAACAGGCTACACAGCTACTAGTCCAGGCTCTTGTCATCTCAAAACTGGACTATTGCAATGCACTACTTTGGGGCCTCCCAGCCAGCTCCATCAAACCTCTTCAGATGATTCAGAATGCAGCAGCACACTTTGTCTTCAACCAGCTCAAAAGAACCCATGTCACACCACTCTTCATCTCCCTTCACTGGCTTCCTGTAGCCGCCCGAATCAAATTCAAGGCCTTGATGCTCACCTACAAGACCTTGTCTGGAACAGCACCCGCCTACTTCAAGACTCTCCTTGAGGTTTACGTTCCCTCATGCAATCTGCGATCTGTTAACGACCGACGCTTAGTAGTGCCTACTCAGCGTGGCTCATGGTCCCTTTCCAGAACCTTCAAACTGAACATCCCTCAATACTGGAATGAACTTCCAACCTCAATCCGGACAGCAGAATCTGTCACTATCTTCAAAAAACGGCTAAAGACCCACTTTCAAAAATCGGCTAAAAAACACTTAACTAACCCCTAACTAGCCCCTCCCCCCATTAAGAGAAAAAACATTCTGCTCTTACACCTCTACTCTGCACACTTTGCTTCTCTAGAACTCAATTAAAGATCTTGTATGGTAGCATTACTTGTATTGTTCTTTGCTTGATATATCACTTTGCTTGTATTTTCTCAGTTGTAAGTCGCTTTGGATAAAACCATCTGCTAAATGAATAAATGCAAATGTAGTTGAAGTGTGATATCAGATCATGTACCATTGATTTTCCCAAAAATAGTTGTTCATTTTAGTCATTCCAATGTTGGAACATTTGAAAATGTATCAATGCTATTCGACTTAATTAAATTTCAGTTTTCAACATTGTAAATGTCATTAGAGTTGCCCACCAAAATAACAAATTTTTCATCAGTACTTTGTCTGTTTTTTTCTTGCTTGCCCTCTGAGCTGTGACCTGATTGATCGGGATGGGTAAAAAGAAAATGTGCTTGACATCACTTAGTGCTTTTCAGAAAAGTAAAACTTTTCTCAAATTTGGAAGTGCTTCTCTGTGAACAAAGCATTCTCCTTGCACCTGCTTCAAATATGATTACATGTAAAACATGTGCTGGTTGCTGGGGGGGACTCTAACATTCTGACATTTCCAGATTTGAACTGCTGACCTTGTGTGAGCAAATCTTCAAATAGCATTGTAAAGCAGACTGCTATTCCAGCAGATGTTTTTAGAATGTTGCAGAAATGTTATTACTGTCTAAAAACCTGTCCAATATACTGTAAATTGAACATTCAAAAAATATCTTCCGTTAGCCTCGGTACAACTTTTAGTCCTGAGATCTGAGCACAATATCAGCTGGTTACGAAGTAAATTATTGATTCAGTCAACAATCAGTACATAGATAATACATTTGTTCATCTGAGAACCTATTACTTCCTCTGATTTTCCTCTGTACAATTTGACAAACCAACATAGCATTTAACATTCTAACGTCTTTAGTAGGATTGAATTAGCAAACTTTCAATCTGTGAACATGAGCCAGATAAATATGATAAATATAAGCCTCACTTATAACTCTATATTTTTATTCAACTCATCATTGAGAGAATTCAGTGCACGCAGTTGAATGCAACAATTACATTTTACCATTTAACAGAATACTCAAAATATATGATCTTGTTTAAATGACAAAAAAAAACTTCAGATAACTTATTTCTTTTTTTCCTTTAAGTAGCCTAAATATCGAAAAATTAATAAACTTTTGACAGCCCTCAGATGATGTTATTCACCTTGCCATGTGATTGCAGAAAAGGAATAATGTGAAATGGCTTTTTTTTGTTATGTCAAAGCAAGGGCATAGGTTTGATTTTGACATTGGTGTGTCTGCAGAGCCACCCCTGCCCCTTTTGCCCAGTATATCATGTCATCTAAAGCCGTTATTTATAGATATGGTAGCCATCACACTCATAAAGGGAGTTTTTTAAAGTCAGTATGTTCTGATGAGACTAGGATTACATAAAAGCAGCCTTACAAGGGTTTCAACTTGATCAAACAGGTGTCTCACTTCAACTGCCATTCCTCTCATGATATTATACACTTCAGTTCTAGATTTAAAAGTGTTTTTGGACTGAACCATGGCTAGTTGGACTTACAGACACAGACACACACAAACTAACGTTTAGGCTTGCCACCACTCATCCCAGCTCAATCACAGGATTGTCACATATTGTCCTTGAATCAACATGATGCGATTTTCCGGAATTTTCATGCACAGAACTGTTGGTATAAAAGGATGGTGTTTTCCTCACTTACCTGTAGCATGCATGAATCACTGATGATGTGCATCATGTTGACGGAGATTTGGCGCTTCATACAACCGGATGTAGCTACAGCCTCTCACACATTAGCAAGAAACGGCAAAGCCAATCCTACTATCGACGTGGGTTAGGGAGACGTGACTCGTAGTAGAGAACAAGATCTGTTAACCGTTTGTGATGCGGTCTGTCTTGGCCAGGACGCTCTTGTAAGAAAGATTCTTAATCTCAATGAGAGTTTTCCTGGTTAAATAAAATAAATAAATAAAAAACACTCACGGACAACGTGGTTAAATATTTTAATTGTTTGATCAAAATTATTGGTAGGGACACGTCCCTATCATCCCTACTAACTTCTATGCCCTTGTGTCAAAGTTAAAGCCCCCTTTTTCGAGTTACATAGGAAAATTGGTGATAAATTCATTGTTGCCATATGGTAACACCATACAGGAAAGGGTTAAAGAATAATCGCAGAACGAACAGTGGCAGCTCAGTGGTGTTTGGATTTGAAGCCCATATCTTTTAACATTTTACTTGCAACACCTGCAGAGAGGCATTGGTTTCTGTAGAGAAACACCAGCTGGAAATCAAACCTGTTTCAAGAGAATGGGAATTGTGCCTGATCCCTCTACCGCCACTACACTTTGCTTTACATCTACAAAAGGCTAAGTGCTGCATTTTATGCTTCGAACTGTAAGGAAAACCAACAGAACAGGTGACGGCATCATGTTTGCACCCCGCTACCTGCTACTTCACTCTGCTGTACTGCTCTCACTACACTTCACATCTCAGTTTGTGTCTGTGATCAGATCTACATGCACTAGGTTTTCTTTAGTGCCTCTGGGGCCTCAAACCAACTGTTTGAGAAATGAGCATCGAGTCCCACAATATTTTCAAATTCTTTGCCTTTTTTGCTTTGCTTTTCTCTTCATCATTTCCATTTCCCATTCTGCTACCTCTTGTTCATAAGCCTATAGAAGAATGAGTAGAGAATTGGGAGTCCAATTTGCATGATTTGAAAAGGATTTTAACAAGAATGGTGGTGGAGGTGTATCCCTTGGTACAGAGTCTTCTCCCTTCTAAAAAAAAAAATAAAAAAGTTAAATGTATTCCTGTCGATAAACTGTGCTAATATAATGCTGTTTGGAAAGAGCTAGGCTGTTCTACTACCAAAATCTTGACTTAAATCTTGTCTTTGGAACTTTACCACACATTTTATATTTAGTATTTAATCTCCTTTTCTTAGTGTCTATCTTTTAAGGATTAAAACAACAGGACATGCTATTATAGGAAAACAATCCTATAATCCTATTACTGTTACTACCTGATGATGAGTCAAAAATGTCTAGAATAATCAATATCAGACTTTATTCCAACATAGATGTTAAGCCTGCAGCAATCCCTGAGCATCTTATTAGTAATTTGAATGGCTGAAATACCCTTAAAATATAATTCAAACAAGAAGGACTAATTGAAGAAAAATTATTTCAGACGTTTGACCTTGCTATGTCCTTGATCCTATTTGGATCAATTTCAAAATCGAATTAGTTAATCTGCTGGTTTAGTGAGGTAGAAGATTGAAGACATTGAAGACATTTGGGATTCAGATAAAAAGATGCATATGAGACGATAGATCAGATTTCAGCTTTCAGTTCCCAATATTTACATCTAGATGTGTTAAACAACTTAGAACAACCACTTTTGTTTGAACCCACACTTTCTTTTTTTTTTTTGGTGTGTAAATGATCAAAAATATTGGAACATGTCACTGATAGGTGTTGCTTGCGGCCCAGGTGTGCCCTGTTAAATTGATTGTTTAAAGAATTAATAGCTCTGAATGTCTACTCTTGGTCTACCTAGGTTTCACCTGCGAAAGCATTTGTTGGTAAAAAGGATAAACCAACATGAAGACCAGAGAGTTAGCTATGGGAGAAACGCAAGACATTTTGAAGCTATGAAAAGAGTGAAAATCTATACTTTCAATCCATACTTTTGAAGGGGACTGTATATGGCAACAATTTTCCATAAACACCATATCACCATACAACATTTTCTTTTTCAACACTGGTACTGATACTGACACATATCAACCAATGTCAATATCCATTAGATTTTTTTTCTTCTAAGCTTTAAAATGTTTTGTTTTAAACTAAACTTTTTTTTAAAATAGAGGAAAAACACGGCTTACCTAAACCCACTGCTCTTTCACACAAAAATCACTTACACTGAATTTCCATTTCTAAAAAAAATTATACGATAAGTGAAAATCTTTTTTCAAATCCAATTCTTTTTGTTTTATTGCACTATTTTATGTTGATATTGACCTGAGACTGATCTGGTTATCAGATCAGTGCCATCTCTAGTTGTTACTATAGAAACAATAATACATGAGAAGACATACATGCATTAGTCATTACTATAAACGTGATTTGCTTTGCAGTCAGCAATGACAGAAAATTAATGAACACCCTCTAACCAATCAGAATCGAGAATTCAACAGTGCTGTTATATAACAGAATTTTTAGTACATTGTCAATTGTAAACTGCATTGAACTCTGGGATAATAAATAGTGCCTGTGTCATGTCCATCCTAATTGTGTTTTGTGGTTTGCAGCAGCATAAAGGTCTTGGCAAAGCTCAGTGTGAAGAGCTCAGAGTTCACAGCCTCATACTTAAAAATAAGATGAAACCGTGATTCTGATAGAGCTGTGATTCATTTTGCAGTTTGTATTTAAGATAAGTGCTGAAAGAATATTTAATTTCTATAAAGTATGTTGCCACGTTACGATGCTTTTCATATGCTACTTAATAAGAAAAAGCATCAAAAAGAAACAAGCAGGATTTTGCCATTTCATTTGAAGGGATCACATGGAGGCCACTGGTAATAAAGTCAAAGTTTCTTTCATATAAACTGCACAAAGCTGACTTACAGGAAAACATCCAGTAAGTGTGCTTGCAGTTCAGAGAGGAAACCAATCATGCAAGCTGACACCCTCCAACAGGTTCAGCTCGAAGAGAAGGAAGACGAGTAGACAGGGAAAATTCATTCAGTAGGCTCCTAATGATTTCCAACAGGGAGTGGTACTAACAGCTCAAGCACTCAAGCAATGTGATATTCTGTGAAGTGAGAACCATTGTTGTTTTCTAATGTCATAATAAGCTGAAGGGGCGGCCGTAGCTTTCCATTATGAGCTTCCTGGAAAGCGTACTTAGTTCAAAATGAAAATATAATGGCAGAAATATCAGTGTATGTAATGAAAATGCCTTCACAGTGTCAATCTGGATTTTTCAGATCACATAAATGACCCATTCACAGTATTTATTCAGTACATCTCCCATATCACTAATGCACAGCAGTCCGAGTTACTATGTATAACAAAAAATCTATAAAGCTGCATCTATCTTTGCTCTTGTTAGAGTAGATTATACACTCACCAAACACTTTATTACAAACACTACAGTATACTAATACAGGGTAGGGCCTCCTTTTGCCCTAAAAACCCCAATTCTTCATGGCATTGGATTCCACATTGGAAACATTTCTTTGAGATTCTGGTCCATGTTGACTTGATTGCATTACACAATTCCTGCAGATTTTTCAGGTGCACATTCATTCTGTGAATCTCCCACGCTACCACATCCCAAAGGTGTTCTACCGGATTCAGATCCAGTGGCTGTAGATCCAGTAGAACTGGAACATCGTCATGTTCAGGAAATGTCATAGTTTGAGACGACTTTTGCTTTGTGACATGGTGCATTATCATGCTGGAAGTAGCAATAAGAAGATGGGTAAATTGTGGCAATGAAGGGATGCACATGGTCAGCAACAATACTCAAAAAGGCTGTGGCATTCAAGCCATGATTGATTGGTATTAACAAGCCCAAAGTGTGCCAAGAAAACATTCCCCACACCACCACACCACCTCCACCAGCCTGGACTGTTGATACAAGGCAGGGTGAGTCCATGGATTCATGATGATGGTGCCAAATTCTGACTCTACCTCAGCAGAAATCGAGATTCATCCGACCAGGCTACGTTTTTCTAGTCTTCAACCATCATGCCATGGTCAAAATCACTGAGATCATATTCTGGTGGTTAATGTGAACATTACCCGAAGCTGGTGGCCCATATCTGCATGATTTTATGCATTGCTCTGCTGCCACACGATTGGCTGATTAGATAACTGCATGGACGAGTAGGTGTACAAGTATTCCTAATAAAATTTTGGTTCAAGACAATAATAATAATAATAATAATAATAATAATAATAATAAACAGATAATGCCGTTTAAGAGCATTATATTGGTGAAATGAATGCACATAATGGATTGGCAGATTTCAAAAATCCTTCTTGTCATCAGGCAAGCACTAATTTTTTTAAAAAGTCAACTTGATGTCAAATCCACTCTCAAGTTTCAACCCAGACAATACACACATCTGCCTTTAGTGTACTTTATTAGTCCTTACTTGATTACTTATCATCCAAAGTAGCAGTGCAGTACTGACCATTTTAATTTCTTCATATTATCGCCAAAACAAATCCTGTTTCCATACGGCTAATGTTAATAGTTTGTGCTCGAACAATTATGTTAAAAGGGGCTCCTCTCAGCATGTGACCTTGTTACAATCAACCTACAAGTGTACCTGAGCATTTTACTACAAAATCTGACCCAGTTCTATTCACTGCTCAGGTGGCACTTAAACTGCACAGTAAGCGAAGTTGGGGCAATTTTAATAATATGTCTAGTGTTAGCTTACATCCACTAGCCAGTGCCATATTACTCTCACACTCTTTCAGTAACTGGTCAGAGGTCAGGAAGATCTGGAGCCTATCCGGGGAACACTGGGAGAGAGGTAGGACTACATCCTGGGTGGGATGCCAGTCCACTGCAAAGCACCACACACACACACACACATATACACACACACACACACACACACACACACACACACACACACACACACACACACACACAAACATTCACACCTAGGAGTTTCTCCAAACTCTTGGAGCCACTGGAGCTGTGAGGCGATAACACTACACGCTGTGCCATCATGCCACCTTATTACTGATAACAGTAAGATAACAATGTGATACATTTGTGACTAGACAAGCAGAGGACACACAAAGGCCTGAAGGCTTCATGTCTAGCCCCACTTTTATTGCCCAGAACTGCCCAGAAGCTGATCTAAAAATAAAAATAAAACACACCCACACACAAAAAAAAAAAAAAAAACCTACACTGAAACAATGCAGAGAGTGGTTCGGACAGATGTTGTGAAATCTGTCCATGCCATAAACAAAATAAAATTGATGTTAAAAACACATGGCATTCATATTTTTGACATTTGCATTTAGTAATAATAGTGTAAAAGGAGTAAAAAAACCAACAACAAAAAAAGAAGAACCAAGATGAGTGACCTAGCTTGTTTGCTAACTTTGTTGATACACTGGTGCTTGAAAGTTTGTGAACCCTTTAGAATTTACCATCTATCTACATAAATATGACCTATAACATCATCAGACTTTCACACAAGTCCTAAAAGTAGATAAAGAAAACCCAATTAAGCAAGTGAGGCAACAGTGTTATACTTGGTCATTTATTTATTACAGGAAAATGATCCAATATTATCCAATATCCAAAATCATACAGATGTATAGACATTTCTAAAGGGTTCACAAACATTCAAGCACAACTGTATATTGTTTGAAACAATATCAGTTAGAATAACTGTGAAATTTTTTTATATCTTCCATTTTATTTCTAGCAATCTCAGTCACCTATCAGTAACTGCTGTCAGCTTTTCAGCAAAGCATATGCCCAGTCATGAAATGTTTACATACCAGAAATCAATTTGAAATTGCCATAACTGTGAGTGTGGTTGAAAATGTCATTAAAAAGTTCTGAGGGAACCTTCAGAATTTCATATAGATGAAAAGAACAACAACAAGATTTCATTACGGCAGGGGTTTTCCGACACACATACACACATGTCCCGCTTTCATTAACACACCCAAAGAATAGCATAGCAAGAATGGTTTGGTGCGGCAATTTGGCTAGTTCTATTTTAAGAGTTTTTGATTAAATCCTACTGCTAGATGAGGGACATTTTTCTCATCTGCAGCTCCTCTTTCCTCCGGTGTGGAAGGGAACAACCCAAAAAATCAATTTGCATTTGATTAAGAGCTACAGACTTCAGTAGCTCAAACTCACTGCATACGTTCTTCCCATCGTATTAATCCAACAACTAATTTATTTTCTAATTATACCTGACGGACAAGCAGGGTAACAGAGTGCAGCATTTTTGAGCTGGCGATCTGGCTTTGTGGATAAAGGTGCTGTGAAGGAGGTTTGAAAGGGCCTGTTGGGTTTAAGGTTACATAAGCTGACAAACACTGACATAACACGATCCAACCTTCATGACTGGAACAAGAGTGTCTACTCAGAGATGAAAGGAAGTCAAACTATCACATTTGATTAAAGGAACTCCACAGAAGTGTCTAAAGATTTAAAGTGATAGTGCACTTCAAATCAGACAACACCTACATATCTTAACAGGGCTTAACCAATATTTGTTCATATTCCTGTAATGTTGGGATTGGAAAATAACATCTCAGGGATTGTATCAAGTGCGTAGGATAGATAGACAAATGTGTAGGATGGACGTAAACATTTTTTATCTTGGCAAGATTCTGGATGTATTGTGCAGGAATGATGTACCATGCAGAAATGATTATATTGCATAGTTTCTGCAAACAGTCCCTTCTATTTCATGCCTCATCTCAAAAAGTTTGAAATGTATGCCCTGTGCAAGGCTGGAAGCAAAAAAAACATGCTGCCATTTCTAGAGTTGGGTATAACAGAAAAAAACTATTAGAATACAGTAATGTCAGTAAAAGAAGACGGCGGTGTTGTAATTTTATATCTTCAGTGAACAGAGGCAAGGCCAATCAGACAGGGTTTACAGGAAAATACATGGAAATACCCGTGTCTTATTGGCTGACAGTCTCTCAATTCTGCCAAACGCTCGCTCACAGTCAGTGTGAGGAAAAATGGATATACACTGATTTTATTTTTTAATCCAGTAAAGGAGTTGAAACTGAAACAGTAACATCCTCTGATGCTGAGCAGGAAAACAAGGTGTGTAAATGTCAATATGAGTTCCAGTTTACATTAACATGATATAAGCAGAGCATAAAGATATTTGCATGGCACTGTAGCAGCTAAACTCATATAATGATAGCTTAGTTGTGTCTCCCCTTGGCTAGCAACACCAAACTAGCCTAGTTAGAAAAATGTGATATTTTTTCAGTCTGGTAGCCCTACAAACAGTGACAACACCCGAGGCAAGTGTTATGATAAATCCAACTTTTTCTGATCATGTCATACATTGACACACGCTAAAATTTCTGAAAGAACTTTCACTTTGTAGTGTATTTTTGTAGGTTTGATAGTGTGGACACTGAAACCACAATATTTAACAACTGGCAGTGCTAAAGGTTTACATAAATTGATAAACTGTACCCAAAAAGGGCCATATTCAGAGTGGAGTTGAGCATGCATATCGAGGATTTAATGCAGAAACTGTGCACATCAATATTCAGTTCTCAGATATAACTACAGACTTAAGCTCTATTCAGAAGCTGCACAAGAAATTGCAGGCGGGTTGAAGTCTGAGTAAAACAGAGGCAGTTCTCAGACACGCATGATTCTGACCTCCAATTGGCATTTCCAAATTGTCTGTAGTGTGTGAAGGGGTGTAAGAGTACATGTGCGATTGTGCCCTGTGATAGGTTGGCACCCCATTCAGGATGTCCCCTGCCTTGGGCCTGAGTTCCCTGGGATAGGCTCCCCGCAACCCTGTATAGGACAAGTGGTACAGAAAATGGATGGATGGATATCATATATATGGATATATAGAGAGAGTGAGCAGTATTAAGTCCAGTGCACAATATGTCATGC
The DNA here is from genome assembly GCA_024331685.1 of Stegophilus panzeri. Taxonomy (NCBI): domain Eukaryota; kingdom Metazoa; phylum Chordata; class Actinopteri; order Siluriformes; family Trichomycteridae; genus Stegophilus; species Stegophilus panzeri. The sequence goes on along the minus strand of JANDJT010000001.1, from coordinate 30,096,015 downwards.
TGAATTTTTTTTACATAACCTATCTCTGAATATGTGTAACTTTCCCAGTGTTCCTCAGTTATCATTTACGGCCTGCTGTTCTAATCTTCTTCAATTGGCATCAGGTGCCCTAAACTGAGCCAGGAAAACATCCATCCCACTGCCACACCAGTTGAAACTAAGCAGTATCTCTCCATGGCCTCATGTTGCTCTTGCTAAATTTTGAGTTATCCATCACTATGATTCATCTGACCAGGCAAACTTTGTTTCTGTGTACAAATTAGACATGCTTTCTTGTTTTTCATTGACAACCTTAGTATATATCTTGGTCTGGTACCGCTGTACTCAATTCAAGACAAAGTTGAATTATTGGTGAATTCTAAGATGTGGCCCATGTATTTGCTTGCATAATTCGTGCCATTCTCTTAAGAAGCTTATTATCCACAAAGTTATCATTGACAAGAGGACAGATCACTGGTATCTTTTGCTTCTTTCCCCAATTCTTGGTTAACCCTTGTTAGTGTGATGATGCCAGGAGAACTCATACTGGGAAGAGGCTAGAACCAGTCCATGTACTGACAACATGTTATCAAAGTTCACTAGGTTTCCATCCATCCATCCATTTTCTGTACTGCATATCCTACACAGGGTCTCAGGATAGCCTGGAGCCTATCCTAGGGGACATGGGGCACAAGGAAGGGGGCACCCTGGATGGGGTGCCAACCCATCGCAGGACACAATCACACACACTACGAACAGTTTGGAAATGCCAATCATCCTACAACACATGCCTTTGGACTGGGGGAGGAAACCAGAGAACCAAGAGGAAACCCCCGAAGCACAGGGAGAACATACAAACTCTACACACACAGGGCGGAGGCAAGACTTGAACCCCCATCCCTGGAGATGGCGAGGCAAACGTGCTACCCAGTAAGCACCCATGCCCCCAGTTCACCAGATTTACTTATTCCAGTTCTCAATTAAACACCAACCAACGCTAGAAACTCTGGTTTGCACAATTTCATCCACAACATATACCCATGACATTTCTGATTGTATCATTTTTGTGAAGGTGAAGAGGAGGTTGAACCTAATAAGTGGTAATGAAAAAGTAATGACTTTTCAGACAACAATTACCAAACTCTTTTCTCTCTGAAACAATGAATCAACTTAAAGACTATGATTGCACAATGCATTAAAATATAAACTCCAACTCAAGACGTTTAGCGAGAACACTCCTCCTTTCCACATGCTGACAAAGCCCACTGTACATCAGCAACAAAGCAGAACATATAAAACACCCATGAAAAATGAGTGACTGAAATGAATGGAAAGCAGAGGAACAGTTACACACACAAAACTTTAGGGATCTCAAATTAAAATTCCTGCAAGAAGAGAAGTCTCCAGGCGGATATGGAGTTGCTGAATTATTTAGATCTCCGTCATGAAATCAGGGAAGCACCTCAATCAACAGAGGGATTCAAAGAGGAACGATAATAAGTGTTCTCCCGTGCATCTGCTAGCTGAGCCTAAAATAGGCTTCAATCTGTTCCCAATGCACACACAACCTGAGGCTCTAACTGCTGCTTAGGCGTTTCAAATCTGGCTGATAATATCAAAAAGATTATTAGGATCAGAATAGCACCTGTATGATGAATTAAAGTTAAAACAAGAGAAAATTATTTATCACAAAATACCATGCAAGTATTCCTATCATGTAAACAAACTATACAGTATCTCTAGTAGCCCAAAGACTGCAAAGAACCTGTCACTATATTCTCTTCAGTCTAATACCGATATACTCATTTGCTTGGGTTACCTATTCACATGGTAATAGATATTGTAAGCAATAGCATGATATGTAAGATATTGTAAGATATGTAAGCAATAACACACAGCAGACCTGAAGTGCATTATTTTCATATAACAGTACAGTCTGGAGTGTGTTATACCACAGTGATTTGTCAATGATTACAATGTTTAATTTATCAAAGAATGACTTCTCATACACTTTAACCATTTACAAAGGCAGGAACTGGGAGACTAGTCAGGATCGAGGGAAAGATGAATGCAGCAATGTACAGACACACCCTTGATGAAAACCCGCTCCAGAGCGCTCTGGACCTCAGACTGGGGCGAAAGTTCATCTTCCAACAGGACAACGACCCTAAGCACAGCCAAGATAACAAAGGAGTGGCTACAGGACAACTCTGTGAATGTCCTTGAGTGTCCCAGCCAGAGCCCAGACTTGAACCCGATTGAACATCTCTGGAGAGATCTGAAAATGGCTGTGCACCGACGCTCCCC
>JANDJT010000001.1:30043950-30057232 GCA_024331685.1 Stegophilus panzeri | reverse complement strand
ATGATGATGATAGTAACAACAATAATAATAGTAATAATTATTATATTTTATTTTATATAAAATATAATGATAATAATAATAAAAGTAATAATCATAAAGGCAATAATAATAATAATAGTAATAATTATTATGATGATTCTGATAATGATGATAATAGTGATGATGATGGTGATAATGATGATAGTAATAATAATAATAATAGTATTAATAATAATTATTATTATATTTAATTTTATATAAAAATATAATGATAATAATAATAATAAAAGTAATAATAATAAAGGCAATAATAATTATTATTATTTTATGATGATATTCATAATAATAATAATTATCAATATTATGAAGTATACACCTGTTATTGACCCAGGCAGTTGATGGACACCTCATGCAGCAGACCTGGCACGCCGGGCAGCATCTAATCATGTTTCCTTTTCCCTTTATCTGTGCCAGAAAGGAAGTCTTTCACTAAACCTCCGCTATCATAACTTCCTCTGTTATGAAATATTAGTTATTAAATGATCTGCTGGTCGAGCTCATCGATGATTAGAAAAACTGCAGCAACAAAAAAAGTCCCCAAATAAAACCCTCAAAGATTTCAGTTTGTAACGTTCCCTCAAACCCTCGTTACACAGTGCCAAACATAATATATATATATATATATATATAAGTAAACACAAAACCCAATGATATGTATATATGTGTGTGTGTGTGTGTGTTTGTGTGTGTGTGTAATGCAGGAAAGTGTTTACTGGTGCAAAACTAGAGTTGCAACTAAAAATTACAAAGGTCTGTAGATTTTAAAACAGAAAAATAAGTAGAGTTTATATAATGAAAAATACCTCAAGTTTTAATTTTAATTGACGTTTAAACTCTTGAAGCATTGTCATAATATTATGATTATGCCATTTGCTATGCTATTATACCAATTTGGATATTAACCAGCAATCTGATGTATACAAGTTTTCTCTAAAAGGTCTGAACATGACTCGGCACATTTTTTCCCACCCTCTCTCTATAAGGATATATTTTCTCTCAGAAATTGCATTCAAAGTATTTGACAGATACACACAATGTCTCACAAAACCACACAGATACACTCTGCGCGGCATTAAAGCTTCTCTTCCCGCCACACACACAGCTCTCCAGCAAGACATCGTACATCAAAGTGAAGTGGATACAGTCTTGCATAAATCCTGACGACGCATTTGATAAGAGACATATTACTGTGGAGGTATTTCCTCTTTCAAAACCACCTCATCCTACTGCACAGCAGACGCTGATCGAAGACAGACAGCAGCACATGTCCTGTAACTCAATTTCTACCTGCAAATCAACAACAACAAAAAATAACGACAGACGTTAGCATGCCTGCAGAGACTCCAAATGATGGGTTTCCTCCAGCAAGGCGTGACACGTTCCGCCCATCAACTCGCCGCCTGCGCGCTCACTCACACACCTGTCAGCTTGATTGACAGCTTAGTCCACTTCCCTAATTCTGCCCAATTACTTCAGACAGCATTACACAGCGATGAACACGGATTTGTGCTGGATTATAGGTTCCATCAGGCAAGATTTGTTACCCTTGTTAAAGATAATTGCTGCCATGTTAAGAGAAAAAAAAAAATAAAGAAGGCAAATGTTTCCTGACATTTTGATACAAGTTCTTCCTATATTACTAGATGATGGTACCTATGGTTCAGTACAGATGGTGTGAATGTCATGAGCTGAGCATAACTGGAGAAATTTATAGCTGAAGGGCAATCTCGTAATACACTGACATTTCTAAGCCTTGAGGACGCCTGTCACGGCAAGATGAGTTGAGAGTGAAATCTTTTGGCAGTCTGAAGTTCGGAATGTGACATTTAGACATTTTCAACACTGAAGATACAATTTCACCAGCTGAGATAGAGTTGATGTTTTTGCTGAAATATGCCCACACGTTTTTTTGGTTCTATGCCTAAGCTTGAAAGCAGTTTCCACCCTTCATCAAATTACAGCTGATGAACAGTTCCTGGATTTGATGATTACCGTCCACTTGGTCTCAGCCTCAGATTTTCCACTCATGGCACACAGCGCATCTGATACTTTGGCCACAAGCTTCAGAATCTTAAAGGTCGCAATCTGATTGGTGCTTCACATCTTAGTGTTTACACACAACAGAATGAGATTTAAAGATCAAGATGGAGTCACTAGATTGACGGAGAAAAGTTCACTGAATCCCCAATCCCCTTTGAAGCTCTTATTGGTAAGTAAACAACAACAAATCCTCTAGAGTAAAAGGTCTGTGTTTGGTCAGTTGCAATGTCTTTTTGTAAAGCAGTTCTTGCCCAATTTAACTTTCAAAACATATCTTCAGTGAAAGATAAAAGTCTAGCTTTAGAGCTCACCATCCACTCACACAACTCACCTGGATGACTCAATCTCTCACAATAGTTTTACCACTAACATAATGACCATTGTACATTTGGGATAAACCCGTTGCTAAGTGAAAGCTACTATTGTACCTTCTAAGAACTGCTGCTGTAATCATAAAAACTGTCCTGTGCTCATCCCAGGACTCTTATTCACAACTTTCTAAAACTGTACATCCTTTCAACACACTTAGTACCATTTTTCTTTACTCTTGTAATGTAATGATTTATAATCCCACTATTCCTCGTCACCCAGGAGTAAATAGTTTCCCTTTTGAGTATGGTTTCTCTTTAGATTTCTTCCTCAGGTCGTTTCAGGGAGTTTTTCTTGCCACTGTCACTTCTGGCTAGGGATCTAAATTTACAAGTACAGTGTCCCATTCATCTCACAGGAACAACCAATCTACAACTGTGAAACTTGTAACAGGCATCAAAGGAGTTCAAATTTACCTCAGATGCCCCACCCACATTCCCACAGGTCACAGGGTGTCTGATAGCTTATGTACTCTTCTCTGGACATAGCCTTCAGGATCTTAAAGTGTTACAATCTGAGGAGCTCTCTGAAAACTTCTAGAGTGCTTTACAGCACAATATATAGTCACCAGACTGAAAAACGTTCAGAGAATCCCATCTTAAAAAGATATTAAAGAGTTTTTTTGAAGCCATTACTGGCGAGTAGACTACACCATACTGCAGCATGATGGCCACAGTTGACTGTTGAACAATGTATGCCCCAGAAAACTTCCCAAATTCTACAAAACCAGATTGCTGACAAAATCATTCTCTCTGGAGGCTCTAATGACATCCCTAACCAGCAACCAGATATTTTAAAACAAGGCATCATCCAAATTCCTGTATACTCGGCTTGGGGACTGGCTGTTGCAGCAGGCTGTTTGTACTCCATACTTTGCTCATCCCTACTTGTGCCACACACAAGGTACATTTTACAGACAATTACAACCTGATTCAGAAGTCCAGAAACCCGGTTAGAGCCGATAAAATCCAACATTGCTCAAGCACAAATGCTTGAGGCAAATCTGCTTCATGGCGTTTCTCACCTGCCCAGAGCTTTCAGTGCTAACAGCAGTGACGGCAAGCAGCGAACCCTGCAGTCTGCACGCTGAGGGACTGTCCTCATGCTGATAAATAAGACGGAGGAAATGAATGAGCTTATGGCTAGGGTTGGCAAGCACTGTGCCTCAAGAAAGCTCAGTCCCTTTCTTCCCAGGCATGCCATGAGCATATGAGCATGAGTGGTCACATACGGACAGTACAGACCACCGTGTTACTATTTATAAAAATTCAGCTGTTTGAAATAGTTGGTGGACAGTCTGAGAGAAACTGAAAAAAAAATGTGAAGAAAATGTCTGACAAATTGAATTACTGTTAAATTAATGCAGTATCCATTATCTTTTTTTTTTTTTGACAAAAAGTTCATTATTGAATTTTCCACACAAATTTGCCACCTAATAGAGGTTTTCACTCACTTCAAGAGAAAATTGCTTTCAAGTTTATGAGTCTTTTAACAACTGCAGATTTGTCTTAATTATCAGTCAGATCCATATGGCTATTATTTTACAAGGCCCATGAACTTTTCACAAGAAATTGTGAATGCGCTTAATACTTAAAAAGTATAAATACTTTTGCCCCAAAAACCAGGGCTGTCTCAGGCAACAATCAAGCCCTGCTGGAGCCATGCAACTTCTATTTTAAAACCAAAATGAGGCTGAAGATACACAAAGGCAACTGAAGCACACTAAGAGTTCACTATGATGTTTATTCAAAAAACAAGACTAGACAAAAAGTATCGATTTTGCCAGATCACAGACTTTCTGGGGGAAAAAAACAGGCTATTTTCTGCACTGAGGAAGGCCATTTTTTTCATTGGAAAAACAAAAAAAAAACAAATCAGTAGGACCATTTACTAAGCTGTAATAGCTAGAATTTCCTACTAGGTTAATAATGACAAAAAGGCTTTTCAAAATGATGATTTCTCAAAACAATGAGTATGACAAATTTCTCTCAAATCTAAAAATAATTCATTAATGTAGCCCAATAAACAGAATATGGAAGTCCATTTCAGCAACTTGAAAATAATTAAAGTATTTACTAAGTGGGAAGAAAATGCCTTGAAATTATGAACGAAATAATTAAAACATTTCTAGTCCTCACAAAGAAATGGGGTGGAGTCCCACCTTTTAGTTCCACTGATCAAGATTTGGGATTAAAACTGGGAAGTCTGACTGACAGCCTTTACATCTTAAAACATAGTCGATATTCAGTCAATATTTTATCTAAGCATATTTATTCATTGCATTTTAACTGTTCTGGTTACTCTGTAAAACCTTTTATAAATACTTATTATTATTATTATTATTATTATTATTATTATTATTATTACTACTATGCATCTCTACAGCAGGTCCAACAAGTAATAGTACATCAAACTGTTTCACATTTAATTGAAAAACTGATTAATACTGCATCTGAAAAACATTTCTTAATGTTCTTAATGTACAAGTATTTCTCAGGTATGCAATTTTAAAAATGTGGCACGCTTTGCTTTCTTCAGTTCTTCGAAGTTCTTCATAACAATCATAACATATTGTAAACAATAATCATAAAATTTCCGTGTCTGCTGGTAGTTTACGTTAAGTGCCATATTAAATCTGAGCCACAGCACAGCTGTGCATCTAAAAGCTGTCATGACACAGCGCACATGTATGGAGACACACGACATATCCCTCACATAATGGTGTCACAGTAAATATACAAAAAAAACAATACGCAACAGTCACAAAAAGAAAGGAAGATACAAAAGCAAGCCAAGTCTAGGTTCAGCTCCAACATGTCATATATTATCACTAAACTAGTTGTTACTGTCCCACAGATGAGCCTTTCAGTGTAAAATGATGGATTCTCTCTAAGCATGTGGCTTTGTGTAGAGCGCAGGGGACAAAAACTACTATCTTTCGGTCTTTAATGGCTATAAAGTGTGCATTCATAGATAATGGACCAGAATAATCAGTCATGTGATATTTGTACACATACACACACACGCATGTTTTTCCTGCCTCTCTCTAGATTTATGGATGCTTCCTAATTTACTGAAATATACTCACTCACTCTCAGTAACCTCTTTATCCTGGTGAGTGTTGAGGTGGATCCGGAGTCCGGGGAACACCGGGCATGAGAAGGAAACACACCCTGGATAGAAATCCAGTTCATCGCCGGACACCATGCACACACTCATTCACACCTAGAGCCAGTTTAGAGTTGTGAATCCACCTACTGGCTTGTTTGTAAATAACTGCGAGAAAACCCACTCAGACTAGGGGAGAACATGTGAATCTCCACATAGACAGTAACCCGAACTCAGAATCGAACCAGGGACCCTGAAGGAAGCAGCACTCCTTCAATAGACATACTAAATCTAATGCTAAAGTTTGAATACCCATCCATTCATCCATCTTCCATACAATTTATCCTACACAGGGTCACGGGGAGCCTGGAGGCTATCCCAGGGAGCTCGGGGCACAAGGCAGGGGACACCCTGGACGGGGTGCCAACCCATCGCATGGCGCAATTACACACAATTACACACTATGGACAATTTGGAAATGCCAAATTTGGGGGGGGTAAAATTAAAGGACAAGAGAAATTACTTTAATGCTTCACAGATATTCCATTATCATCACAAGCAACAATAATGGCTATTTATGATCATGATGGCAAATCTTTGACCATTCTTGAGGTCAGGCTGATGTTGTGTGAGGAGGTCTGGAGTGCAGTCGGTGTTCCAGTTCATCCCAAAGGTGTTCAGTGGGATTGAGTTCAGGACTCTGTGGAGGACATTTGAGTTCTTCCAATCCAAACATATTTTGGACCTCTTAGTTCAAGTGAAGGGGAATTGTAATGCTACAGCATACAAAGACATTCTATACAATTGTCTGCTTCCAGTTTTGTGGCAACAGTACGGGTGTGATGGTCAGGTGTCCACAAACATTTGACCTTATAGTATATATAGATACATCCGTGACAGCAGTACGAATGTGTGTATTTCTAGAACTCTCCTTTAAAAGTACTTACAGTTCGACTGTTGTCTTCATCATCCTCATCATTATATTAGCAGGCTGCAAAAGTGCTGAGTCAACACTACTGCATTACAGCAAAAATGTGCGGATATCAGGGCATTGCATTATTTCCACAAAACGACATTTTTCCAAAGGTCACTGCGCAAGAGGCCCAGTCGAGACGTGATGGTCCGTCCTCTGTCATTACTCATGGTGTTTGAGGACAGGCGGAGAGGATGGAGGTGAATACAAGCAGTAACGTCCGCCCCCTTCGGGCAAATGCGATAATGCAGGGTTCTGCAGCAAAACACATAGTTACCAGCCCACTTAGTGTTTTACTCACACACTCTCACATACACACGTGCAAACAAGACAAACACACAGACACAAAAAAAAAACCCAAAACAAGTAGGAATCAGGAAAGCCTCTTATGTAACCAGATACACATTAGGAAAATGAAACTAAGGAAAAGCACATATACAGACAAGCGCATGATAATGACTTTGCTGCTCGCCGACCCAGCATGGACTCTCATCACCTCTGTTTGCCTTTTTATTTATGGATGTCATTAAGGTAGAAGGAGGGAAAAAGCTGCTATTTAAAAAAGATTAAGAGAGAGGACAGAGATAAATGCTTGCAGTCTTTTTTTTTTTTTTTTTTAACGCACTGCAGGTCTTGGATCTCTCTTTCTGCCTTGCTCTCTCTCTTTCTCTCACACACACACACACATATATACACACACACACACACACACACACACACACACACACACACCCATGGGTGAACTCCTCCCCATCAGAATGGATATCAAAGGGGCAAAACAGGGTCAAAGCGAGAAAGAACAGGAGGGAGAACAGGAGAGCTAATGTGTTTGGTGCTTACTAAAATGAGTGCGATATCTGAAACACTAGAAAGTTCAAAATGGAGCCACTGAGAGCGTTTAAGCCTGCCTCCTCCTGTCATTAACACTGAACTAAACTGCATCATCGTATTACACGCCACAGCATCATCTTGCCCTAATGCTCCCACCATTAGCTTATAGAGCACAGCAGGACACAAACTGGCCATCAAACAGGAAGCAAGAGATGATCACTGATCGTTAAATATACTGTCAAAAATAAACAGGGTATAGTTTTAAGCATAGTTGTCTGCAGCAAGAAGAAAAATTAACCTGTGCTTTTGTTTGTGCATGTGTGAATTTGACCTTGTGCATGTGCTAAAGCTTGATCATCAGATTCTGGAGTAATGATGAGGCCTGTATTCACAAGAGTTAAGTGGAGTGTGTATTTGTGTGTAAAGCAGGACAGTACATTAAGCAACCACATGCATGGCCAGAGCTAACTTAATCATTTTCATTTCTACACAAGTTTCTCCCAGTTTAGTCCTAACCAATTCCCAGCTGCTCGCTAAGTCTGCCCTATTAGCTATCAGTCTGAAAGGTTTATGGTTAACATGTGAGAGACGGTTGCTCTCGGAGAGAGAGAGAGAGAGAGAGAGAGAGAGAGAGAGAGCTGCGATGGTAAAAGGAGAGAGACTAACATGATCAATAAACTCAAAAGAAAACAGAACCATCAATGGGTTGACTCTAGACCTCTGAAAGCAGTGGCAGGGGAAAAAAAATGGTGTTCATCCTAATGATATCCCATACAATGTTCAGATAATGTTTATGCCAGACAATGTCTCTGAGCCCATCATGGCTAAAACCGCAAGTAGCATTAAGCAGCAAACAATAATATAGACAATCATTCCTACTAACTGTTCACAGACTGCACAACCCATCCACTGTGAGTTCACATCCCATCAAACACCTCACGTCCTTGTCACTTGTGTTTATTCTTTTGGGTGAGCCATTAAAGGCTCTATGCAGAACCGAGCAGTTCACGTTTACAGTGTATTTCACGTTCACAAAAGGAAAACTTTTGAAAATTAGAACTACTAACCATCCAAAAAGCCTTCAGAAACCATTGTCCTCAAGACTCTATGTGAAACTTCTTTGAGGGAAAAAAAAAAAACCTCTCTGTTTCAAGGATCTGAATAGACCTTTTAAAGGGGAAAACTGAGGAACTCTTTAAGCCTGAGTGTATTTATCCGTCTACCTACTTAGCTGTCTGATATTCTTTTTCAGAGTTAGAGTTTTATTGTCGTTCTAGCCATATACAAGTATAGAGTAGAGTGAAATAGCGCTCTCCAATCAATCAATGCCTTGGTGTGATATTACAGTGGTCAGAGACAGCAGTGTACACAATCGAAATGTAATGTAAAAACTGAGGGAGACAAAGTGGCAGAGCAAAATATACAATACAATAAATACAACCAATGGGACAATACAATAAATACAACACAGAGCATTAAATAAAACACACATCCAAATGGTGCCATGGTTGGTGTGTGGTGAGTAGGGCATAATCAACACTAGCAGTACAGAAGACCCCGAGTTATAAAAGATAACGTGACAGTGCTTTACTGATAAGTAATGAGAGGAAACAAGATAAGGAGACAGGTTGGTTAATGGTTAAAATGGCTAGTGTGTGAAGGGGTTGTTTATGTTAATTTCTTGGTAAAAAAAATAAATAAATAAATAAATAGGATGTTACTTTGAAGCTCCTTTGATGGTTCTAGCTTTACAACATGGTTCCACTTGGAACCTTTTCTGGAAGGGAAACCAGTAGCAGGGTTCTACATAGAGTTTTTAACATAGGTTTAGGTTGTTGGGAGTTTTTAAACATAGGTTTAAGTTGTCAACCCTGGGGGCAAAACCCTATCTGGGATCGCCTGAAATGCAAATTAGGATGCAGCAATTTTATCAACTAATAATTAATAACCATCCATCACCTGTCCTGGCCCATGTATGCCCATAATCTAAACAACACATTGGGTGATATTTTAGGTAATATATCCTACTGAAGCTGTGTGCTATAGGACATAGGGATGAAAATCACATGGGATTAATGACCTCTAAGAGATCATATACATCAGTAATGCATGTTTATAAGAAATCTACAGTACAAATATTTGTTTGTTATATTTACTAAAGCAAGATTGCTCACATACTGTAGACATGACATTTAAAGTTGTGTAAAATGAGCTTCATTCACGTCAAATGCATTATGTAAACCTGACAACACCAAGCAACCCAACTGTACCAATTGTTAGCACTTATTTATTAGACGAAGGGTTCAGTGCCCTTGTGGGCATCTAGATCAGCCGAGATGAAATGCCTGATTTCAAATGACGCCTTCTGACTTTGATAAGCGCCAGCGTGACACTCAAGGCCAGTCCTCTCATTAGACCTGGTGAGTGCAGAGTCCTTACTGATGAGGGTTTACACACAGAGATTCATAAACCCATTATGTAAAATGTGTAAATGCCATATGCAATCTTTCCCCCTTTGAGCAATGATAATCGAATCCATCGATCGTTCCTTCCTTCTGTGCAGCCATCAATCAGTCCTGCTATCCCTCACTCTCACCACCCACCCATCCATCCATCCATCCATCAATCCTTCCTTCCTTCTGTAAATTCATTAAACAATTCTTCCATACCTCCTTCCTTCCATCCATCCATCCACCTTACCTTCAACTCATCTGTTCATCCAGCCTTTCTTCCTTCATTCTATCCATCAATCAATCCTTACTTCCATCTTTCCTTCTTTCTGTCCATCTTACCTTCAATCCATCCATCCTTCAATCAATCAATCATCGTTCTTTCCATCCACCCATCCATCCATCCATCAGTTAGACATGTAAGGGTTTTTAAAAGGTACCTATTTGGCACCTTGACAGGAAGGGAACCATCATGTTGTATGATCCGTCCCTGGATCATAAACAGCCTATCATATGCCTTGATAAAGGAGTGTGCTATGAGTTCAGAGCCTGCCGAGGAGATTGTGAATAAAAAAAGGATGTGTGAGCTCACCAGCGTGGCAGTTTTTTTGTTTTCTTTTCGTCTGACCAACATCAGAACACTGTTGTGTGTAAGCTTTGCAGCAAAAAAACCAAACAAAAAAAATGTCCCAGCCAAGTACGGAGAAACAAGCTGCGAGAGACTTGTAGTGCACATGCGCAGTGTTCCGCACATGTGACAGCGGGCGAGGAAGAAATGAGACATTTTGCCGCTTTTTGTGTTTTCTGTTAAAATGGCGGCTCTGGGGAGGACAGTGAGTGTCCTCAGAGCAGGAGCTCGGCTCGTCAGACGCGGACCTCAGCAGAGTTTTATCCGGAAGTAAGTGTTAACGTGGAAGTTTTATACAAAGCTAGGTTAACTATGCTAACAGGCTGAGCACAAACCACAGCACCAGGAGTCCCACTCTGAGCTATAATGCGATGTTGATCTCCCTTACAGTTTGCCTTGATTGTTCTATATTTACAATTTTATTTTTAATTGCACACATTCTGTAACATTTTATTTATTAAGTTCAAGAGTTTCTTTACCACTTATTTATTTAATCTTCATACAAGATACAAGAGAAGATATTTGTTTAAATTATTTTTTGTTTTTGACTGTTAAAGCTAAAATTATTTGTTGTTCGTCTTAATAAAGTGGGTAAATTAAAAATACAGTGGTTAAATTCAAAAACCTTTTTGTTCTACTGGTCTTTGTTTAAAAAAAAGATTGAAATTTATCAATAATTACTGATATTGAATGATATGAAACATTATAACGTGATAAATGTTTTAGCTGTACCGCCCAGCCCTAATCAGTCCATCCATCCATCTACCAACCTACCTACCTACTTACCTACCCAGCCACCTATCTACACTCTTGGCAAAACGACAAGGGCTCCTTGAAGGTTCTTTAGATTGTTAAAAGTTCTAGCCTCATCAAGGTGTTCTAACTTTAAGGGTTGTCCAAGAGGGTCAAACAAACAAACAAAAAAAAAATCCCTAGATGAAACCTGTTTTCTAAGAACACACAGATTTCCAATGTATTTGATACTGATAGAACTGCACACCGGGGGTGAAAGCAAAGATCCTGTTGGGTGTACATGCTTGACTCGAAGCCTCTACACTTTTATTTTATGACTTTTCATTATAAACATATTCATTAAATGCTTTCTTTTGTCTGGATTTGAGTGTTCTGCTTTTATTTTCCTTAGTAATGGTACAGTCACTTCCTGCACAAATAAACAGTAATAAAATAAATGTTCTTGCTCTTACTTTGGATGAGTGAACTGGTCCTGCAGTGTGACCTTCTCCACCAGATCTCCTCCGATGCTGCGCACCAAATCGTAGAAGTCGTTCTCCGTGTAGCCTTCAGCCGGCAGCCAGAAGGAGATATCGTTGAAGAGTGGTGGGTATTTACTGAGGGCCTGTGACACACAGAAATACAATCAGGGTGCTAATAGCTGAGCCGTACACTCAGTGATACATATCTCACACCTCCAGTTAAGGCATCATGAAGATTTAGCCGAGCTATAAACACAGTGAAAGGAAAGAGGCAATCCGTAGATTTGTGTTTCTCATCAGCACTTAATTCTAAAATAGTACTAAATAACAACATCATACTGTATCACTTTATTAGAGGTATATGAACCTGCTTGATGATCTGGAAGATTGGACACAAAGTGTCTTGAAAGCAGGCGGTCATCACATCAGGTGACTGAGAACTACGCTCTTGGGGAAAGAATTCAACCCAACAACCTAAAAGGTTTATTAGTTGGGTCCCTTTGAGGAAATTCTTAACAGTTCTAGGCAGAACCTTAACAATAGACCTTTCAGGAAAAGTTCCTAGAAGAGCTTCTTTAGAAAGCTAGAACTGTTAATCATCCAAGAAATAACCCCTTATTACTAAAGGTGGAAAAGTGTATACTCCAGCAAACCCTCCTGCACTCCAAAATTGTACAAAATGTTAAACTATTTTGCATTTTATTTAGTTTTGCAGTGCATAGTTTGGTTTTACTTGAGTTTTTGATATTAAATTGGACCCAGTAGTCAAGTACAACAAGTTGCAGATATTCAGAAGTCTTTTATGAGCTTACCTAATCAAAGCAATGAGAGTAAAAATGTTAAAGCTATAAGCTGAATGTCATGTTTTAAAAATATATATTTACTCGATTACTATCTATTAATGATATTTACATTACATTACCTTCCCTCCATCCATCCATCCATGTGCCAATTTCATATAACTACATCAAAGCTAAGTCTTGTTGAAAGACAAGCAAACAGTTCTTCTGATGCCTGCCAACTTATTTTCTCCAAGTCACGAAACTGTCCAGTGCTGTCCAGATATACTGACAAAACCACAAACCCGTCTGCTACAACACACCATAATGACCGGCTGGTTGTGTTATCACGGCCATTATCAATTCTAAGCTTGTGGCTATTCACGCATCTAAATCCTCAAAAGAGTCAGAACATCTGCATAACTTTTCAGTGCTCAATGCACATTTATGTCCTGATATATAGAAATAAATCAAATTATGAAACTGGAAAAACTGTCTATCTGGAACATCAGGGGGGAAAAAATACATATTTTTTATAATGGTGGAGATAATTAGATTTGATCTGGGTCTCTTCTCTGACAGAAGCATTAAGAAGAAAAACAATCCAGCCATTAAAAGCATGAAATATGATCGTGATACTGAATTACTACATGTTTCTGTAGAGGAAGAAGTGGAGGCTTTAATAGAGAACAAACAGAAAAAAAAGAGTAATTCTCACACACACACACACACACACACACACACACACACACACACACAAAGAGAAAGAGAAAGAGAAAAGAAAGAGAGAGAGAGAGAGAGAGAGAGAGAGAGAGAGAGAGAGAGAGAGAGCGTTTTTTAAAGGCAGCAGG
>JANDJT010000001.1:30028469-30039284 GCA_024331685.1 Stegophilus panzeri | reverse complement strand
ATATTTACCTTAGGTAGTAATCTAAGCAGGTTAGAAATATGGAGGCTGAGAGTTGGCATAGTGTGTGAGCTTCAAGAGGATGTGCTTTGCACTCTCCTCCCCTCAACTGCGTTTGTGTTGTACTTGGAGACCACAGCAAACACAGCAAACCATTGTCATACTTTCATATATACAACAGAGAGAGAGAGAGAGAGAGAGAGAGAGAGAGAGAGACAGAGAGAGAGAGAGAGAGATGCACATCACATCACACATCTGTTTCGCTGGTTACTGGAAGATCAGGTGTTCCTCTGTGACCGTTTCTCCTGGAAAACTCACAAAGTGGAAACAATAAATAAATGAACGGCTTGGACAGGAAGACAAGTACATCCTTTTCTCTCTCTCTTTCTCTCTCTCTCTGTGTGTGTGTGTGTGTGTACGTGTGTGTGTGTGTGTGTGTGTTTGTGTGTGTGTGTGTGTAATGGTCAGTGGGCAGAGAGGGAGATGAGCTGAGGAATGACATGCAGCTACAGACCAAAGGTGATCACTCACACACACACACAGACAACTCCCCTCTGCAAGGCCGCTGCACTGCCTGTATCAGCCTTCCACACACTAACACACACTCACACGCTTCACTACGGTTAATAAAATAACTAATAAATGGAGTTCAGCCAACTTCATCTGCGTAGTCTGTCATGTTGTACAAGTAATGCAGGCTCAGACTGAACGATTTTGGCAGGAGTAAATGGTGACCTGAACACCTGTTGAGTTTCACAATCCCCACTCTCACTCGAAAAGCACAAATTCGACTAGAGTAGTAACAACATCCATGTTATTTTTTAAAATAAATTTAGAACACGACAAACCAGTTTTTGGACGGAAAAAAATCACTATCTAAAATCAGGCCTTAAAGACACTTTACAAAAAAAACACTTACCAAAAAAAAAAAAAAAACACTTACAAAAAAAAGAAAAGGGGGGGTGCACCTGTGCACCACAACAGACAAGTGTTATTGCATCATAAAACTGAACAGCCTATCACTTTCCAATATGCAAAGGCAATGGGAGGAGTAACCAAGTATTAGGAAACAAATGACTCACACGATTAATTTATATCTGTGATGGCCTGGTAAAACCTTCACAATGTGAAATTTTGCCATTTTCTAGTATTCTAAAAACTTTTACATCATAAAATATAACAGCCTAATCATGTTTTAATATGCAAATGCAGACCTGCACCTGCAAGGGCTGTTTATGGGATGGGGCAGGGCATGTTGTGTATATAGGGTAGATAGGGTGCGTATACTTAACATTTGTTTTATTGTGGGTACTTCAATCATCATCATCATCATAATCATCATCATAGCCCGCAACCAGGGGTTAGAGAGCAGGCTGGCACAAACAAACAAAGGACAATCTATACACAATCAATGATAAAAACAAGTGAGATACGAAACCAGGAAAACTAGAACACGCGCACAAAAAAAAACCTAACTAATACAGCTGGACACAATCTGGTCATACGCAAAAGACAAAATGTGGCAGAAACAGGACTAGGAAGTAGGAAAACAAAGAGCATATGTCTATATAAACAAAACATGACAGGAACTAAATACACACAGAGAAGCAGAGCGATTTATGCTGGGAGTCGCAACGCAAGCACAAAGGGAGAGTTTGTTGTGACACTCACAGTCTTTATGATACATTCAGTACCCCTGAACTCAAAAGGAGATTTTTCCATGCTTAGCGCCACTTCAGTGTTCTTCTGATGGTGGACTCACAAACATTAACATTAGCCAATGTGAGAGAGGCCTTTAATTGCTTAGAAGTTACCCTGGGTTCCTTTGTGACCTCATGGACTATTTATTACACGTCTTGCTCATGGAGTGATCTTTGCTGCTCGACCACTCCTAGGGAGGGTAACAATGGTCTTCAATTTCCTCCATTTGTACACAATCGGTCTGACTGTGGATTGGTGGAGTCCAAACTCTTTAGAGATGGTTTTGTAAACTTTTCTAGCCTGATGGGCATCAACAACTCTTTTTCTGAGGTCATCAGAAATCTCCACAAACATGTGTTGTGAAGATCAGACTTTGATAGATCCTGGTTCTTTAAATAAAACAAAGCACTCACTCACACCTGATTGTCATCCCATTGATTGAAAACACCTGACTCTAATTTCACCTTCAAATTAAACTTCTAATCATTAGACATTCCCATACTTTTGCCACTCACAGATATGTAATATTTGATCATTTTCCTTAATATTCTTGTCTCATTTGTTTCACTGGGTTCTCTTTGTCTACGTTTAAGACTTGTATGAAAATCTGATGATGTTTTAGGTCATATTTATGCTGATATATAGAACATTCGAAAGGGTTCACAAACTTTCAAGCAGCACTGTAGCTACCATGGCTAATTGTAGTGATAGAACAGATAGGACTGTTGTGGTATACTTTTATTTAAACGTCCAAACCTGTTAATCACTGAGAATATGACAATGCAAATCAAGACTCTGATACTGAAATATCATTTGTGATGGTCTGTGCCAAGAGTGAGCTAGTAGTAGTAGTAGTAGTAACTAGTTTGCTAGTAGTAAACTAGCCAGCTAGCACTTGGGGATGACATTTACATGTTGCATATTCATGTATATGCATAGATCAAAAATGTTTTATTGAGTATGTTTTTCTCCCCACGGGCATTAAAATGATTATATACAGATCATTTCAGTGGATACATTTAAAGGTCACCATTTACAACACCATGATTTCACAACGCTAAAAGGTATATACACTGTATATAAAGTCTTTCAGCACTGATATTCCTCCAAGTTCTAGGACAAGTACATGTATGTTAAGATCACTGGAAGAAACTCATGCTGAATGTGTGAAAGGGACACAAGGCAATTAGTGGAAGACTGAAGCACAAGATTTAACTCGCTCTTATCTCGGCCTGGTGTTCATGTCTCCACACTTCAATGATACAGATATGACTCAGGCAATCAGGCAGCATACACAGTGCTAGCCTCGCACTCCTAACAAGGCAGGAGGGAAAAACAGAGCAACATGGGGTTATGTGTCTACAGTATAAGGTAAAGGTTCAAACTGACAGCTTAAGGCAATCTGAGCCTGATCACAGGACCCTTCACTTCACGCTTTAAACAGAATGTGAAGCGATATCCGGCCTGTACGGCAATCAACAGCTCATGTATTTATAAACAGCCAATTACACATGTTTTTCTCTCAATAAAGTCCACGATTATGACCTTGAATGAAATTAGTCTAGTCATAGTGAAGAGGAGAAATAAGTGCACCTCTTTCACAGCTTTCAGCTTGTATGTACAGGATAATAGATTATGAGTTGTAGTGTTTGTTTTTTCTATTGCATCATTTCCATCAGTCTCTACATGTTATTAAAAATTGGTAAGTAAGTAGCAGTTTTAGTGAGTAAAAGCAAGTCAGTAAGAAGGCAGTAATAACTAGGAACATCAACAATCACCACAAAACAGCAGTGAGCTCAAACATAAAGCAACATCTGAAAAGCATATCCAGGTAGAGCTAGCTAATTTGCTAAC
This sequence comes from Stegophilus panzeri, assembly GCA_024331685.1. Classification (NCBI taxonomy): domain Eukaryota; kingdom Metazoa; phylum Chordata; class Actinopteri; order Siluriformes; family Trichomycteridae; genus Stegophilus; species Stegophilus panzeri. Next base: position 30,035,732 of record JANDJT010000001.1, on the reverse strand, counting down.
ATCAGGTTTATTTGCATTAATTAGCTGGTTAGTCCGGGCTAACAAACTATTCTAGCATTAGATTTACTTTAAACGTTACACCAGGTTTGTTTTTGCTTCACAAAAATAGTAGCAAGCTACAGACACAACTCCTATGTATCATTTTAATGCACATTTAATTTAACATGTAACCCATCCATCCATCCATCCATTTTCTGTACCGCTTATCCTTCACAGGGTCACGGGGGACTCCCAGTGACTCGGGGCACAATGGCGGGGGACACCCTGGACAGGGTGCCAACCCATCGCAGGGCACAATCACACATTCACACACTACGGACAATTTAGAGATGCCAATCATCCTACAGCGCATGTCTTTGGACTGGGGGAGGAAACCGGAGAAAAACCAGGAAGCACAGGGAAAACATGTAAACTCTGCGCACACAAGGCGGAGGTGGGAATCGAACCCCAACCCTGGAGGTGTGAGGCAAAAGTGTTAACCACTAAGCCACCATGCCTCTAGGTACATTTTTCTAAAGATAATTCTGCTCCTCTAACATGTAACAAATAATGAAAAAAAAATAATAATAAAGATGCTTAGGAAAACTATGCGTATCTTCAAACCTGTTGTCACGTCTGTCACGGCGCTGAGCGTGACAGCGTGTGCTTCCGGGTTTTCATTGACATTGACTGTGTTTATTTTCTACACATGTGTTTTGTTATGGATTATGTCTTGCCTCCACCGCTGTTACATTATTGGATGTCTCCCTCACGTGTCATTATTATTTGCAGCTGTTTATGTTTATGAGTGAGTGAGTGAGGTACTTGGTCGACCTCTGGAAAAAAATTCAAGATGAGGGAAATTCCAAATAGTGGTGTGAGAGGGAATACCAATGATCAGGCGCTCAGCATACAAGAACAAGATCTTTCATAGTCGAGATGAGAGATGGATGAAATCTCTGCTGCGGTGCATCTAATGGCTGTGTGCTATAATATAACTGTCTTTATAGTGTACTGCAAAATATGATTAAGATTAAAACTGTGTAAACAGAACAGATTCGTCTTCCATGTTTAATGAGCCTGCTCAGGAAAGCATTCGCTTTTATTTTCCCCCCCCCCCTTCTTCCTGTATTAAAATATAAATCATGTTGTGTGTAGAAACTGTGGAGATAACTGCATCAGCACTTTGGGTAATGCTTTACATTAAAGTTCTTTTAACTAACATTATTTACTCCATTAGTTAACGTTGATAAATGATAAATGATAACTGCCTGGATTAATAAATACAGCTATTAAAATAATTTCAGTCAGTTGAACTTCATGTCCATGGTCTGTCGTGTTGTATAAGTAATGCTGGCTCAGACTGAACCATTTGATATTTTTTACTAGAGTAGTAACAATAGCCATATTTTTTTTATATAGTATCTTACAGAATAGTTTTGGCTGGAAAATTTCAGTCAGTTCTTAAAATCTCTCTACACTTTATGATTAAAAACTTCCAATGGAATTCATTTGAGTGCTCAGACTGGCTAAAGTATGAAAAACTGCCACTGCACCAGTTAAAAAAAAGAAAAGAAAGAAAAAACAAAAGAAAAGCAATGTTCAAATAGTAACAAAGTAAGTTAACACATTCATCAAGTGATGTTTGTTTAAATGTTAATGCAATACAGCTGGACTGACTAATGTTTATTCAATCCAATCAAAGACTAAAAATCAAACGTAAATGAACATACATACATCATATTTTTAAATGTTGATAACTCCAAGTGTAAATAATAACGCTTGCTTTTCAGGTTCAGTTCTGAATTTTGCCACACATGTTCATTAATGTGTTAATATTGGCTTCATTTAACTTATGGATGGTATAAACATTAATGGCTGACCCCAACTTGCTGGGGTACGCGAAGAAAAGAATTTCACTGTGCTGTGACTAATAAAGACTCATTATCATTAACAGGTGTTGATTATTTGGCTTATTTGGATTATAGTTTTTAAAAAATCACTTAGAAGAAGTATTAATTACTTTAGTTAGTTCATGTTTTACATGAACTAATAGTTATATTTAATGCCATGGAACATCCATGAGAAGTTAGTTCCTGCCAATCATTTAAGTTATAGCAGATATAAACAGCTATATTCCCTCACCAGCATCTTCTTTTCTGTCTCTTCAGGTTAATAATACAAAAACACAAACAAACCCAGCATTTTACTGAGAAACCAGAAGGTGTAAACTCCATCCTGAACACTTTCAAATGCTGGGAAACTTTACAAAGTTGTTTTGGGTTTTTTCTTCACAGCTCTCACAATGTTTCTCTCATCAGCTGTTGTTGTTGTTTTCCTTGGCCGACCTGTTCGGTGTCTCTCGCTCAGTACACCAGTGGTGTCTTTCTTTCTTTTTCCAAGACATTCCAAATTATTATATTTAGTATTCCCAATGTCTCTGCAATGCCTCTGATTGATTTTCTCTCTTTTCTCAACTTCAAAATGGCTTGATTTTCTCCCATAGACAGCTCTCTGGTCTTCATGCTGGCTTATTATTGGCTTTTTAACAACAAACGCAGTCTTCACAGGTGAAACTAAAGGATAAAACCAAGAGTAGATGTTCAGAGCTATTTATTGTTTAAACAATCAATCTAACAGGACACACCTGGGTAACAAGAAACATCTGTCGGGCGCATGTTCCAATATTTTTGCTCGCCCACAAATTGGGTGGTCTGATACAAAATGTTCGTTTAACACATTTACAAATAAATACCAGGATATACTCTCTTCTCATATTCATCTTGTGATCTCAAATCCAAATGTCTTGAGTCTACAGCAAAAACAAATGAATTGGCCTTGCTGTTCCAATAGTTTCAGAGGTGAGGGTATAAACTGAATCTACAGTCTGAGTCTATTTGACGGAATGATATAAACAGCAGCAAAAGGTTTCTCCACAGTACGCGCATCAAGCTATACAAGCTCATTACGTGACCCGGCAGACACTCGATAGAGGTTTGTGTAACGGTAAACAGCTCATTGTGCTGGCAGCTTCAGGGAGTTTCTCAAAGCTCCGGTCTGCAGGGAAAAGCTGGAAATTATACCACAGCTTCTAACTGATCCATTTGCTCATTTCTCGGTGGTCAAACGAGACTGAACATTGCGTCGAACATTCATTCTTCTGGTAAATGTCAAAAGAGTTTAGGCTTATCCTGGCTGCTATGCACAGAGGATCAATAGAAAGTAGTCCCGGTCTCAGCGATTCCCACTAGGCGTGTCATTTAAGTTTTAATGTTAAATTTTATTTAATTCAGACAATTGCCTCACCTTTTCACATTTATAACATTGTCGTAGTATTTAAAGTTGAAACAGAAACGTACTCTTTGCACCCAATTAGTCTGCCTACTCTAAACGTGGAGTATCAAGGCTAACATTTGTTAGCAAACCTGGCTACTTGTTCAAACACCATAATAGGGCGGCTGTGGCTCAGGTGGTAGAGTGGGTTGTCCACTAATTGTAGAGTTGACGGTTCACATGACCCACATGACTACACCTGGCCCACATGACTCAACATGCCAAAGTGTCCTTGAGCAAGACACTGAACCCCAAGTTGCTCCCAATGGCAGGCTATCACCTTGCATAGCAGCTCTGCAGTCACTGGTGTGAATGGGTGAATGAGACACAGTGTAAAGTGCTTTCTAGAACCGCTGAGGTAAAAAAGCACTATATAAGTGCTACATAAGCTATATAAGTGCAGACTATTTACCATTCAATAGTTATCCTAAAGAGAGACAGTTTTTAATTAAAATTTTATCATGCTAGGGCTTGGTTGGAATTACATGATATAAAAGTTAACCAAATTTCAGTTATCTTGCTAGGAACCATGGAACACTAGTTTGTACAATCTAAAAACTAGCCTAATATTAGCTATCTTGGTCGCTGATTTACACAATATAATAATTAGCCTAATGCTAGCTACCTACTGTAGGTAAGAAACTAATGTTGTTCAAGTGTCTATTTTGGGTGGTGATGTTGGCACTCCCTAAACACTGGCAAAAGTGTCTTCATGTTGCTCCCATGCAATGGGTCATATTGGACCAAGGTTTGCTACTTGGGCTGCTCATTAGAGCTTGATTTCTTATATGATAATAATACTTAGCCTAACATCTGTTAGCTTGTTAGCAACCTTCCAAGCTACTAAATTGAATTAGCTACTGTTGGAGAGCTAATATTCCTTCCTTCATCATCACCAAGTGCTTTATTTTGGTCACAGATCCACAGCAGTGGATCCAGTGCATATCCGGAAAAACCTGGGTGTGAGAGCATAGGGCGCACGCACGCACACACACACACACACACACACTCATTCAAAGTGCATCTCATCATACCTGAAAGGTCACAGAGTCGTTGATGTTGGCCAGACGAAACTGTTTCAGGAAGCGCTCGTCCTTGCTCCAGAAGAGTCGGATATCCGGAATGCCGAACAGAACCATGGCGAGTCTTTCCAGGCCCAAGCCAAAGGCCCAGCCGATTTTATTCCCTGCACCCGCTGTAAGAAAGTAAAGGAGATGCAATCATTTCTGACTCATCTGTTATTTATTACAGAGTTACTTTCGTTTTCAGTGCAGTGTCTCTAAACAAAATCACATTTTACCATGAATGGCAGTTTGTTCATTTTGAACAGATTCCACCAGCCTCACGAAGTCCACCCTTGAGAGCTACAGTCAGATGTAAATGCAGTATGAAGCAAAGTGAACTGATCAATGCCGTCTAGTACAACTCGACAACCACAAAAGCAATCTGATGCAATTAATGCCGCTCTTGTACGGCTGATATCTTTACACTTTAAGGCAAATAAGAATTCTATAGTTTTGAGAGAAAGACGGCTTCCTTTGACGGACAACAAATGGGAAATTCTGCATTAAACAGAGCCGAGCTATCATGGCGACAATTACGACTGTTATGAATATGATTTGCTTTGCAGTCCGGAGGTGCCCCATGATGGGAGGAAAGGTGACCATATATATAACGCTCTTTTCTTTCATGCACCCATTCCTGCTTTTCATCTCTGTCATTCTCTCTCTAAGCCTGAGTTGCGTTCCTTCAGAATTGAGAAAAATCTGCTTTATATGGTAATGAAGGGGGAACTCTGGGGTCAAAGAACTCAGTCAGGGAAGACAGAGATATGAATAAATCTCAATCTTCATCCACACAGATCAATCAGCTCCTGCACCCTCTCAAACATCTTACATTAATTATTCCCATCTTCATACAAGCGATGCATCAAAATGCAAAAGCTCTCGATTAGAACAAACTTTTTAATCGCTTTCTAAGCATGAATATTCATAACATGCTTTCAGTTTGGGTGTTGTGCTATGATTGGCGTGTTGTGCGGCTGCCATTTTCATGTAGAGAAACATGGCTGACCGTTTATTTGGGCCGAGGATTGATGGATAAGCTGATTGCTATCACTCAGCTGCCACTGCAGGAAACGAGCACATCAAGAGAGATGAAAGAGAGACATGAAGCTGTGTGACATTGCTAACAGCGTAGCAAGTTCAAGGCTTGGAGATGTGTGCAATCACTCACACACACACTCACACAAACATATTGCCAAAGATGGCACGTATCACGGACATCAGTGATGACCTCAAATAATCGCCGGAAAAAGCTACGCATTCTAACACCCTCTACTTTCTACCCATGTCTGTGTGTGACAACCATCTCCTTCTCTGGCCAATCGGCTCGGGAGCTAGCGTCTGACATTGTTCACCTGACATCAGCGATGACATCAGCACGGCTAACAGTCCTTGGCAGAGCTCACTTTCACAGCTTGACGCCTCTCTGCCATTCCCCCTCTGCCAATCCCTCATTCCCTCCCTTCATCTCTATATCTCATCCCTCTATTACTCATCACCTCCTCTCCCTTGGCCTCTCTTCCTCCCCTTCCTGTGGCTGTTGTTCATTTTCAGAGCACCTATCCCTCTCCTTCTTTTTTTGCGCTCCTTTCATCACCTATCTTCCTGGTCGAGCTACCGCTGTTCGAGTTACAGCACTGCTCCGCATCAATATCCGCACCCTCGGGTGCCATTTCCTCTGTCTATTCATCTCGCTCAGGGACGTCAAACTAAAGTTCTGGAGGAGTACTGCCCTTTCAAGATTCGAGTTTTCCCTTCTTGTAGCCTGTTTAGGTCTTGGTAATTAGATGAATCAAGTGTCAGACCCTTATGATCTGAAGCTTTGTCACATAGTTATGTATTATTCTACAGGATTTTGGAGTCCGCCATGTGCCAAGTGTGTCTACGTTGAGAAATTTGAAACCATGTAGTATACTGGAAAATCCTGAATAATACACCAAAACCTGTCCCATGATGCACCACAGAACAGAAGAAAATTGGCTCGTAGCAGATAACGGACATAAATGGTAAGATAACGGACTTTAAACTGTAATTATTTATAAAATGATTTGGTTAATTTAGCTAAACTGAACACAGTCTAGCACTATTGCATGCAGGATGCATATCCATCCATTTTCAGTGCTGCTTATCCTATACAAGGTCACGTGGGAACGTGGCGCCTATCCCTGGGAACTCAGGACACAAGGTGGGGGACACCCTGGACGGGGTGCCAACCCATCGCAGAGCACAATCACACACCACCATTTACACACTGCAGACAATTTGGACATGCCAATCAGCCTACAACACATGTCTTTGGACTGGGGGAGGAATCTGGAGTACCTGGAGGAAACCCCCAAACATAGGAAAAGCATGCAAACTCTGCACACACAGAGAGAAGGCGGGATTCGAATCTCCAACCCTGGAGGTGTGAGGCAAACGTGCTAACCACTAAATAATAATATAATGTACTATCTAAGCAATCTTGATTTGTCCTCTAAGAAATTGAAAGAAATTCAGACTCAGCCATAAACTTTCTAAATTCACATCTCATTAGGACCGAAGCAGTGAGTCTAACCATCCATCCAAGTACAAAATACTTGTGTTTTCTTACAATAAGATGCCGAAACTATTTCCACACAACACAAAACTATTTTCAAAGGGCATCATGATGCACTAGGAAAACCGTGGTGATGATGGCTGACCTATAAGCTCATTCCAAGGGAAGATCTCAGCAGGTAAATCTGGAGCCAAGTTACAGCTCACCTTTTCTAAATGGCATTTATTTATGTGTGCCAGAGCATAAAAATGCCATCCATTGATTCTAGATTGAGATTTCTTCCCTCACGTTAGATGACATTTTATCAGAACCATGTGAAATAAATACATATGTACACACACACACTAT
>JANDJT010000001.1:29986269-30015641 GCA_024331685.1 Stegophilus panzeri | reverse complement strand
TATATACACACACACACACACACACACATATACATACATACATACATTATATATATATATATATATATATAGAGAGAGAGAGAGAGAGGATTTTTACAGTTGTCCCAAATACTTGAGTCCGAGTCTATACCCGGGATTGATTTTTGGGCTCATTTGGGGAAAGCGCAGTCATCTCAGGTTTGTTTTCACTCGGAGAGAGTTTTCTGAACTACAGATCAAATCACACATATTTATACGTCATTTCTGCAAAAGGGACAGAATAGGTATTAGTAGCTTTAAAACCATTCTAGACATACATGGTATTTCTTTATGCAGAAGCACCTGCAAACAATGTACGCTGTAGATTTGTGCAATACTGATTTTCAAAAGACTGCTACATGCAACTCAAGGTCACAACTTGTAATTCCCAACCTCCAACCAGTAAAAGCCAGAGATAACACCCCCTCAATTTGAAATTCCTACTCAGCAACTTGGGTAAGTCTTCTCAACGACGAGTTTCCTCCTTGTTTAAGGAGCAATTTCAAATCAACATGGCAGTTCTTACCTTTTAAAGGAGTTATACTGTATACACAATATTTGCTTTAAATATATCCACATAGACATATTCACTTGTAAAATCTAAAATGTTGACTATACAGTTCACTGTTTGAGGAGGAAAAAATACATCAGAGTTAGCTGGCTAGTATGTTGCTAAGAAAAGACGGACATGGGTGCGTCCGTGTTTTTCTTCTTCCCTACTTTGTATGTGAAATTCGCCGAGGTAATAAATAAAGTCATTGCAACCTGCGAATTACCACATACAATCCAAGTCAAATGCAGCAATGGTTTTCTACAGCTCACTTGGCGTTTACACTTTAACACAGACTTACCAAATTCTTGGGTGTGAATTAAAAAAGCTCAAGTGAGAAAACTGAAACACATGTGGCTTGTGTGAGCTAGAGTAATAAAAAAAATTTATAGCTCCATAAATACAGCCTGAATAAGATCCTGAGTTTAGCTGTTTCCTTAATCGCATGAATAGATAACAGAGACACAACAGCGTGTTACAGAATGTGACACTGGTGTACCAGCAAAACTTGAAGCCGAAATCTAATCGACCAGTCATACCAATAAACCCGAGATGAGGGATTGAAACAAATATGTAGGTTGGCTTCGTGATTTATTTCCATTCCCAGTCTTCATTGGTACCCACTTGTAGTATACACAGATCAGCCATAACTATTAAAACCACTGAGAGGTGAAGTGAATAATATGGATTATCTCATTACAATGACATCTGTCATGGGGTGGGATATATTAGGCAGAAAGTGAACAGTCAGTTCTCGAAGTTGATGTGTTGGAAGCAGGAAAAATGGGCAAGCGTAAGGATCTGAGTGACTTTGACTTGGGGTAAATTGCAAATTGTGATGGCTAGACGACTGGGACAGAGCATCTCCAAAACAGCAGGTCTTGTGGGGTGTTCCTGATATGCAGTGGTTACTACCTAACAAAAGTGGTCCAAGGAAGGACAACCGGTGAACTGGCGACAGGGTCATGGGCGCCCAAGCCTCACTGATGTGCGTGGTGAGCGAAGGTTAGCCCGTCTGGTCCGATCCCACAGAAGAGCTACTGTAGCACTAATTGCTGAAAAGTTCATGCTGGCTATGATAGAAAGCTGTGTATATCCATACTAAAACACTGTTACACTATGCTACATAAAATATTAAATCAACACTAAGATATATGAATATCAAATAAGATACCACAATTTCATCACTACAGCATTACACCACTGAAAGGTACTTCAGTGAAAGTCATAATCCACAGATTAAACTTTTCTTCAGTCTCGCTGCCACCAGGACGTATTAATGAGTGACCTGGCTGTAAAAGCGTCTGCATTTCTTTACCACACCAGCACTCTGCTGACAAACTGCTCTCGAATTTTTGCTGAGAGTTCCTCTTGGAGGTTATGCAGTGTGTTATTCCCCTCGTCTCTGCCTCCCTACGGCCTTTTGCTCGGTTGTCTTACTAGCTTGATGACGGCCACGGCCTGGAGCGGGGCAGCGTGCCAGCTGCTAGTAGGTCCTGTTCGTCGCACGTGCCCCAGCCCCTTTGACAGCTGAGTCAGCCGGTGCTGGATCCCAGTGCTCATAAACAAACACGTGTACACAAGCATGCACACACACACACACACACATATATACACAAACCACTCAACCATGCAGCACATGCATTTACATTTTACTCTTACACAGCGTAACTAGCTTCAGGTAGTGTCTTATAGCAAGTCTGCAGTGGAAACTTTGTAAATAACCCTTGCTCTGTAGGTATACACAGAAGGTCGTTTTTCTGACTTTATGTGCATTATGTAAATGATGAAGAGAAAATGTACTCTAAAAAATTTTCCTGCTGGAATCTTGTTTCAATTAAACTTACTTATGCAATATAAAAATCACTTGTTCAGCCACTTCTTTGCTTTACGGAAATAAGTGATGTTTTTGCACGTTTCCATGCAAACCATATGCATGTCTCCTTTTGTTCATCTTCCCTCCCTCTTCCATCACCTACTAATAAACATGACAAAAACAGAAGAGACCGAACGTATAGATGACTGATTAATGTCTCAGCTCATCTCTACTTTCACAGTAAACATAGGGAATTTCTCTTCTTCATCGGCCCCCTTATCGTGTGGTGTTCCTCAGGGCTCCATATTGGGTCCTCTGTTGTTTTCCCTTTATATGTTTCCCCTGGGTTCAATTTCACGGAAATATGATATTTCCTTTCATTGCTATGCTGATGATACCCAATTATATTTGCCAGTTAGGGCAAATGGCATCAGTCCTTTTGGGTCACTTTTTAAACGTCTTGAGGACATTAAATGTTGGATGGCTAACAATTGTCTGCAATTAAATGAAAGCAAAACTCATTATTTTGGGCTCCCCTACTGTTTCATCTGCTCGTGAGGCCCAGTCAGGTCCTCTCTCTGTTAATACGCATGTCAAAAAGTTAGTTTTGACTCCAACTTGCACTTTGATAAACAAATCAGTGCTGTTGTTAAGGGAAGCTTCTTTCATTTAAGATCTATTGCAAGGTTAAAACAGGTCCTCTCTAGAAAAGACCTAGAAACGATGATTCATGCTCTTGTTACATCACGGTTGGACTACAGTAATTCTTTGTATGTTGGCCTTCCTCAACCTACCTTATCTCATCTGAAGCTTGTGCAAAATGCAGAAGCTAGATTTTTAACAGGGACCAAAAAGAGGGATCATATTTCCCCTATTATGGCATCTCTTCACTGGCTTCCTGTCAAGTTTAGAATTGATTTAAAAATTCTAATTTATGAATACAAAACTCTTTCTAGTTCTGCTCCACAGTACATCATTGACCTTTTTTACCTTTATTCTCTTAGTAGAGCGTTGAGATGTACTAAGACAAAGGGTGATCGAGCCTTTTCTGTGGTTGGTCCCAAACTTTGGAACAGTGAGGTCTGCTCTATCTTTAGCTATTTTTAAATATTCACTTAAACCGTATTTGTATTCTTTGTGTCATAATCTTATTTAATGTGACGAATTATAATGTTTTGTACAGCACTTTGGATCAACTGCTGTTGTCTGTAAATGTGCTTTATGAATAAATTCGACTTATCTCCACAGTTAACATTCAAAGACAACAGAGACAACAAAAACAAATCAGCTAAATCACAGGGAACTAAAAGAAACGGACCTTTGCTTCCTCTCAAATACAGACATTGTGTTATTTTTCCAAAATGAAACCAAGAAAGTTCTCATCTCCAAGAGAGGAACTATGGGAGAGCAAGAGCTGGTGGTTTCCACTTTCCCCACAATGAACCAATCATCCAATTCCACAACTCCCAAAATATGATGCAAAATTATATGAGGTAAAAGACACTACACTATATATATACAAAATTCTTTTATAACCACACCTCCAGCCTGGGACACGCAACATTGGAATTTATGTATGTTTCTGGGCTGTCAGTGGAGGAGAGGGGATAGAAATAGCCTTTCTTTGTAACGTTTAACACAAAAAATACTAAATAATACAACTATAATGCTTAATAATACAGTGTAAATGTGTAACATATATACACAATTTAATATATCAATCTTCTAGCATCAGTGTACCACCCCTTCTCACTGCAGCTGTCCCACTTTACCATTGTCCTGATTTTCCCAAAGTTTTGTCTTATTGGTTTGTTGGAGACACTTTGCACATAATTCCAGTATTTCTCCTTTTTCAGACTCTGATCAAATGAATGTTTGTATGATTTTGTAATTGATGGCATAGTGATGTTATCACTCCTAAGTGTTTTATTCATCTTATACCATAGTAATTTGCTGAGAACTATCATTTTAATACTGATTAAAGAACTACAAACATTTTATTTGTTTACACTTACATGTAATGTTGTGGAACATCCATAAAACAAGTCGTTCCCTCACCATCATCTTTAGTGAAGTTAGTCAGACAAAGAAAAAAAAATGCAGCTTATCATGTTACTAAGAAGCCAGAAAGGGCAAAGCCCTGTTACAAAGTGCTGACACTGCAGACTCCTTCCAAACATGCCAAATAAACATCTCCTCATAATAATATCACCATATCAACAATTATACACAGTTTTAATCCGTTTAGATGGTGCGTCCACCATAAAATGGTCCTGCGCAAGTCATTACTACAGAAAAAATAATGCAATAGAATGAGCGCATTAATATAGACCTGTGATTTGAATTACAGTGATTGAATTTAGTGGTTAGCACATTTGGCTCGCACCTCTGGTGTTGGGGGTTTCAAATCCCATCTCCGCCCTGTGTGCACAAAGTTTACATGTTCTCCCCGTGCTTTGGGGGTTTCCTCCACCAGTCCAAAGACATGTGCTGTAGGCTAACTGGTATTTCTAAATTGTCCATAGCGTGTGATTATGCCCTGCAATGGGTTGGCAACCCCATCCAGGGTGTCCCCTACCTTGTGCCCAGAGTTCCCTGGGATAGAATCCAGGCTCCCCATGACCCTGTGTAGGATAAGCGGTATGGAAAATGGACAGATGGATGGATTTGAATTACAGCCAGAATTACTGTCAGATCAATCAGAACCAAGAATTCAACATTGCTGCGGTATACAAACATACGAAAGTAGCATAGGACCAAATCAATGAAGCACATAGTGTCTATATCTGATCTGGGTGACACACAATACTCTTAGAAGCTAATTCCTCTTTATAAAATTCATTCATTTATATTCAGTAAGCACTTTATCCTGGTCAGGGTCTCTGTGGATCCAGAGCCTATCCTGGGAACACAGGGGTGTGAGATAGGAATACACAAATACATGCCAGTGCATTGCAAGGCACCAAACACACACATTCACACACTTATTCACACCTAGGATAACCTAGAGACAACAATACTCCTACCGAAAAGTTTGTGAAGTTGTGATGTGACGACGCTACCTGCTCGACCTCCGTCCCTCCCCGTCTTTATAACAAATTCATTTTACTTCATGACGTGCCTAGAATTTAAATACCATAGTATATTATTGTGAAACCCTGTGTTACACTTGTCCTGTTGCTTTACCACACATTATCCTGTAGCATTATTTATTATGTGCTGTTTTGTTGCATAAGGTCCTGTTGGGTCTGTTCACTTTAACTGCGCAAGTAAAGCAAAAGAAAGGACAAAAGGACAAAAATACATACCTTGCCAAAATGTAACATCTGGGATCCGATACCTGTTTTTTTTTTATTTTTTTATTTGTCTAACAACATATGTGAATTCATACACTGTTGCACACCGAGTACAGTCACACTCTCATTCTCACACACACACACACACACAAACACACACACGACTGGTGAGCACAGATTCCTGTCTGAATATGATGTAATGCTCTCCTCGTTTATTCCACAATGCAAGCTGGAGGCACTGCTGCATCGCCCAAGGCTTAAAACTAGGCCAGCCCCATTACAATACATTACACAGTGCAAAGAGAGAAATGGAGTGCTACATATATGCAGCCATTCACTCGTTCTCCATTTCTTCCCTTCCTCTTCCGTGCTCTCAGTGACTATCTGCTCTAATGTCTAGCTCTATTTGCCCCCACCCTTCCAAAATCGGCTGAAATGGAACGCTGCACAAACAAATATTTGCTCTGGACCTGCAAACCCGAGGGACGATGAGGTGGAGGAGGATGCCGTGTGTGTGTGTGTGTGTGTGTGTGTGTGGAAATTGGTAGAAGGAGGGAGGGAGGACCAATGAGACAAAGAATCTGAATGGAAGTGTGAGACAGAGACTGAAACATTGTGCAAGAATTTGAAATACTACTATGTACACACAGGGTATATTGAAGAGTATGAACAGTGCAGGAACACTGATATACACTGTGTGCATGGGTGCGTCTATACGTGTGTCAGAGGGAGCAAGAGGGAGGGAGTTAGGCCAGGGAGCAACTGTGTGAAGACTCGTCTCCCAGCAGTGACTGCTTCCACTGGGAGCACTGGGAGCATGTCCAGGGCAGACTGGAGGAGGGGAAGGGGGAAAATGGGAGGAGACGATACAAGAGGTCAAGACTGAAGACGACTGTTGCTTTTCCCTTTTATTGTTTAATTCCTTTACCTTCCACTATATCATCCTTTCTTTATTTTCGTATTTCTTCCTTTCTTCTCTCTGCAGCATATACATATTTACTATACATTACATACTATAAACAATATAGTCTATTTTATACAGGGGATGGATGGATGGATGAACAGACAGACAGAAACAAAGGATGGATGGATGGATAGATGGACAGACAGAGAGACACTTAGGCATACAGAGACAGACAGACAGACAGATACTCAGTCATACAGAGACAGACAGACAGACAGATACATAGACATACAGAGAAAGATAGATGGATGGATAGATGGATAGATTGATAGACAGTCGGACACAGACATACAGAGATGGATGGCTGGATGGTCAGATAGACAGACAGACAGACGGATGGACAGAGAGACAGATAGACAGATGAATAGACAGATCGAAGGAAAGGCCATCTCATTAAAAAAACGCCAGCTCGCCAAAATCTCAGCATCCCAACAGAAGTGCTGTAATGAGGCCAGAGACATCTGTGTGTGTGTGTGTGTGTGTGTGTGTGTGTGTGTACATGCATGTCTGTGTGAGCTCTAACAGGAGCTGTTCGCAATTGGCACATGATTTATTCAGTGTGGAAAAGGAGGGAGGGCTGGGGGAGGGACAGGAGGTGGTATTAAGGATTAAGATTAAGATTGAAAGTGCCACCTGAACCAGAACGGGAGCTCAGCTGGTACCTCACTCTCCCACCAGCGACTCCCTGCTCCCCCGCTGTCCCAGGGGCCTGCGGCGCGTGACTTGAAAGGCCGTTAATTGTCTCCAAACATGGCTTTAATCATATTGTAAGCCCCCCTGGTCCTTCAGGGCGTGACTAAGCCCCGCCCCATCCCATCATTAACACTGGGTCCCATATGTTGCATTCGGCTGTGGCGAGGTCCCACAGGGCCGCATTCTGGGCCCACTGTCGAATCAATGCATGCTGGGATTACACGCGGCGCTCCAATGAATAACTAAGTGGACCAGCAGTCAGTAAGGAGTCTCCCTCTTTCCTCCACCCCCTCCCCTCCCCTCCTTGCTTTCATTAATTTCCCTCCTTTCATTAGTCTCCCTCCTCCCCTAAAGCAAACGCACCGCCTTTGGCACACTTATGCCACGCTCCACATATGGTGCTCGCGCTCGGAGACAAATAAATAACCTTTCAACCTCTCTGGATGTCCCTCGTCCCTCTGTTTAATGCTCTTTGCCTCTCATTGATATTCTCTCTCGTTTTCCACTGTACCCCCACTGGCATCCCAGTCACTGCCTCCTATCCATGGAGCTCCTGCCACACATTTAATTCAGTCTTGCTGGCAGCTTTTTATTGTCTCGCTGGTCTGAAGTGAAGGGTGTATGTGTATATGTGTGTGCGTGTGTGAGTGTGTGGGAAGGGGGTTGCGAATGAGGAGTTGCCTTGGCAACGGAGCCACACTGCTCTGCCGCAGTGTAAAAGAGGGAGGGAGAGAGGGATGGAGTGAGAGAAAGAGAAAGAGGCACAGAGAAAGTGTGCGAGAGCGAGAGAGGGAGAGACTGAGCTACAGAGTTGGGAGTGAAAATGAGAATGGGAAAGGGAAGAGTGTGCGTCAATGTGTGTATAGTTCCGTGTGTGTGTGTGTGTGTGTGTGTGTGTGTGTGTGTGTGTGCACGCATGTGTGTGAGTGAGAGTAGTGGAGCGACTCTGTCAGAACTCCTGCAGTGAAGAGGCACAGAGCTGGGACACTGACAAAGTCAAAAGAAGAACGCGAGGATGTGTGTGTGTGTGTGTGTGTGTGTGTGTGTGTGTGTGTGTGTGTGTGTATGTGTGTGTGTGTGTGATGATAGTCGACACAGGACAGGTCAGGATGATAGCAGCAGCTAGAATACACACTAAAGCTAGTAAAACATCTCCAGGCATTATTTCTTACTGCTGAATCGAAGCTCAGCACTGTAGCACATCTGCATATCTGTTCAGCTTCTTCAGGGGGAAAAGGAACGCAGACCACAGAGACATAAAAGCCTTAATGGGGTACAAACTGAAACCTCGGGGGAATGAAGGCTACGGTGTTTAATACACACCACACCAGAACCAGCAGTAATGAGAATGTAATCACAAAGTGGAAAATTCCAATTAGCACCATTCAAAATATATGCAGCACTACATACAAGTATTACGCAAATACACAGAAGATTTCTTCCTTATGTCCTCTCGGGGAGGTTCCCCCCCACCCCCCCACTATCACACCTTTGATTTGCTGATTAGAGATCTAGATCTTGACCTTGATTTCTGCAAAGCTGCTTTGTGTCAACGTCTATTGTGAGAAGAGCTACACAAATAAAACCGAAATTTTAAACTGAACACTCCCTATAACATTTGGCTCATAGATGGAGTTAAAATCAAGGTGAGCAAATCGTATGACCGTACAATTATAGTTTAAATTTAGGTAACATACAAAATATAAGGAAAACCGTTCGACTGGATCTCAGACTTTAGCAGACGTAAATCAGGTAAGTCATTTGAATGAACTTTTTCTGGGTATTAAACAAAAGCGCTATAAAAGTTCTAAAAAAAAAAAAAAAAAAAAAAAAAAAAAAAAAATAGTCTTGAATAACAAATCTGAGACGTGCAGCAATAAACCCTATCTGAACTGGCACGTCATTCGGCACCGCCTTCATATTTAACATTCTCCCAGTAGCACTTTGAAGTAATTCAACAATTTTATCCTGTTGAAATCCAAAGTCGCTGCCGTTTACTGACCTCTCAAACCCGAAGCGCTCATCTTATTACTCTCATTAAATATAATCACCTGTTTTACCTCAGACAAATGTGCCCATTGGCAAAGATTCCAAGTATCATCACATCCTGGCTGGTGTGGTGAATTAGCAGCGACGTACGCTTGCACATCTGGATCATAAACCTGCCTAATTCTTGAAAATGTATTTGCCGTGAGTGGCCAATTATCTGAATTTTACTGATCCACTACTAATAGTGCATTGGAGATGGAGGAAGACGCTGGTCTTGCACACACGCTTACACACAGACACACAGTGGGTTTGGTTGTGTAGTAAAGTGTGGTGCTGGACATGAGGTCTGTTGACAGCTGTCTCCTGACAGAAGGCCATTGTTTATTCAGGTGCGTATATGCAGAAGCACTTCAGTGCGGGTACACAGAGCTAAAGCGCTGATTGAATACATACACAGGCTACAGCTCCAGAGATGACACGACACTGATCTGTATTCATGGCAGACAGAGATGGGACCAAAGCGCACGCGCGCACACACACACACACACACACATACACACTTACACATCTAGTCGGGTTGTTGAAGCAGGACTAAATAGGAGTTTATGCAGACGTACACAGGGTCGAAAATGTGATGACGCAAATCAGGACTCAGTTTTCACAGCAGTGATGCTGACACCTGTAATTCTAAGCTTAAAGGGAGAGAAGAAAATCCACCTTGAACAACTTGCATATTAATCTTTAGAATTAACACGTGATCGAACACTGACGTCCAAGATTTATTCTGCAGTGGAAATCTCGGTTTACTTCACTGACAAATTGGTCTGTGTTTTCGGTTTGGTTACAAGTTTCCTACATTACCCACAATGCTACATTACTACATGTTGATAGTATCAGTGCCAGTGGGATTTAGCCTTCACTTCACTGCTACCTTAAGAGAGAACGATGCAGCAGCGCTTCAGTCTGTCCAGCTCTCTCATCTCATCATCGGTGTGCTTCAACATTCAAGATAATACAGCAATTTTTGAAGAAGCAGCCTTTATTTGTCGCATATAGACATTACAGCAGAGTGAAATGCTTTTTTTTTTTTAAACATATCCCAGCTTGTTAGGAAGTTGGGGTCAGAGCACAGGGTCAGCCATGATATGGCACCCCTGGAGCAGATAGGGTTAAGGGCCTTGCTCAAGGGGCTAAAAAGGGCTTGAATCCCAGACCGTCTGATCAGTAACCCAGAGCCTTAACCGTTAACCACTAATGCTTTTGACGCCATCACACTCGCCATTTTGTATCTCACTAACTAGCCAAGCTGAGTCTTAGCACAACTGCATCACAGAGCTGCAATGCATTCTGGGACTTTGAAGTCAACACTGGATTTCTCATTAATATGACACTGAACACCACTGTCACATCACTGACATATACAACTGCTAAATTCTTAAGTGAATAATGAAAAAAAAAAAAAAACAGCACTGACCAACATCTTAGCACATCACAAACATTTAAATATAAACATATTTCATGTGTTTCAGGGTGGAGTTTTCTTTTAAGGTATCCTCATGTTTACTATTGACCTGTTCAAGAGCACAAGAAGAAATCAGAGCTAAAATTAGGAGAAGGAAAAAAAAAAAAAAAAGTGACTGAGGCCTCTTGAGGCTTTCAGACAGAAAAGCTATCAATTATTGACAGCAGAATGCCTAGCAGCATTAAAAATACAATACAGTACATAGAGGACACCGTAGAGCACTGGCATCCTAATTCATCCACATGACATTCCTGATGCCATAAGATCAGCTCCACGTCTCTGTAATGATGGCTTGGGGATGCACTATTGATGATCAACCGCTGTGCATTTAGTGGCCTGGGTCTGCTGTCCAGCTGCCGCCTGTGGAGACTAATGTGATGGTTAACACGGATTGACTCAGTGAGGAGTGAGGAGCACAGTGCAGTTTGTTAAGTGGAAGGGAGGAGAGAACACCAGGGAGGGAAAGACGGGACGCTCGTCCTGAACTCGTCCCCAGAGAGCAGAGTCTTGTCTGGGCAGCTACACGTGTCCACCCACGGCCTCCCTGTGAGAACGGATGCCTCCGAGAGCTCTAATGCTGAATAATTCCATCTGCAGCAGGAGGGTATTAGTACGCAGAGCTGCACAACACCGCCATCTACTGGCAGAGGCAGGAAGGCTTCCTGCATTGACCTCGAGGTCTGAATTTTGGCTCTTGTTTTCAAAGCACTATTTAAGAGTAAATGAACTTTGTTGTGCAAGAAATAGTTCCTTAGAGTGAGGAAATGTTTTTGGTTTCCCAAAGAACCTTTTGATTGATGATCTATATGATCTATTGATGAGCTATAGAGCAAAGGTTCTCAGCATTTCTGCATCCAGAACAAGAGTTTACAGGGACCTCCTTATGATCACAGAACAGATTTAATTTTAAGAATGATATACCAAAAATGTACCGGCGTAATTTATACAAGCCATTAGAGCATTTTATTCCTGAACATTTTATTCTACTTATTCTACGTATCATATTACAATCATGGTGCCACAGTGGCTTAGTGGTTAATACATTTGCCCTGCACCTATGGGGTTGGGGGTTCTCCCACCTCCGCTCTGTGTGCATGGCGTTTCCATGTTCTCCCCACGTTTTGGGGGTTTTCTCCAGTTTCCTCCCCCAGTGCATGTTGTACACATGTTGTAGGCTGATTGGAATTTCCAAATTGTCCGGAGTATGTGAACGTGTATGCGAATTTGCCCTGCGATAGGTTGGCACCCCATCCAGGATGTGCCCCGAGTTCCCTGGGATAGGCTCCAGGCTCACCCGTGACCCTGTGTAGGATAAGCAGTATGGAAAATGGATGGATGGATGGATGGATGGATTACCATCACCTCATGGTTGTATTGAAATCACAATTAGATTATACTTAACATTATTTATATTTTCATTTTTAGGTACAGACTTTTACATGAACCCCTTTCTTTTTAAGCAACCAGTCAAAAACGACTTGCTGAGGAGAGTGGTCAGAAGAGAACGGCCAGACTGAGCGTCTAAGCAGATAGAATAGTGTATAGAAATAAATTTTTAAAAAACCCTATTTACAACCATGGTAATAAACAGAAAATCATCTGAGAATGGCCAACACATCAAACCTCAAGGTGGATGTGCTACAACAGAAGAAAATCAGAAAAACAGAAAAAGCCTCACCAGAACTGGACAGTTGAAGATTAGGTGACGTCCAATCTTCAATCGTCCAGTTTCAGTGAGTCAGATTCAGAAGTGTCAATAAGACAATCTCCTCCATTTTCTTTTTTTAATGATCAAACAAACACAATTCTTGGTAGATGATCTAGCACTTCCCTGTCACACATGGAGCACTTGTGGCACAGTGGGTTTGCACGCCGCATTTGTGCAAGCTTCTAAAATCCACAAGGTCACAGTGTGTCCTATTTCTCTATTTGGGGTTTAAAAAGCTCCCTCTAGTCACCCTTAATGCTCTTTATGGTTAAACTGATGCACTTGATGCAGATTCAGCAGCAGTCTCTGACCTAAAACCAACAGCGGCTCGATAGCTAAAAGCAACTCATACCAACTTATAGATGAAAATCAGTCCTGATAAATGCGCTCTATGCTTAATGCATCACTGGCGAATTTTGAGTACGAGGCGTGCAGCCATAAATCATTCACGCCTTTCATTTATTTCATGTAGTCGTTGTTTGCTTAGTAATTGGGAATGTGATATTCAGCACATAATATTGAACATTTGTTTAAGATAAAGTTGTTCCTACAAGTGTTCTTTTGGGACATTTTAAAATTCACTCACAGCTTAGTGACGTTGTTTCTCCCCTTTTTCTTCAGTAGACTCACCATACTTCGGGTGCTTGTATGTGGTCATGTATTAATGCTGGGAATTGTGCTGCTCTTTTTTTAATGTAGTGGTGCCCATGTTCAAACTCTAACCAAAATACATTGAGAAATGAATGAAGATCACAATTCAGTAATATTTTTTGTGCAGCCCTATTCATGAAGTGCTCATTTTTACACGGTTATGTCCTCAAGGATTCACACACTGCATGTCAGCAAAACAAAAGCGCAACCAAAATGCAGATTTGGAAGGACATCAGGGTTAAGACTTAACAATATGTACGTGCGTGTGTGTGTTTTTTGGATGGGAATAAGCACCTGAGTCCAGCAGCTCCTGCTCCATCACACCACATCCCAGCACCTCCAGCCAGTCACCCTGAAAACGCACCTCCATTTCAAAGGAAGGATGCGTGAAGGGGAAGTAGCACTCCACCCAGCGGATCTCCAGCTCTGCAGGACGGCAGAAAACAAAAGCAGAAACACAGATGGACGCAGAGATGAAGGTGGCTCAAGGTAGAGAAAGAGCAAGTCAAAGTGTGAATGCTGAGAGACTGCTACCTTCCCCAAAGAGATGCCTGATGAGCTGCGTGAGGGTGTGTTTCAAGTTGAACTCCACCAGTTTCACCGCCTCCAAAGTGTGAGTCTCCTGCTTCTGCGGTGTGCGTAGACGGCTGGGCTCAAAGAGGGACAGATCCTCGCCGTTCTCCACTCGCGCAAACAACTTACCAACATCAAAATAAGACTTGAAACTTGGGTTGCATGATGTGTCATTTCTTAATCATCATTACATCCACAGCATTGTGAAATCTCTAATCTGAGTGGTCTAAGTGTTGATCAATCTTCTATAATAGTAGCAATAACTGTAGTTCCTGCTACAAGGGAAGATCACAGGTCTATATGAATGTGCTTATTGTTTACATTGACTTGCTGCTTATAATTTTTTTTTTCTTTTAAATCATCCCTCCAATGGGCACAACAAAAAGAGTTCGCAAAATTGCCAGGAAATCACGAGTTTGAATCCCGGCAATACCACAAGCCAATCATGGCCGTCTGTGAGCTCATGTATGTGGAAGAGGGCAGAGTTTCTCAGATTTGCTCAGAGATCTGGAGGCTGGCTTCACGTGTCTCAGAGGAAGCATGTGTTAGCATTCACCTTTTCCAGTTGGAAGCTACTGTATGATAGGGAAGACCTGGCTGGTGGGTGGGAATTGGCAGGTGACCAAACTGGGCAGAAAATGGGTGAAACAAATCGATATCATGGGTCAACCAGCTTGTTTTAATACTGTATATTGCAAAACACACAGGCATACAAGCGTAATATGCTATTTCTATTCATATCTACTTAGGAGTCCCAAATATAGTCACCTAAATTCAAACGCTGATTTCAAGAATTTAAGTTAGTTTTTGACACTGTGCCCAGATACAGAGATGTAGTAAAACTGTGAACTTAATTAAGAGGTGTAAATCCTTGAGCAGGAACTCTCTCATAACCCTTTTTTTTTTTTTTAACAAAAGCTTTCAGAGATTTGATTTGTCTGCAGGGCCAAAGAAAACCTACAGTGTTTTAATGATTTCACATTTCAGTGATAAAAGAAATAACACAAAGGGGCGGCTGTGGCTCAGGTGGTAGAGCGGGTTGTCCACTAATCGTAGGTTGGCGGTTCGATTTTGTTGGCGGCCCACGTGTTGGCGGCCCACGTGTTGGCGTTGACATGTGACTCCACATGTCGAAGTGTCCTTGGGCAAGACACTGAACCCCAAGTTGCCCGCGATGGCAAGTTAGCGCCTTGCATGGCAGCTCTGCTCCCATTGGTGTGTGAGTGTGTGTGTGAATGGGTGAATGAGACACAGTGTAAAGCGCTTTGGATAAAAGCGCTATGTAAGTGCGCAATTTTTACCATTTACTTATCATGTAAGGAATAAAACATGACTGGGTGTCCTGTTATAGGAAATTGATTAATGACCCTGTCCTATTTTTTTTTATGTTGTAGAATGTCTGCAAAACAAGTCTGCTTGTAATGTTAGCAAAGAAAATGCATTCCAAAACGTTGGAAAATTTTAAGTCACAGCTTTACCTTTACACCTGGCAGTTCCAAAATGCTGATACTGGAGACTCCTTCCAAAAATATTAAATAAACATCTCCTCAAAGAAAATTTCACCATATTAATGATGATGAACTTTTTTTTTATGCTTTAATGTGAAGCATCCATAACACACATGATGCAAGTTGTTACTATTGAAATGATAGCCGCAACTACTGTCTAGATGTTGCGTAAACATATTTATCCAACATGTAACATGTTACACATTTAATATGATGACTGATTGAAGACCAAACGCAGATAAATAACAAATTGCACGTTTTCTTCAATTACACCAAAGGAATTCTGAAAGCTGTGTCCTTACCTCATGGTTGGTAAAAAGTCGCACTCCCTCCATCTGGTGGAAGACGGGATAGTGGCTTGCGTCGATCTCATCCCTCCTGTAGACGTCCCCAGCAACCAGGAAGCAATCAAGCCCGGTACGTACCAGCTCCTTCTGGTGGGCGGAGGTGTGCGCTCGCAGCATGTGTGTCTGGTTCAGGTAGTAGTTGTCACCCTTTTTTCGGCTCGGGTGGTCTTTGGGGACGAGCAGGCTGTCGAAGTTCTGCTCCACTGTCACCACTGGGCTGAGGTTATCATAGACGGAGAAGAGCGGCGTGCCTGTTCGACTTGTGTAGGAATGGTAAACATGCTCTTTTATCCGTTCTTTAATGATCCACAGTGGATGATGCATCTGGTTGTGAAGCTCTCGGCCCACCATGGACAGGATTTTAGCAGTCACGTTGGTCATATCATCTCTCGGGTACACGCGGCCGAGAACGTCCACCGATTCGTGGTTGATTTGTGGCTGGTGGGAGGAGACGTACGTGGAGAGGCAGTGTCTCTGAGATAGTGTAGAGGTACTAGACCTGATTGGCCATCGGTGGCCGATGGGTTCTAGGAGTTTAATGAGGGATAGAGATTTGTGAATGCTTCTACAGAAAGGCCTCATGGCTGGGTAGTGAACCTGTGAAGAAAAGCAGGAGCTCAATTTGAACTTTTATATGTAAATTTAAGACATTTTTATTTTGAGACAAATGGAAAAGAACACAGCAGCATATTGCAGAATAATCATTTTTTAAAAATTGTAATACATGTCTGAGCAGAATATGTAAAGATGATTAGAACAAAATTTGCTTACTGGCAGACTTGCGTTACTATTCAAGTTTGCTTTGGAGTAAGCGCAATTTGTCTGGTAGTGAATTAAACATATAATAAATAATAGATGGAATAAATATTACAATAAATAATAGATGGACTAAATAGCAGCAGTGGGTTTATTAGCCAGTAAATCGAACCAGTTTCAGTTCATTTACAAGTTACGAGCTTTATTTGACGGCAGCATTATCTCTTAATCAAGACTCTTACTTATCTCTTACTTACTCAACATTAGCAATGAAGCTACAATGGAACTATTAACATCAATCTTTATTAAACGAAGTATAATAAACACTCATGCAAGAAATTATTCCACAAGAATTTGAACTTAAGTAAAATCCAGGAAATGCTTCCACACTTCTCACACCCAATCAGTTGATATACAAACAGAATCGTGAAATAAATGCTCAGTCTCCCCTTTTTTTTTTTTTTATTTATTCATTTATTTTACAAATTACATCACTCTGACTATGAAGACACATTTTGTGTGTTACTGGGAGTCAAACTCAATCAGCCACATTTAGATTAAGAATGTATGCACTATTTTAGTCTTTTTCGCTATCTTGACATGCTGTACTGGCGTAGGAGTTCAGCAATAAAAATGGACATCTACCTCCGCTAGTTCCTAGACAACACTCAGTGACTCTGACTCAGTAAAACAACAGAAGAAAACAAACACAAAAATATGCTGAAACACTGAGGGAATATGGATTTTTAAGTCTTGAATTATAAATCTCAAACGAAAAAATGTCAAGGCTTGGGGACACAGAGAATTCATAATGTCCATTTGGGGTTGCTTGCTTAAAAGTTTGGGAACCCTAGTTGTAGATAGAGTCATGAAAAAAAAAAATAATAATAAATAAGTACATCCCATGGTAATTGTTGGTTTTTTGACATATCTGGACAAGCAATGATCTGATCCTCCTTGAAACAGCACCTATTAATAAAGTAAAGACACACTCTATCAAATGACACATACAACTGATATTTTGAAGTAATTTCCACAATTTAAATTAACAAAAAAATATCAGTCACATGGAAAAAGTAAGTACACCCCTACATTTATCACCCCTTCAAATCCATATAATTTAAATCAGGTGTTCAAGATTGGGTGCCATCAGAACCTGCTTAGGGAGTGCAGGTGGAACCGGTCTTATTTAAACCCCTCTCACATCTAATGTCTGGTGTTCCCTTTGGTATTAAGGTGTGTGGTGTCATCATGCCAAGATCTAAAGAGTTCTGTAAGGCCTTCAGATAAAAGGTTGTGGATGCCTATGAGTCTGGCAAGAGATTTAAAAAGATCTCCAAATTATTTGAAATACATTATTCCACTGTAAGGAAAATCATATGCAAGTGGTGCAGATTTCAAACGACTGCCAATTTGTCCAGGACGGGGCGTCCCACAAAAGTCAGCCCAAGAACAGACTGTCTGATGAACCCCATGATGAACCTCCAAGAACCCCAAAATTTAATCACAGGATCTGCTAGAAAGTCTTACAACTGTTAGTGTCAAAGTGCACAATTCTACAATCAAAGAGATTGCACAAATTTGACCTGCATGGGAGGTGTGCTAGGAAAAAGCCTTTGCTGTGTAAAAAGAACATTAGAGCAAGACTACAGTTTGCCAAAGAGCGTATAGGCGAAGACCAGGAATAATTTTGGAATAATGTGTTCTGGACAGACAAATCAAATATAAAGTTGTTTGGCCACAGTAACATGTTTGGCGCAGACCAAAGACAGCTTTTCAGAAGAAGCACCTCATACCAACAGTGAAGCACGGTTGTGGAAATCTTATGGTTTGGGGTTGCTTCACTGCCTCAGGGACTGGACAGCTTGTATTCATTGATTCAACTATGAATTCTGCATCATATCAAATAGTGAAGTTAATGTGTGGCCATCTGTCCGAAAATTGAAGTTAAACTGAAAGTGGACTTTTCATCAGGATAATTATCCTAAGCACACTAGCAAATCCACCAATGAATGCCTCAAAAAGAAGAAATGCAGGGTTGTGGAATGGCCTAGTCAAAGCCTGGATTTGAATCCCACTGAAATGTTGTGGGGGGATTTGAAACGGGCAGTACATGCAAGAAAACCCTCAGACATCTTGAGACTGAAAGAATATTGCATGGAAGAGTGGTCAAAAATTCAAGCAAGCCTGGAGGACAATTATGTAAAATGCCTAAAAGAAGTTATTTCTTTTAAAGTGGGCAATACTAGTTTCTGAGGCCAAGGGTGTACCTACTTTTTCCACAGAAGGATATCACATCTACTGATATTTCTGTTGAATAAATGACTGAAAAATCAAATTTTCCACGTGTTTTTCTTCAAGTATATCAACTTTATTAATATGCACTGTTTCAAAGAGGATCAAATATTTGCTTGTCCAAATATGTCAAAAAAGCCAACAATTTCCATGGGGTGTACTTATTTTTTCACGTGACTGTATATGGATCAAATCTCCTGAGCATTGGGAACTGTGAAACAATTATGAATATTAAAAAAGTTGACTGAAGATGACAATCAAATGATTAAACATGTGGAATCAGAAGTCGCGCCTGCTTGGATTGAACAAAAACCTGCAACCACACCAGCCCTTTGAGGATAAGACTGAACACCACTGCAATAACGTAATTATGCGGCTATTCATTTTGTACCAAGGAACAAACTAATGTTCTCCAAAATATAACTTGGGTACTGCCGCCACTCAGGGTTCCACATATTTCCATGCTCCCTGTGCAAATCCAGTCTTGGTTGGCCGCCTACTAACCCATCCATGCAGCTTCTATACCGCTTAACCTACAGGGTCTTGGGGAACCTGGAGCCTATCCCAGCGAGCATGGGGTACGATGCGGGGTACACCCTGGACAGGGCACCAATCCATCGCACACTCATTCATACATTACGGACACTTTGGACATGCCAATTAGCCTACCATGCATGTCTTTAGAATGGGGGAGGAAACCGGAGTACCCGGAGGAAACCGCCGCAGCATGTGGAGAACACTCCACACAAAAAAAAGCTCCACACACACAGGGCTGTGGAGGGAATCGAACCCCGACCCTGGAGGTGTGAAGCGAACCACAAGCCATCATACACTCTCCACCTACTAATCTCTTCACAAAATAATAACCTTTGAGTCCAGGCCCCTTAAAAGCCATCTCTACCTCCTACTATGCCTTAGGTGATCCCAGTATTCCCGCCTTCCCAAAAAATGTCCTGTGACTGTGTATAGCCATGACGATCATGATGAGCATATTTTGAAATGACCTATACTTCACTCATACAAGTCAAACTACTTCCTCCATGCTGGAGCTTCAGGAGGCACCTGACTGAAACAGCTGCTTTCTGATCTAAAGGTGGAGGCGGGGTAAATGAAGCTGTGAGAAGGCTAATGGATGCACACCAGGAGAGCAATTCCACACAGTCAGAACAGAGAAATGGAGAAACTTGCTGAATGGTTGTCTTTGCCGGCATGCACAAATTACACATTATAGAGAGAGATTTAATATCCATCAAGCTTCATATACAGGTGAAGGGGTGTGTAAATCAATCTGGGGCAAAGATAAAAAAAAATTTAAAAAAACAACAAAAAAAAAAGTTTTAGCGAGGCAGTGATGTGCTCCTCCACACTCGCTGCCAATCTCTCTGCTTGTCTCAATCAGTTCATTCTTTGGGTCATATCAGGTACAGGTAATCCTTTTTGTGTCATCATCTCTTTCACTCTGGTAGCTTATTTCTCCTCAGTTGTTTTTTAATCTCAGAGTTTGTAAGGTAGCAGGTTTTATCCAAGCTGAACAGACAATTCGAGACATAGTTTATAACACAGACACATTTATCCTACCGTCCTCAGCAACATTTTATGGGAAGAAAATACACGGCAGACTCACTCCCGTCACTTAAAACCTCTCTCGAGTACGCAACATGAAACCATAGGCAAACTTTACAATGTACATTGATACACACCATGCCAGCAAAGAGTGATGTGAAAAGTGTGAGACACAAAAGAAAGGAGTGTTGCATTGCAGTGGCATTGCAGCACAGCGGGTTACGGCCGGGATCCTCCGAGCAGTGAGCCACTTCTTCTTCCTTTCTTTATTTTACAGCCCCACCAATGCTGCCACGCTGCAAATCAAATTAAACTCACCAAGGTGCTCTGCTCTCTTATGCAAAGGACATAAGATGACAGGAAAGATGCTTACATATGCTTAAGATGGAATGCTCAGAACGATATACATGCACGCGGAAATATTTCAGGCTCTCTATCTGTCACACAGATATACATCACACACGCTCTGCAGGGTTTATGAGTGAGGGAAGGGCTGCTCATCCTCTGCTCTCTTGCAGTAATATGAGGAAAATACACTGCTTCTTGGCTGTCCTTATAACATGTCACATCTCAGCACAGACACCAAGATGAAGCCTGTCAGAGAAAACTACAAATCTAGAGCATGAATACGGGAGTGGGTTTGTGTCAAAGTCAACAGGTTATCTGGTTCAACTATCGTATGCAGAGAAATTAAAAAAGGAAACATCAACATGAAGTGTCCTAGTAAGGTTTTGGGCCACCACAAGCCAACAGAACAGCTTCAAAGGTGCACTGGCATCAATTCTACAAGTCATTGGAAGTGTATTAGAGCAATGCATGTCATTCTTCCAAAAGATTCCCTCAGTTAGTGTTTAGATGACAGTGGCAGAGAACGCTGTCTAACACAGTACGTCCCTCCAAAATCTCCAATAGGTGTTCAATTGGGTTGGTTGATGTGTGGTGATTGTGAAGGAACATATCATGGGTTCAAGCCCAAGCACTGCCAAGCTGCCGCTGTTGGGCCCTTAACCCTCTCTGCTCCAGGGACGCTGTATCATGGCTGGCCCTGCGCTCTGACCCCAACTTCCTGACATGCTGGAGGTATGTGAAGAAAAGAATTTCACTGTGCTGTAATGCATATGTGACCAATAAAGACTATCATTTTCATCCTCATCAAACCATTCAGGGAGTCATTGTGCCCTGTCAATGGGGCAGAGTTAACCTGGAAGAGACCACTCCCATCAGAAGAGAAATGTTTCATCATAGGATAAAAGTGACCATTCAGAAGAATGGTGTATTGACTTTGTATTGCAATAACTCTTCCCTCTAAGAGGACAAGTGGACCCAAATGATGTCAGCAAAATGTCCCCATAGCATAACAGCCTGTTAGAACCTATTTACTCCATATGAGTACTGTTGAGCAGATATGACTCGAGTAGTGGTTTATTTTCAGCACAGCACTAACATTGACATAATAGCGTGTGGAGTTTGAGATACAAGCATTTCACCACCATTTTCTTATACACATTTGCCTTGTTAGTCCACCTTGTTAGTTCGTGTATATTTAGAAACTCATTTTAACTTGTGGACTGTTTTTTCAACCCAGCAGATATACCCCTAGGAACACTGAAAGGGGTACACTTCTACCAACACAACATACACTACCATGTCACTGTCACTGCTGTGCTGAGAATTGACTCAGCACACAAATAATATCCGGTCAGTGGTGGTCTGGTAGTGGTCCCCATTCAATGTTGGGTCACACTGTCCAAACAGTCAAATCGTATCACTGAACAGTCAAATCGTATTCATGCGACTTTTGCGTTACTCTAGGCCGAAAGCGTCATCACTCCGCACTGGCGGGAGTCACTCCAAAGATTTTAAATACTAGTAGTTCTTTGGTCACTCTGTTAATATGGGAAACAGCTGTGAAGGCAGTCAGAGCAGGGACAGTGTTAGAGCTCCGACTCTGCATCCACACACACCTCTGTACTGAAGAACAGCCTAAAAGCCATAATTTAAAAAAAATGTTCACTTTCTTCTCATCCTCGTCCTCCTTTTTGCTTCCTTACAAATTCACTGCACAAGTTTCTGCTGCACATCACCTTATAAATGAACGCGTAAATGCAGACTTCAGTGGCCTCCGTGTGTACTTCCGTATGACAGCGTGCTGAGGTGATTGTTCTTTTGTGCATCCGGGTCAGTTCAAGACCGCGACCAGTTCACACTGAAATCTGATAATCGGCCACATTTTAAAAAAATAATGTGAACAGCCAAACAAAAAAAAATCTGATCTGAGCAATAAATCGGAATTGAGCAATAAGGAATGCAGTGTGAACGTGGCTCGTACCTTAATCTCCCAGGCTAATTTCTAATAGAAAACCAGCATTTTTATTTGAATTCCACATTCCTGCTTACTACAACTCTCTTCCCATGGGCTGACCAAACATACCATCATGGCCAGGTAAGGTTCTCACTCACTATGGTTGCAATTAATCAGTTATGCACTTAAAGCCTTACACTGTAGGATTTTGGCCACGATTTGGTCGTCTGAGAAAAATTTTGAGAATCCTGAAAGATTCCTTTAATCCTAGGCCAAAATCTGTAGTCTTTGATCACTAGTTTGACACATTCCCCGACAGCCGATTAATGGCTGTTGCGATCAAATTTTTCCTCCGATTAAATTCTGCCAATGTCAGAAGATTTGAGGCACAGTCCTGTAGTGTCGCTTCTCCTTCAATGACCGTCAAATCAAGAACCAATAGGGGTGCAGAACCCGATGACACATTTAATGCGACAACAACAAACCACCACAAGGAAAATGTCGAAAAGATTCAGGCAGACAGTACAGCAAGAAGAGAAACTTATTGAGTTATGGAGGGAAAAGGAGTGTGTATATGATGTGTCCTCACCACTGTATCATGACAGGGCTAAAAAGGAAGCGGCTTGGAGAGAGATAGCTCTGGAAATACAAATTTCAGGTGAGCTACTTCATTCTAAAAACATGACCGTTTAGTTTAACAACTAAAACTGATTGGTTTTTCAAATTATAATAAGTTTTTTATAATTTGAGTGTGAATGTGGCTCACCGTCCCTGAACGCTTATGGGGGATCCTGGTCATTGGTGATGGAGGATTCTGGTCATTGTTAATGGATTATCCTGGTCATTGGTTAAGGAGGATCCTCGTCATTGGTTAGGGAGGATCCTGGTCATTGGGTAAGGAGGAGCCTGGTCATATTTTCATGGAGGAACCTGGTCATTGGTTATGGATGATCCTGGTCATTGGTTGGATCCTGGTCATTGTTAATGGAGGATCCTGGTCATTGGGTAAGGAGGAGCCTGGTCATATTTTTATGGAGGCGCCTGGTCATTGGTTATGGAGGAGCCTGGTCATTGGTTATGGAGGATCCTGGTCATTGGTTATGGAGGATCCTGGTAGGAGGCATTGTAGGTAGCCAACTGACACACAGACATGTTTTTTGGGAAGGGGGTGGAAGTTTAACAGGAAAAGCAGGCCAGAATATGCTCAGACAGTAACCAGAGCTCAGGACTGAACCCCCGAACCCTGGAGCTGTGAGACACCAACACTTCCTTCTGCATCAATAAGCCATGAAAAACATGAAAATTAACTTTAGTAAGTGGTTTCTGACTTTGTAATATTTATTTATACTAACTGGGAAGGGCTTCTAGGTCTTTCCCTATAAATACCAGGAGAGAAATGTCTAGATGCACTGCATCACTGAACTGAATCTGCCTTTCCCCCTTTGGAGTGCATTATTCAAATGCAAATTAAATCTTGTTTCACTGGGTGATCAGATGGGAACATACCACAAAAATGAGTACCGAAATGCAAAGCCAGCTTTGAAGCCAAGTAAATGGGAACATTGCATAGGTTTTTCCTGGTACCACAGGCCTGGTCATGTTTTCTAATTAAAAGTGAATTTGTATGACATCAAGACATCTTTTTGGAACAGGAAAAAGACTTCAGAAAGTAGTTAGAAAGTATTTGGTGCCAAGACAAAAAAAAAAAAAAAAAAAAAAAAAAAAAAAATCAATAAAATGATCCTATGTCATTTCTTTCCTAACACTTGGATGCATAGACTAATACACTAACTAGTCACACCTGTTGGGATGTCAACTAGTCGGAGAAGTAGAAAAAACAGCAAGACAGACAGTAAAAACTGTGTTTGTCCTTTGAAATTATTTCAGACTAGATAAAGTCGATTCTACAGTTCACTGTAAAGCTAAAGTTGGGCGATATCTTATCGTTTGTGATATACTGGTAGAAATTCTCCCCACAATAAGAATTAGTCTCCCCGCGATAACGCTAAAGCCTAGCTGATTACGTATTTCTTTGTGCGACGATGTGCGACCCATTCGCAGCTCACGTGTAGAGCGAAAACAAGTACTGCGGAAGGTGGACGTGAAGCTGAGTAGGAGTTTATCGCTGAATGACTACCTCTACAACCTGGAACTGGTTTCATTACAGAAAATCAGTTTTATTTTTAGATCAGTGTTTGTGTTTCTGAGGCTCTCAAGATCCCAGCTATCACTTGTAGTCGCAAACAGTGGTGCACTATATTTATATCGTCACTGATATCGTTATCACAATAAACACCAGAAAAAATCGTGATATAGTTTTATGTAGAGGTGTATACAGGACTGAGTTTTAAAATCCCACTTCAGCCCACAGGTCCACAGCTCTGCTAATGGACACGAGCTTCCGTGCTGCGCTCTCAGTTCCTGAATCAACGATTTGAGCCACCAGGTCGTCCACATGACCACATTTAAGAACTGGTATCCCCTTAAATACTTCAACTCGATAATCAGAGTTATTATTTCGCACTGATGGATTTACTTTCACTGTAAACAGTACAGCCTGACAAATCAATGAAGCTGGAAATGAAATTTGTAAACTGGGTGTGGTTGTTAATTGAAGTGTGGTTTGACATATTCGTTCCTGTTGTTTATCAATATTCATCGGTACTCATAAAAGCCTAAAATAGTGCTGTCTTTAATGAGTTTTTGTTGAAACTATGGAAAGTATGACTACGTCTTTGAATTTCTGATCAACTAGTATTCAAGATCCAGTCAATTTTAGTCCACTCTTTCTTTAACTGGGTGTGAAATTCAGCCAGAGTTCCTAGGTGTCTATTTTGGTGTTTCACTTTTTAACTGGTTGTTCATAAACCTGTCGAACTATCTACTGAAACACACTTCCATAAACAGGTGCTGTTTTGCCATACAAAATCCGATAACACACTTTTACCACACTGAGGAAATGATGTTCTTCACATGTTCTGCACACACACATCTCAGATGGAACGTTACATACACCCAGGTGTACAACCTATTGACAATAATGCACTGGAGGATGCGAAGAACTTTTTCCCAGGAAGCTTATATTACCAGAAGAGTACTTTCAGATTAGCTGTGATCTGATCAAACACACACTCAACCACAAAAATGTTATTTGATTCCCTGCTCTTGAATTGCATGAAGGTAGCTCATCTTATACAGATGTACTAGTCAAACGATTAGGCTTGATCACAAGCGCAGAGAGATGTGAACATGTCAGGAAGCCTTTTAGCACAGTAGTGCTCCTCATATCAATGTCTCTTTTTTCCTCTCAGTCCTCGGATAAAAGTAGGTTGGAGCAGATCCATCGCCTCAAAGTTAACATGGATCCTAATACTGCTGCTTCTCCAGGTCTGTTACCGCACCGTGGAGCAATTTCTCAGTTACGTACAACACATAAGACAGAAGTCGATATCTAAGCGGCTCAATTACTACAGCTACAGCAAGAAAAACCTGCTTCTTAACCAATCAATTTGGAGAGAAAATGTCAGGCAGCTTTTGCTTAAAGCAGCAATACTGTGTACAAATGTCTCCGTGCCGCAGCCTACAATTATCTGCTTTTTTTTATGGACAGCAGAAACACTGCTTCAGTTACATTCATGTCTGTGATTGTTCCCAGAAGTTAAGAGAGGCAGTCCCGCTGTGCACAGAGCCCTGAAAGGTCAAAGGTGATAGGCCACCTGGCGGAGCTCAGCATGGATATGGCAGAAGCTTCTATTTTTACCTCTGCCATCCCCATGAGCCCTAAGAAGACTTTAAACTAGCAAAGTCAAACCCTAAAGCAGCGAGAGGATACACACACGCAGTATTAGTAGCACGCTGAGGATTCCTCCCTGCAGATCTGAAGATGTGTGGGAGTCGTGACAGAACTGAGGGTCGTCTGAAGCTTCTCTCAATGGTGCTGTGTATTCATGTGAAACAGCCTAGCGCTGTTCTCCCTCTCTCTCTCACTCCCCCAATCTCTCTCTCTGTCTGAAATGATGTCATCGCAGCACTGTGATACACTGCAGAACCATCAGAAAATATACTCACTGATAAGGAAACATAAGGATAACAGAACAACTTCATCTGAGAGAGAGCCGGTGGGGGGGGTTAAGGGGGTAGTCTTAGATAGACAGATAGATAGATAGATAGATGTGACTTTCATCGTGGCATGGTTGTTGGTACCAGATGGGCTGGTTTGGGTACTTCAGAATCTGCTGATCTCCTTATATTTTAACACACATCAGTCTCTAGAGTTTACACAGAATGGTACATAAAACAAAAAACATTGTGTGTTCAGAGGGCCTGCAGGCTGAAACACCTTGCTGATGTGAGAGATTAAAGGAGAATGACCAGACTGGTCTGAGCTGACAGGAAGTCTATAGTAACTCAAATAAGGACTCTACAGCCGTGGTGAAAAGAAAAGCATCTCAGAAAGCACAACACGTCAAACCTTGAGGTGGATGGGTTACAACAGCAGAAGACACCATCAGGTTCCACTCCTGTCAGCCAAGAACAAGAATCTGAGACTATCATGGGCACAGACTCACTCAAACTGGACAGTTGAAGACTGGGGAAATATATATATATATATATAAAATTTATTTATTTTCCTAATCTTCAACTGTCCATTTTTTGTGTGAGTCTGTGCCCATGATAGTCTTGATACTGCTATACACTGTTATAACAACATACACTGTTTCATGTATAATAATATATATATATATAAATAATAGTATAGATATAATATTGTGTTTTAGTGTTTTGTGAATTGTATTCGCATGTTGTATTTGTGAAGTGACCTTGGGTGTCATGAAAGGCGTTTTAAAAAAAATACTATTAATAATAAAATTAAGCTCTTGAGCTGTATCTGCATGATTTTATGCATTGTGCTGCTGCCACATGATTGGCTGATTAGATAACTGCATGAATGAGCAGGTGTTCCTATTAAAGTGGATGGTGAGTGAATAGCAAAAGAGACAGAGAGATACCGATAGATAGATAGATAGATAGATAGATAGATAGATAGATATACATTATGAGAGATAAAGATAGACAGACAGACACAGAGAGAGAGAGAGAGAGAGAGAGAGAGAGAGAGAGAGAGAGAGAGTTCTTAGGAATGCTACAAACACTCACAATGTGGTGAGTGGAAGATTTTGCAGTAGAGTGTAAACTATAACAGTGAGCAACAGGACTAATCAATCCTCTCCAGACATATGAGCACAATACGAGAGATTAATATATACATACACAAGCACTAACGATGGACAGAGTTTGTGGATGAAAAGGGAAAGCGGGAACCGTAAACCCTCCACTGAGGCTCGGAGACCTGCAGCACTGAATCACAGCATGGTGCTGTCACACATCTAGAAAGAAAAACAAGGCCATTTCTGTGCATCAGAAAAACTACATTCATTAAAACATGTTCAGCAGCAGTGAACGCTGTTATCAACCCTTACAGTGAAAACCTAAACATGACAGACAATCCACATGACTGACAGATTTGTTCAAAATAATAACATTTTAATGCACTAGGAATGAAAAAAAGATACCAGAACGCAGTTGCTAAGCAATAAAATGTAAATAACCTGTGAAAAGACATGATGCTACAATTTCCATAGCTACAGTTTTCTTCATTCTGTAATTTTTAGGCAAGTAGACGGATTGCAGAAGCACCGAAACACCAAGGGTCTCATTGATCAAAGTGTGCGTAAAACAAGCACTAAATTTGTGCATAAGAACTGCCTGCACACACGAATAATGGCCACTGATAAATCCCACACATTCTAAATTGATGTGCTTGTACACAGCCACACTCATTTGCATAAAGAACCACCCTCAAATCGCCATATATGGTTACGAAAAAAAAAAAAGAAAAAAAAAATCCCTTCCCTTTAAAACGCACAGTAGCGTGCTCACAGTGCTGCTTGTTTCAGATGACATGGAAAATGCCAGAAGGTCTAAGATGATGAACTTCACTGGCAGTGAAGTAAAGATACTGTTGCATGAAGTAGAGCAAAACAAAAATGGTTTATTTGGCACTTTTACCAGTACTTTGTCTACTTTTGCTCTCTGCTGGTTTTGAAAATGTAATGCATTGCAGTGTGAGCCACATGAATGAAGTTAAGTATTCAACTTGTAGTTGGTTAAGAACACCAGTACCTTCTATAATTTCTCTCTGAAATGTACCTGTACCTAAAGGTCCTAGAATTGAGATCAACTAAAACTGTCTGTGATGTCTGTCTACATCTTGCGAGCACCAAAATCAGTAATCACTCTCTGAATTATGCAGATATGATAGACAGTATGTGATACAGGAGCTCCACATAGTCAGGTTACCTGCTATTACACTTTTCTACCACTAGTGGTTTTGCATACGCATACGCTCTTCACACATCAGGAAAACTTGATCGATCCCATTCAATGCATAGGAACTTGCGTATACACGGTTTACGCTTAAAAATATGTGCACACATGGTTGATAAATGAGGCCCCAGAATGTGACTACCATCTGACTACCATCTAGCTCTCACCTCTGAACATCAACAATCGCACTCAAGTACATCCAAGATGACCTCTAGGAGATCGATATGATGAAAATGAAAGTGTATATGGATCTGCTGGTGGATCACGTGATGTTATACCATCACTGTTGCTCTCTGCATCAAAACGTTACCAGACAGTGAGAAAGACGTATTACTTTTCAATTATCTAATGAAAAAAAAAAAAGAAAAAAGATCAATCACACATTAAATCTTAATGTGTGCTGAAAGTTAGTATTTTCGTTTTTCTGCATGCTG
>JANDJT010000001.1:29969921-29983275 GCA_024331685.1 Stegophilus panzeri | reverse complement strand
GCTGCCATGCAAGGCGCTAACTTGCCATCGGGAGCAACTTGGGGTTCAGTGTCTTGCCCAAGGACACTCCGGCATGTAGAGTCATGTGGGCCGGGAATCGACCCTCCAACCCTACGATTAGTGGACAACCCGCTCTACCACCTGAATCACAGCCGCCCCAGGTGTTAGGTGTTGGATAACTTTTTTTCTGCTTCAATAAAAAAATATATATATAAACTGTATTGTGCATTTACTCAGGTTGCCTTTGTTTGGTGTTGTATTTCATTTGAAAATCTAAAACTATTTAGCACGAGATATACACAAAAATAGAACAAATCAGGAAATTTTTCACAGCACTTTAAACATGGATATAGTTCCATTATTTTCAGTAAGTGCTTTATCCTGGTCAAGGTCTCGGTGGATCCAGAGCCTATCCTGGGAACACTGGTTGTAAGGCGGGAATGCATCCTGGATGGCACTGTATTCGTTGTTATTAAGAATAATTATTACATCTATAGTGAAATTCTTTGTGACACCTGATAGTAAGATTTTGAACACTACATTAAGCAGTTGTTTATAAATTACTATTATTATCATCACAGACCAAAAACACTGAATGTCCCAAAATGACAATTTAAATAAAAAGGAAAATGATTAAATAACTGTTCCACCAAAGAGTGTAATCTTTCTATTTGAGGACCTATTAATTAGCAGCTCGGAGATCCTGATGGGATTTTAAATTGGCATTTTATTAGGCAGGTGCACCTGGAGTGTAAGCCAGTTAGGTCTATATATAAAAGGTGCATACATAGCGCTAATTATCACGTGTAAGGGAAATAGTTACACGCACAGCTGATTTTATTATTAGGTACACATACTACATACAGGACACTTACTGACTGTAGACCATCTGTTGCTTTGGCAGTTTATCAGCCCCATTTAACTATATCTATCAATAGAAATGGATGTCCATAGGACCACCAATCAGCAGATATTATTTGGGTGGTGGTCCATTCTTAGGACCACTCCTAATGGAAATTTCAAACTGGAAATGTCACTACTGGGGTGAAAAACAGTGCACCAACCAAAAATATACAACCAACAACGATCTTGTGGACAAACAGTGATGAGAGGTAGAGGGAAATTAAACACACTGTACATATACTTAAACACTACTGTATCTGATACTCTCATAACAGCACCACACACCACCACCACGTCAGTGTCAGTGCTGTGCTGAAAACAAACCACCGCCCAAATATCTTGTTATTGCTGGTGGGGGCGGTGCTACAAATATGCTATAGACATTTCTCACAATGACAGTGTCATCATCGCTGGTAAGTGAGTTCTCGTTAACACGTTGAAAATTGTTTGGGTACTGAAATGCATGAGTGACAGTGAATCCAAACAGTCCATTCATGGTATATTCCAGACTAAGGTAAGCAGTTAATTTGAACATTTAAATTAACAGTTACAATTTTTTCACAATTGGCTAGCTAGTTTAAATCGATCACCTGGTATAGTTGCTAATGAACACCAGCACCAATAGACTAGCTAGCTAGCGCTGACAAAAACACGTTTCACCAGACAAAAGACGTTTGATCAGTCAATAAGAGTCTCTAGAATTTAGGAAATGCCTTGTTGGTAAGACAGGTCAGAGGAAAATGACCAGATTGGTTCGAGCTGCCAGGAGGGATATAGTAACTTAAATAATCACCCTTTACAACCGTGCAGAAAATGTAGCATCTCAGCATGCACAAAAGATTGACCTTGAGGTGAGCAGAAGACCGCATTGGGTTCCACTCCTGTCAGCCAAGAACATGAATCTGAGGCTATCATGGGCACAGCCTCACCCAAACCGGACAGCTGAAGATTAGGAAGACAAAAAAAAATACATAAAAATCACCTGGTCTATTTCCATTCTTCAATTGTCCAGTTTACACAAGTCTCTGCCCATGATAGCCTCAGATTCTTGTTCTTGACTGACAGGAGTGGAACCTGATGTGGTCTTCTGCTGTTATAGCCCATCCACCTCAAGGTTTGATGGGTTGTGTGTTCTGAGATGCCTTACTGCACACCACGGTTGCAAAGAGTGATTATTTGAGTTACTATAGACTTCCTGTAATCTCAAACCAGTCTGGTTATCAACAAGGTGTTTCAGCCTGAAGACCTTCCCCTTACAGGATTTTTCTTTTTTGCACCATTCTGTGTAATCTCTAGAGATTGTTGTGTGGGAAAATCCTAGGAGATCAGCAGTTTATGAAATACTCAAACGAGCCCATCTGGTACCAACAATCATTCTGATGTTTGATGTGA
The DNA here is from genome assembly GCA_024331685.1 of Stegophilus panzeri. Classification (NCBI taxonomy): domain Eukaryota; kingdom Metazoa; phylum Chordata; class Actinopteri; order Siluriformes; family Trichomycteridae; genus Stegophilus; species Stegophilus panzeri. The sequence goes on along the minus strand of JANDJT010000001.1, from coordinate 29,980,980 downwards.
ACATACAGCTCTTGACCTGTAGCTGCATGATTTTATGCATTGTGCTGCTTCCACAGGATTGATTAGATAACTGCATGAATGTATAGGCGCACCTAATAAAGTGGGTGGTAAGTGTATACAATGTGGTAGACTATTCCTAAGTCAAGTGGTATTATAACGCATCGATTATGATGCTTTATCAAAATACAATGCGGAATATATTCATTCATATTGCCTTGAAAATCCTGTCATTATCCTAAGTCTCACTCGTAAATTTGTGCATGTGTTTTGTTTTGGGGGTTTTTTGTTTGTGGTTGCCAGATGGCAACACTCCTTGGTGTCCTAACTATGATGTATAATATTCATTACCAATAAGCAGACTGCGATGCATCCTTACATAACTCACACCTAACATTAATTTCCCTATTGATAATTGCATTAATGTGACAACGATTTAAAAACGTTGCCGAAACATATTCATAAACATTTTCTTCAGTCCGGGTCACAAATCAACACAAATGGTCAGACGTCTTAATAATGATCGAGGTACAGAATGAAAGCCTCCTGCGTCTTCATATTTAAAACGGTGAGTACTTCACTTCTTTCATTTTGCCTTTATATCAAATTGGGAGAAGAGACATGCAGGGGAGGATAGAGGTTAAACACTGCATTACGAGAAAATTATCTCGTCATTATGAGGATATGATATAACTGATATAAGATTATTAAGCTTATTTCAAGACATTTCTAATTTCAACCTTGAAATTCTCTTGCTCTATTGTTTATTTTGAGAAATAATTTATTAAAATAAGAAAAGAAAAAAAATGCTAGTAAAATAAGAACATTATAATATTGAAATTAGATCAAAATGTCTAGAAATAGTCTTAATAATCTTATTTGTTTTGAAATATTAGACAAATCCATAACCATTTAAGATTTTCACCTGTAAAATTGCATTTTTATTATTATTATTATTTTTAATTTTTTTTGCATTAAAGTTTTGTGCTAGTGATTATATGCTTGTGATTTAAGTGCTTGAGAAAGGCAACTTTACTCTAAACTCTTTGCTTGCACTGGCTAATGTGTAGGCTGGGTCAAATAAATAATATTGTAATTAAAAAAAAAAGAAACAAACAAATAGCTATGCAGTGCTGAAGAAAAAAAAAATCATGTCTAATTTAAAGATAAAAAATATGTAACAGTGTCTACAAGACAAAGGAAGGTCAAAAGGACTAGTACATGACTAAAGAAAAGAAAGAAAAACACTATATTGATCATGCACATTGCCACACCAATGAGTCTGTTTAAGTGAAACGAAGGAACTTTTCTATAATACAACATACAACTGATGGGGCTGGGGGGGAGGGGGGGGGTGGGGGGGGCAAGGAAAAGCTATAACCAGCTTGAGATCAGAACAATAGTAAATAAGTGTGACGGCACGGGCAGTGACGGTGTGCACTGGTGCACAGTGAGCTCAAGACAGGAGCCGTGAGTTTGCCTTTAAACGCTCATTCACACCATCAAAGCAGCATAGTGTGCAGGAACATGCTGGAGCATGAAAAACACTGTTCCACTGCTTCTCTCTCTCTGTTTCTCTCCTGTGGACTGCTCTCTCAATGCTATTTTCAGAGGGCCGGTTTGGCATACAGAGCGTGTGCTCAGGGATGGCTGGACAATGTGTGTGTGTTTGTGACCCTGTGCTCTGGCAGGACCCAGAGCTCCAGTGGGCATGGAGCAAAGTGGTGCTGGGAATAAACTACACTCGTGTAGCTGTATAGATGGACCTCTATAAATATACCAGATTAGTGTTATGATTTACGCAAATGTAGACAACTGTTTTATTGTAAGGGGGAGGGAGGAGGGTGGCTTTTACAGTGCAATGGGTCTAACAGCATGAACTACACAATGGAGTCCATCATTATAGCATTAAATCCGCCATCTCTTAACGACTGCACTCAAAGCCATACCATAAACACAGATTGTCACATTATTTATACCCAAATGCATATGCAAATGAGAGCATGCTGCTGTTTTATTGCTAATGAGCACTATATTCTCACCTCACATGCAAATTTCCAGCAAATACTAGCCAACTGTGTAGCCTAGGCTGTAATATAATCATAAAATTACAACTAAAACCTACTTAAAAACAGCTAAGAGATATAGCTTCAAATATGTAGATTTAAACTATAGTACAGTGATACCTAATGATAGTTTCATGCTACACAATATGCGTCATTTAGGTTTGCTAACAGAGCACCTGTTTTTTTTCCACATTTAAAAAGCCTTTACATTTTTATTCAACATCTATGAATGAAATTATATAAATCTTGGACATTATACAAAGTTAGACAGTGTTACAGAAGTACTGATAATAACTAGCAATACTAATATTAGTATTAATATAGTATTATGAGATAATTTATCGTCATACTGCTATCTTATCATCATACTGAAGAGCCCTTATTGATAGCTAGCTAGCCAGCTAACTATACAGATCGTTACATAGCTTAATTGCTAGCATGCTAGATACATAAAGCTCTACCTATATAGCTAGCTAGCTATAAGGCCGATAGATAGATAGATAGATAGATAGACAGACAGCTAGTTTAACAAATAGCTACTTAGCAAGGTTGATAGCTAATTTAAGAGATAGCTAAGTATATAGCAAGTTAGACAGCTAGTTATCTAGATTGGTAGCTAGTGTGAGATAGATAGATAGATAAACAAATTAGCTAATTAAAGGTCTAGTTAGATATTGAATATAAAAGCATATTTATATAAATAGTAACCAAGTGAAGTAACCAACTGAACACAAAACTCAAAAAAGGTCACTATTATGACTTAAAATACTGCTGGCATTCACATAATGAAGCATTCTAGGCATCATGGCTTGAATATCAGGCATCTCTTAAAGTCTCTGGAAGATCTGCGCTACCAAGATGCACCTTGTGGCAATAATATATTTCTGCATATCACTGTCAGATTTGCTTAGCCACAATATAGTCATGACTGCATACAATTTATTGTTATATGTAGCGATGCCCTCATGGTGAACCCATGGAAAACCTGCCCACACCATCACACTTCTCACTCACAAGCTGCTATAGTCATGACATATTAAAAAGAAAAAACTCTAAATCACCTCTCTTGGCTCTGAATGCGCATGAATATCATAGTTGCTCCTGACCTCCTCTCGACCGAGCCACTACAGCGGCCGAGCTTTACGCCTGCAGATAAATCCCAGTACAGTAATGCACCACACATGACACAACCTTTATCTCTCTGAAGACAAGAGGCTGAAATGTGTAATATTCAGAAACATATGCTGAGTCATGTCTAGGAGCTGTGAAATCTCCACACAGTCCATTATGAACTGCTGAAGATGTCCTAGAAGGCGACAGGTCCATAATAATCATTAACCTTCCTGGCTAAAGCCTACGTGCTGTTCCTCATACTTAGCTGAGGGACTTTGACAGACTCTGGCTGTTCTCTGTATTGTATGAAGGTCAAATGGCATGAGAGACAGGGCAAGGACACCACAGGGCACCTGGAACACACACCTATTTTAATAAACTTTAGTGACTACATCATTATTCTCTCATGGCCTGACTGGGATCATATGCATGATCGTGTATGAATTAGGCAGCTAAAGCCACAACCACAATCATACAGATCCAATAACATTACACAAATATGTGAGGAGGCATGTCTGTTATATTGTATATAATCTTAATACTAAAGAAGCTTCTTCCTATTAATCTTCTTCTATGATGAATGTGACGGTAGTTTCTCATTCATCCATTCATTAGAAAAATGAGATGTTTCAAATAAAAAAAAAATAAATAATAATAATATACAGTTTTTACTGATAGGTCGGTAATTATTCTAAATGAAGCATAGAGATTTTTCCACTGGTAAATCATCACAATGTCATTTTAGCCATGCATTGCCTCTGGAGAAAAATGGCATCTCGAAACTGAAGTACAAGCAAAGCAAAAGCAGAGGAGAGACTCTTGTGAGCTGAAGCATGCAGCGGCACTTCATTCAGTCCCAAAGCTCTTCAGAGAGCATGCTGTGTGCGGGATTTCATCAATAAATCAAGCACAGCAGTGGTTTGAGGAGGAGTGGCAATCCTCAAGGAGCAGAACACAGATTAATAGCAGACTAAAAGGCAAGTCAAGGTCAAAGAGGCGATAATACGAAAACATGACCAACACGAGACAGGGTCTGAGGTTCTCACTGGAAAACCGCACAGGCTAATTGCCTCGCTTCTTTTGTTCGTAGGATTTTCTGTTGAGTGAAGTTGGTCCTCCAGAGAACAAAGACTTCTATTAAGAAATATAAACAAAAAAAAAAAAAAAAAAAAAAAAAAAAAAAAAGACAATGAATAGACTAAAGGCTAGCTTACAGGCCTTTGGAAGGCTGGTAAAGCATTAAAACCAACGTCAAAACCTGCCACCCAAACATATGGAGAAGAGCAGAAACTGCCAAGAGCATCAACCCCTCTCCTCAAACTTGTTTATCTCGTATCAGTGGCAACGTTGGGCAGAAGTGCCACTAGAATTGAGGACATTTCCAGTACCAAGATCTAGGGATGTCCCGATTCGATCTCAAAGATCAGTATCGGGGCTGATTAAGGAATCTTTAAATGAATCAGCATTGGCTTTATTGAGCTCTAACCTACAGAGCACAACTTATGGCAGGACGATGCAGCTAAAATGTCTGCAGTGTGGAAATATTTTAAATTTGGGTATTTTTGTGTGATTGTTGCAGCCAAAAATGCTCGATTTTGCTGTGTCTTTTTTCCAAATTTGCGATGCAACTTTTTAAGAGTTTCGCAATAGTGCAAAACTTATGTGCTATTTTTGCGGAAAATTACTCGACTTTGGCGAAATTTCAATTGCAATAAATTGTTTTGCACGGCCTTTCACTGCAATGTTTCATGTTGTTTCACAGCGCTTTGTAACTTTGAAACAAATTACTTTCTTTTATCACGTTATAATAGCTGTAAACAATCACTCGCTCACTTTCTCTTGAAGTTAATTAGACAAAAAAACGCAGCTTGTTACCAAGAAACAAAAAAACGGAACTATGTCCATCCTGGGATTTCCAATGGCAGTGCAACAGCCTTACTGTTGCACTGCCATTGGAGGACGTTGCACTGCCATTGGAAATCCAAGGATGGACGTAGTTCCGTTTTATTGTTTCCACAAACAGTAGATGTAATTATAAATGGGTAAAAACATGTGTTGTTCTTTAATAAATAAAAAAAGTTGGAAAAGTTCTAAATCAAAACCTTAAGAACTTAAGAACCTTAAGAACTGCAAAATGATCAATGATCACATAATACCACCCTGACAAAACATACAACACTTCCTGATGTGTTTTGTTCCTTACTTATCAGTTGGTCAGAGCCATTTTTCTTATTCAAGTCAAGGAAAGGTAGCCATTTCTAATAGAGTCAGTTGGGAGTATTTTTCTGTAGAGTAACTCCCAGCATTGCACAGTACAATTTGAAAGTAGCTCGCCCATTCAAGTTTAAATTGTATTATGGGACAAGGTTGGAGATGAGTCATACAGGCACTCCACTTTAAACAAAGTCTGAGTAGAACTCAAAAAGCTCTGATTCATGGAATAGGTTATCTATAATGTAAAACCTTTGGGTAAAAATATCTGCCATTAGACAGTCTCACATCATCTCACCTGTTATTTCTTGTTGTTTACTACCCCACCTTCATTGTTAGATGGACAGCTGGTATTTCTCAGAAGCACTTCTAATGAAGCAAAAAACAGACTTAAATCTTGGGAAATGTATTTCCTGAAGGAGAAGACGACACTAGTTGCTAGAGCTAACAACCTTGGAAGTGAGGAATGTCTGGAAATGATTCAACTTTGGGCAATCGATTTTAGGAAGGCAAGGCAGAACATTTTGTCAATTTTTTTCGCTCACCGAATAAATTCAGGAGGTGTGATGAGGCAGGATTTAGTACTGTCAGATGTCTTTTCCCTGATGTAAAGGATTCAGGTGCATTTTTTTTTAAGATTCTGCCGGCTAGAATTGGGATTAATGACTTGCATTACTGACTAATCTGCCTATAATAGAAGACACATCTGCTGAAACAGGCAAAAGAAGCAGCCTTGGGCTATTCTCCATCTTTCCTGTTTCCACAGGGAGCGAGGGTGTGAGAGAGGTGTTTCCCCACCATAAGGCCAGCGATGCAGTGTGGCAGGACCCTCGTCACGGCTTTCATTCCTGAGATGGAGATTCAGAGTGAAGGTTCAAGCAGCCAAGGGAGATGGGAACATACCGTACGTTTCAGCCCACGCTCCATCACCCACGGGCTACACACAGGAAACAGAGTGCCACCAAGCCTGAAGGAAGCCTGGTCCAAGAAGCCGTGTTGGGATTTTGGCCAGTCCAAAAGGTGCCACTCCTCATGACACCCTGTTTCTACGGCAACACAGGGGAGTGCCTCCAGCGCCCACACGCTCAATGGTATCTCTGTCACTTCTGCCAAAGTTGCTCGATCTTCCCACGCAAAAAAAAAATAAAAATCCTGCAGACTTCTCTGTCACTACCCATGTGTCCTTATTTGGTTCTTTGAATAACACAAAACTGTATATCTTTCTTGGAATTCCAAAGATAATAATATTATAATGGACTAAACGCTACTCAGCAGGAAGGAATAAACACCAATATAACCATAGCTGGGGGGTTTAGTGAGATCCCACTTTAATTTTGTTTTCCACTGAAACAGTGACTAAGAGTAAGTTTCATATACAGTAGTGTCCTAAAGCTGCTCTACCAGGGATGATAAAAAAAAGGCAATAAAAAGGTGCTTTTTAGGAGCAGAGACCCAGAGCGGCTGTCAGAACACTGAGTAAGAGTCACAAGCGACAATATAAACGAGGTAAACGTTTATGAGTGTTTGGAAAATGCGTGGACGGCGCATGGACCTTGCCTGCCTCTACTCATGTTCAATTTGACTCTACAATGTGTGTGTGTGGTCCTTTTCTATCCGGTAGCATCAGTGCCAGTCAGTTCCTGCAGTTCCCGGGGGCCAAACACATTCTATTTGTTTAGCTGGCTCCATCTGTGCCACACAAAGAGCCTGGCTGATGAAACAAGAGTAGCATGACAGCCATGAGACGTATGAATAAGCCTGGCCATTTCTCTGATGTCATGCAGGATGGCAGTCATACCAGCGCTGCACTGTTCTCATGATGATCCTCATTAAGTGTTGTATGTAATTTCTAATCCGGATTAGGGTTGTTGAGTCCACAAACTTTCAGAGTGTAAAAACCGACTAGTTCTCTCTTTGACAAACAGCAGAGCTCAATAGGAGTCAGGTTCTGAGAAGTTCTTGTCATCAGTTATACCCTGCTACACTGACTTTGCCCCACTTTTGTTAGTTCGTTTAGCCATTTTCACCGAAGATCCAACGATCAGTCAAGTAAAGATCAAAGTATTAGAGCTGTGGTGTGTCAGCAGGTCTGCAAAGGTTCTCTTCGTTTCATGTGAGGATTCAAAGACAAAAAAAGGAAACCCGACATAGAATTCAAGGGTCAAGGCTAATTTAGCTTATTAGAGAGGCTATGATATCTAACTCACGAAAAAGAAAAAGTACACTTCCTACTCATACTTCCTGCTTCCTTGTAGTCAGTGAGGCAATACTAATAAATAGTTGAGAGCAAAAATTTGCATACCCTTAGGATAAAAATGAAAAAGAATATTTTTTTAACCAAAAAAACGACATTTAGTGTGTTTTACGTGGGTAATCTTTTTTATTTATTTTTTATTATCACAAATGACAAAAATGGTCAAAATAATTAAACAGTTTGCATTTCCCTTTCTCAATATAATACAAATCAGTCTGTACAGGATTTCACAGAGTTTTTTTGTGATTTTTGTGACCAAATATGCTTGATTTTTTTTTTAGTTTTTTGTGCTTTTTTTTATGAAATTGCACAAAATTGTGATGTTTGTTGGTAAATTTTAGCTGTACTCATGTTCGACGCACATGAATCGAAGAGGGCTTTGGCTGAATGCGCCTTGTGATGATGTCACATGATGCGTCTTAGCTCAAATATGTAGAACATCTGTGGTAATTTTGAATAATTGCAAGCTCTTCCGAATATTGCAGAGTTTGTTTGATTTTGCGTCGATTTCTGCGATCGCAATATTGCGAAATCCTGGAGGGACTGATTATATATATATATATATATATATTCTCTAATAACTTCAAATATCCGTAACTCTGGACAAATTTTGCCTGTTCTTATTAATAGCACATTTTTCATTTCTTTCTAAACTATTTTCTATTCATTTACCTTATATATTTTATTATTGTCCTGGTTTATGTTTTTTTCTTGGAATTATTTTTATTTGTAACTAAATTCCAAAGTAGACATAATTTTTTTTCCTTTATCCCCCATTCAGAAGCCATGAAGAACGCCAACTTTTGTATTCATCTGTCTTTCATTCAAGACTTCCTCCTTCCATTCAAGACTTTTTGGAAAAGGAGAAGTAAAGCCACACAGAAATACCTGGGAGCGTGTTTGAAGAAGTGGGTGGGCGGGATCACATTGGCAAAGATCCTGGACCTGTGCTCAGGGAAGCGTGAGATTGGAGGAGATTGCGACCACAGGACTCAAGGTGGTTTTTATACATGTTGGCAAATTTGCCTTGCACACTAACAAAGTATAATTTATGTTCCATTAACTTCCAGTTACTAACTGAATGAATGGCAGTTTTACCAAAGAATGGTAAGACGTCTGGTGAATAAAGCTAATGAATGAATGCAAGTGGCGTCGTTTTAAATGTACAAAAGAACACGATAACTGCAATAAATCAGATTTTGGAAATAATTTGATCAGGTGTTTACATGCAGCAATGTGTTAATGTCATTACTTAAGCACACAGGTCTGCATTAGACAGTAATTCCATTTCTCCAAGTAGTGTCCCTATTAAATCAATAATTTTTTTTCCAGTAGCAAGGTAGCATTACTGCTTTTTTAATCAATAGCTCATAAGTAATCAATTACTAATTTAATCAAACAATTAATTAAAGAAGCATAAATACATTAAGTTATGTACTTCAGTTACATTTCTTGTCATTTTACTGGAAGCAGAAATGACTCAAGGTTACTGGCAGCTTTTGAGTCACTTGGTAATATTTAGTAAGTGAGTATATAAATTATACATTTTTCATACATTTTTGCTTCAGTAAACAGGAATTGACTGAATCAAAAAGTTGCACGCGGGTATCTGAAGAAACGCCAGACCATGCAGTAGGCTTGTGAGATCAGTGTGCAATCTCCAGTCATGCCTCCTAACTATCGCTGATTAGGGAGAATAGAAGGGGGCGTGGCCTGAAACATATATCATGTCTCACGTACATGTTATGTCATTACTGGAAGCTGGTTACAAATTGCCAGTAACTAGCATTAGCATGTAGTAATTAGTCCTAGATTAGGTGGTGCATCCGCCATACAGGTCCCTGAGTAAGTAAGTTGTTACTACAGAAACGATAATGTATCAGTACAAGCATGTTAGTATAAACCTGTGATTTGTCTTGGAGCCAGATTGTCACTATCGTCAAAGGCGCACTGTTACAGAAAATGAATCAGCACCTTCTGACCAGTCACAGTAATACAGACAGTAAAAGTAATGATGTAGTGATTTCATAATATATTAAACACAAACGTTGTTTGATTACATCATAAGTCAAAAGGTCATTAGCTAACAGATGGAATGTTGTTTTCAGTCAAGGTAAGAACGTAACTGCCGGCTTTGTGAGATCTATCAAATGTCATAATACAATATAAATTATACAAAACATGGCCAGTTAGTGTCCAATAAAATCAGGCAACAACATGGTCATGTGTAAGGCAACTAGTGCCTAAATGCAGTACTCTCATTCACTCATACACACAAGCACACACCCTACAGGCCATTTGTTATGATGTATCCCACCTGTGTCAAGGCTCTGAGTCTGAAAAAGTGCCTTCATTTATCATAATGCAGGGTTTTACCCTGGCTGGCCATACCAATTCTTAAAAACATTTTAATTTAATTCAACAGCTTCAACAGTCACACCTTTATGAATCTGCTTTTTAATAATAGACAAGACACAAAACCCTTCTCGGAACCTACAGTTCAGAATCGTCGTTTAAAACATTTTTACTATACCATTATCCTTCCTCAAGCCTAGAACTTTACAAAGAATATTGCATAGTTGAGGGATTCACTACAAACCATAACTCACAGCTGTAATAAAAGCAAAAAGTATCTGTCAACAGATTTAGCTTACAGACTGTGCTTAAATCCCCATGTGGATCTGCAGATAAACTTTATTTTTTCGTTAAAGAGCCCCAGAACTTATTCTTTTAATAAAACACTGAGGACTTGGGGGAAGCAGAGGATTTTGAAATGATTGGTATGTTGTATATATTTTTCCCACATGAATTTATTCACATTTAAAGCATCCAATAAATGTACCAGACACTGCTCATTAACACATATTCCTGCTAATTAATAACCTTCCATACAGGCATGTTTGTACAGATCAGCTTGCATATGCAGTTAAAACTGTCAACCTGATATAGATACAAATGTACACTCTGACAGCACGTGGTTTCATCATTAGTTCATTTCTAATGCGCTGGTGTACAAGAGCCAAACTAACAAAAATGTTTCGCTGTCCAATTACCTACAGCCGGCAGAGTTTAATGACAATCTGTCTATACAATGTAATACAACCTTGAAAAGAAAGATTGTTTGTGACTGGTCTTAATGAACCGTAGTACAGTACAACAATCAGACCGAAACACTGATGACAACTGACAAACCAGATTAACACACCAGTCCAGTTAATTAGTCCAAACGAAAAGGCAATTACAAGAATGGGAAAGAAGGCTGATACACAGAAGACTCATCTGTCTCTCAGTAAAACAACACACGGGTGCCACTGTGCTTTATCTCAAATAAATCACACACACCTACAGTTGCAATCAAAATTATTCAACCCCCATTGCAAATCAGGTTTATTGTCAAAATTTACAGACTTTCAGCTGT
>JANDJT010000001.1:29959120-29969504 GCA_024331685.1 Stegophilus panzeri | reverse complement strand
AAGAAGTCCTGGAAGATTCTACAGGGCCATCACAGTCACCTGACTTGAACCCCATAGAAAATCTCTGGTGGGATTTGCAGAAGGTGGTTGCAGCACGCAAACCCAAGAATATTACTGAACTGGATGCCATTGCTCATAAGGAATGGGTAAGATTACTCAGGAACGCTGCCAGAAGCCATGCATCTCGTTTGCAGCAGGTCCTGATTTGTAATGGGGGTTGAATAATTTTGATTGCAACTGTATTCATTAAGGTTAAGCCTTGGCTTATATAATACAGTTGCTATTTAGTGCGGCGCTAATGGATGGAATTCTTCCATGTTCATACACTGATCAGCATTAAAACCACCTGCCTAATATAGTGTACGTCCCACTTGTGTGCAGCAGATCCTTTAAGTAAGTTGTGAGATGTGGCCTCCATGAATCGGACTTGTTTGTCCAGCACATTCCACAGATGCTCAATTGGATTGAGATGTGGGGAATTTGGAGGCCAATCAACACCTTGAACTCACCCCTTGAGAGGTGCCATTGTAATGAGATAATTAAGGTTATTCACTTCACCTAACAGTGGTATTAATGTTATGGCTGATCAGTGTATCTATAGTAACAACCGGTGCATGGCGGAGAGGATGCTGAGGGAACGTCTATAGCTGTTATAACATAAGTAACATCATTAAAGGTAACTATAAATGGGTAAGATGTACAGTATGTGTTGTGTTGAATTTAAACAAATAAAAATGTGTAATCATTGTCTATTTGCTGCATTATAAAAGGAACAGAACACTTGGGGGTATGCTGTTACAGGAATATATTCAACTTCAGGATAGTAACAGTAACTCGAGTGCATCAAACCACCCAGTCATTGATTAATTTCCTGTAACAGCATACCCCCAAGAATTTTATTCCTTACATAAGAGGACATTTAGTCCATTTCTGCACAGAAAAACCACACCCAACTCATATCACTCTTCTGCTCCTACACGTCCGTAACAGGAAGTGAATTGAGAGTTGGCAAGGGGGGGAATTTCCCACGTTTCTTCAGTGAGGAGGCTGCATGGCGGCTGCGCTGGCGTATATTGGCAGGTACTGCCTAATACAGAAGACCAGCAGGGCCAGGAAGAGCTTTAAGTGAGCAGATGGAAGAGTCCTGCAGTGTTACGGGCCTAGAGTTGAGCGCTCGCCATATACTACAGAGCTAGCGCTAACAATGTATTAGCAAACAGTCATGGACAAACGGCATCATGGTGTGTAATATTATGCTTGGAACTTCAATCATATGGTTCCCAATGAGGGTGGTGAAGAAAAAGAAGGAAGGGTAGACAGATATAGTCGGATACTAGGAATGCACAGATCCAATATATACCGTACTGATACAATACTGAATGCAAATGTGAAGTTATGTGAAACATCACAGGTCTGCCGGCGGCATGCTTTACGACTAGTTTTGCTGATTGCAAAATATACATCAGTATAATAGCACATCAGGACATTCCTACATTTCTACCTGGCTAAGAAAGAATAGAAAGGAAAACTGAAAGAGAAATCAACAGCATACCAGACAATATGTTCAAGCAGAGAAATTACACTATAATGGGCAAAAGTACAGTATGTGGACACCTGACCATCGCACTCATATGTGGTTCTTTCACACAAAGTTTGAAGCACACAGTTCTATAGAATGTCTTTGTACGATGTAGCATTACAATTTCCCTTCACTGGAACTAAGGGACCCAAACCTGTTCCAGCATGACAATGCACCTGTGCACAAACCGAGGTTCATGAAGACATTGTTTACCAAGGTTGATATGGAAGAACTCGAGTGTCCTGCACAGAGCCCTGAGCTCAACCCCACTGAAGACCTTTAGGATGAACTGGAACACCGACCCAGACCTCCTTACACAACATCAATACCTGGCCTCACTAATGCTCTCTACAATCCAGTGGAAAGCCTTCCCAGAAGAGTGGAGGTTATTATAACAGCAAAAAGGTAACTAAATCTGGAATGGGATGGTTAAAAAAAATTCACAAATATGTGTGAACATCAAGTTTCAACAAACGTTTTGGCCATAGAGTGTATATGGCCAAAGCAAAAAATTAAAGAAAGAGACCTTAAAGAAAATTAGCTTATAAAAGTAGGTATTACACTAATTGCATTACACTAATCATTATAAAAGCAATTATTCTAGGTTGAGAAAGGTTCAGGTTAAGTTCCAACTGTGAAGCTCTGAGCAATTTGATCCTTTCCAACCGCAGGACACCTTCAACAATTTCTAACAATTAGTGCGCTGGCCAATTTGTCTCGGAGACAGCCAAACAAATGGTGCAACTCCAATACAATGTCATTACCAAGAAAATGCTGGCTAATGCATTTACTTCTACCGTGTTACACCTACAAAAAAACAAACAAACAAAAAAAAAAAAACATGGTTATCAAGGCTCTGGGATACACAATTGGCCTCTTGGGAGCGAGGCTAAATTCCCACTGTAGAGAGTAACAAAGCAAATAATATGTTAATGTTATTGGATGAGGATCAAACCCCCTCAATTAAAAAGTAGTGGGGAAAAAAAGCAAGCATAGATCTGTCGTAAGTGGTAAGCATATAATCTTTAGCAAGTACTGGCAGCAGGAACACTGTCTTCCTTCAGTACTTTAGTCTGGTTAAATGACAGGCTTAAAATATGCTCAGCCTGAGGAGATTTTCAGCTTTCTGATTTACTAGTTTATTTGCCAGAGTGGGAAGCTTTATCTTCTTTTCATTAGTATTTTCAGTTCATTATTGCTTCATCTACAGGACATAGTCTCAGTCGAGATCAGCCAGTACCCTCTGGTCTTAATTGGACACGTCGCACATGGTTTCGTCAGCTATTCTTATTACCGCTTCTTATTAACTTTTCTCACTTGTTCATTTGTTTGCTGAATCAGTGGGCTCTCCTTCCCGGTCATTAGAAGAACAAAGCATTAAGACATTCTCTTACAGTGGCCTCCGAGTAAAGCTAAAAAGCATTCAGAACAAAAGATGGCCACAAATCTCTTTATCCTAGACAGTTGCACTGCATGTACTATAGCATTCACTGACGACTTAAAGGACATGGGGCTTTTCGGCAGACTGATACACAGCCACGGGGCAGACAGTGAAGATGGACTGGTTTAATTTGAGATAAGAAACCCAGGTTTGCACTAATAACACCACTGCACTCCCCCAGTACTACATGGGGAGTGTTTCTGCTCCTGCTGACACCGTTGTGCAAAAAATCTGGGCTTGTCAAGGCACAAATAGGCCACACAGCTGTGTGAAAAGCCGACACTAATAGCTGAGAGATTGACACATCTCACCAATCTACCAGTCCTTCCTTATTTCCCCTGAGTGCATTCAGAGAGAGGCCTGGATCATCATGGAGCAATTTTTAGCCACTTCTACCCTAAACACTAGATTTCCCTCTGAGTGAATCAAGAACAATATTAGTACCATGGAGAACAGAAACAAAATCAATACAATGTTCAACAAAAGAAATCATGACACGGAGGCATACTGGTGTAGAATGGGTAGAAACATTCGTGACACCCTCGTCCTGTAGAAGAAACTACTAGTGCTGAGATCATCACTTCCGGTGCGAGAACGCTGTGCACCTCTGGCTGCTGCTTCGCACCCAGACTTTTGTTTGTTTTGTCTGTTTTGCATGTGCCCAGTGTGGATTATTTCACTTTTGGTTCCCTCACCGTCAACGTTTTCAGTTTTGGACTCTTTTGGATACTTTTGTTTTTTCTCGCTACTTGATGCCTGTTTGGCTGTCGGCCTGCTGCGAGTTCTCTCCCACGTTCCGTCCTCCACTCCTGGCTCGGCTCGTGAGGGAGTTAACGCTCTATATATCAGTTGTGCTGATTGTTTACTGCTTACTGTTTGGAGATGGGTTGCCATCCTCTTGGTGAGCTGTATGTTGGTGATGCAATAGTCAGGGTCTGGCTAACGTGGTATCGCTGGTGGTCCACATCATATCTGTCAGCGTAAATATGCCTTGGGCAGTTGATCCCTTTCTGCTCATATTCTGCATCATTTTTGGTGATAAATCTGAAATGGAGCTCGGATACTCATCATCCCAACTCAAGGCTTTAAAGTGCCATCCGCGTCTTGATTCTGCGACATAGGAGTACCGTCAGACTCTTGGAATTACTAGTCGTCCGCGATATACACACCGCTTATCCGGAGTATCCCTGAACACTCACTGCTCAATACCTGGTACTATCCCATGCATCTGGTCTAACAACAGGGCCCAGCCTAAGTCCAAGTCACCATCTACTGACTGTAGGATGCGCCGATCGTTGATATCTCAACCACGATGTACAGCGCCATAATTCACCGATCAACCCCGATGCTTCACATCGTCATTTTGCTCTTCTGAACTCCCGCTCCATCTCTGATAAAGCCTTATAACTCAACGAAATAATCACAGACAAAAACCTCGATATGTTACTACTCGTCGAAACCAGTGATTACTTGCAGCTGAACCTACTTACACCCGATGGATATAGACACCTGTCCAGACGGCTGCTTGCCTGCGCTTCGTCATCACGTGTCCTCCTGCTTGGTGACTTTAATATTCATGTGGATACAGTGTGCTCTAACTCATCTCAACTATTGTCTGTTTTTGACTGTTTCAATTTGACTTAGCATGTGACTTTTTCTACTCAAACTCATGCTCATAGTATTGATTTAATCTATACATCTGGGTCTGATATTACTTCCATCTCCTCTTTTGACACCGGCATCTCTGATCATAAGCTCATTGAATTTAGTCTCAGTCTACCTGCTCAAAAGAAAGGCAGTAATACAATGATATCCTATCGGGACCTTAAATCTGTTGACGCCACATTACTCTGTGCTTCCATTGCTTCCTCTACAATTTCTGATGTTTTTGATATCTCCTGTCCTTCAATGATACTCTCAAAGAACCACTCTGTAATTTCTGATATTTTGCATAAGCACACTCCTATTAAGACCAGACCTGTCCCCTTTTCCCACACTTCCATCTGGTATACACCTGAGCTCCGGGCCTTAAAAGTCCTTGGTAGACGGCTGGAGCGGCTTTATAGGAAAACTGGTCTTACTCTTTACCATCTAGCTCTCATTGATCACCTCAACACATACAAAACTGCTCTGAACTCTGCACGATCTAGCTATGTTTCCATAATGATCAATAAAGCAAGCAATAGGCCTAGTGCTTTGTTTGACACAATAAATAAGCTCACCCAACCACCAGCTCATGATGTTCACACATCTGAAGAGTTCTGTTGCTCTTTCCTGAATTATTACCAGGAAAAGTTTAATAATGTCTGCCAGAGCTTTATAGGCAAGGCCTCAGATTCTAGTTTTCTGCCTGACCCCTCTTGTCAACAGTTGTCTAGCTTTACTCCTACGAACCCCTCTTCTGTCAGTGACTTAATACTGAAATCCAGTTCTTCACCTTGCCACCTTGATCCTGCTCCGACATTTCTCCTCAAACACTGTCATCCTGTCCTTTCTGCACCTATTTCTCACTTCATAAACAGAACTTTAGCTTCTGCTTCTCTCCCTCTACTACTTGAAACTGTGGCAGTGACTTCAGTTCTTAAAAAAATCTAACCTGGACCCTACTGTTCTTTCTAATTTTCACCCGATCTCTAACTTACCGGTCATTTCCAAAATACTGGAAAGTACTGTTGCCTTCCAGCTCCAATCTTTCCTTGCTCAAAATAATCTCTTTGACACCTTTCAATCTGGCTTTCCTCCTCTTGATAGTACTGAAACTGCCCTCGTAATGGTTGTCAGTGACCTATTACTTTCTAGCGATTCCCGTTCTCTTTCTATTCTTCTACTTGATCTTTGTTCCGCTTTTGATACTGTCCGTCATGGCTTACTTCTCTCCCGCCTCTCGGATATTGGTGTGACGGGTGCTGCTCTTTCCTGGCTTATTTCTCATCTCACGAACAGACAGTTTTACATTTCTATGCAGGATTATAAGTCGCCTACTGTATCTTTGAAATTAGGTGTCCCTCAGGGATCAGTTCTTGGACCTCTACTACTCATTATATTATATTATACATACATATACACACTGCCTTTGGGTCAACTTATCCGCCGCCATGGTTTCAATTGCCACCGTTATGCTGATGACATTCAAATCTATACAGCTTGTAGATCTGCTCCCACTCTCCAGACCGGTCCACTATCGGCATGTGTAAATGAAGTAAAAGCATGGCTTAACTCCAATTTTTTTAAACTGAACATGCACAAAACTGAGATCATTATTATTGGAACACCAACACTTACTAAAAATATCCTCTATGGCCTTACTTGTGACATTGATAGCACTCTCATTAAACCATCTAGTACTGTAAAAAATTTAGGCATCATCTTTGATCTCTCCCTAACCTTTGAAGCTCATATAAAGTCTGTTTCTAAAATTGGATTCTTTCACCTTCATCGCATTGCTTGCCTCCATCCCTTCATTACCCTCAAAGACGCTGAAATACCGGTGCATGCATTTATATCCTCACGTCTTGATTATTGCAATGCTCTCCTCATTGGTTTATGTGCTAATTCTATTGCTAGGTTGCAATATAATCATAAATCATTTCACGGTTTGGCATCCCGCTATCATAGTGAACTGCTTCTCCCCTACAACCCACCCCACTCTCTCAGGTCCTCTGGGCTTGGACTTCTCTCTATCCCAAGATCTCGTCTCTCCACTATGGGTGGTAGGTCTTTCAGTGTAGTAGCATCCAAAATCGGGAATTCACTCCCTCTGACTCTTCGCAGCATCACATCCATCCCCGGGTTCAAATCCCAACTTAAAACTGTATCTGTTTTCTCAATGTTATCTGTCCTAATCTGTTGCTATGCATCTTTCTCAGTGACTGTTCTATCTGTACTGTGTTTTTCACTTTCTGCGTCTGATTGTTCATTGTTTTTCACATTTTGTGTTTGTCCATGATTATTCATTGTTTATGTTTCACTGTATTGCTATTGTAAAGCGTCCTTGAGCTCTGGAAAGGCACTATATAAATTAAACATATTATAATCTTGTAGAGAGGAAGCAAATATGAGTTTGCACTGTGGATGTGGCTGACTGCCCGAACCTGACTCAAATCCTTCCAGCCTTCTGCAATGGAAGACAGAACAATGATTCATTCATACCACGTTCAGCAGAATGACTGGTAATTCACCTTTCACAGGAGACAAGAGAATGTAGGAAGACATGGAGATGTACATCCATGAGAGAGTTTTAAGCTGCAGAATTATGAAGGTACCCATGACTGACGAAGTATAACACAAATTCAGGGACAGAAATCTCTACTGTCTAAAACTTCAGAAAGTTCAGCTGCCAATGGAAAATACCAAGAAACTGAAGAAACTTAAGAAAAGAATGACGGCAAACAAACGACTGACCTTTCTCTCCATCCTATTTTATGGTACTGAGAAACACACTCCACTATACCAGTGTAGCTACTATCAAGTTGGACACCTCATCCACATTGAGTCTGGTTTTGGACAACAACAAGGCAACAGTGTGGGGCAACAGGTGATGGTGATGCCTCACAGCTCCAGGGTCCAGCACTGGTCCTGAGTTCCAGCTACCGGTTGTGACTAATGAACTACACATTTAATCGTACATGTTATTGTCTGGGAACTTGGCCGGCCAGCTGACAATATGGCACTCAGGAGTGGCGTGAGTGACTCAGGACACCACACACACTGTGGTGATATACACCCAAATCATGGACCAGCAATCCACTAATAACCTGTGAACTATAGTTATAGCCATACAGTAGAGGTTGACTGATAGTGAATTTAACTGATGTCGATAACCAAGTTGGGCAGTACCTGCCGATAACCGATTAATCAACATAAAAAACATTGGCATTGTTGTTGTTGCCAGAAGGGCTGGTTTGAGTATTCCAGAAAATGCTGAGCTCCTTGAATTTTCACTTACAATAGTCTTACAATGTACAACCAGAATGGTGAAAAGAATTCAATAAAAAAAACATCCAGTAAGTGTCAATTCTGCAGCAAAAATTCCTTGTTGATGAGAGAGATCAGAGGAGAACAGCCAGAGTGGTTTGAGCTGACAGGAAGTCTACAGTAACTCAAATAACCGCTCTTTACAACTGTGGTGAGCAGAAAAGCATCTAATTCTGGACAAAACTCTGAACCTTGAGGTGGACGGGCTACAACAGCAGAAGACCAGGAAACCGAGGCTACAGTGAGCACAGGCTCAATGAACCAGACAGCTGAAGATTTGAAAAACGTTGCCGGCCTGATGAATCTCAATTTCTTCTGCAACATGCAGATGTGAGGGTCAGAATTTGGTGTCCAGCATGAATCCCTAAACCCAACCTACCCTGTGTCGACAATTCAGGCTGGTGGTGGTGGTGTAACGGTGTGGGGAATGTTTTCTTGGCACACATTTGACCCTTTAATACCAGTCGAGCATTGTTTGAATGCCAAAGTCGATCTGAGTGTTGCTGCTGACCACATGCATCCCTTTATGGCCACAAGTTACCTCTCCAACTTCCAGCCTAACTGGTCCCATGAACATCACAATGAGTTCAGTGTATTTCACTGGCCTGCCAGGCACCAGATCTGAATCCAACAGTGTACCTTTTGGGATGTGGTAGAACAGGAGATTCGAAACAGCAATGTGTAGCTGAAAAATCTACAGCAATTATGTGATGCAGTCATGTCAATATGGATTAGAATCTTTGGTGGGGGAGGGGAAGGTCATGTGGTTATTTAACTCAATATAATATAAAAAATAAAGAATAACCTAATAACCTAATGGTATTATTATGGCTTTAAACAGAGCCTCAAAATCAAATCCTCAGAACATCCTTTCTCCATTTTTATAGAAATGATCTTCTCACTCCAATTCTGAGTGTCATCTGTGTCACTTAATGGCAGCACTTTATTTTGGACCTAATGCCTCACTAACTGTGAGACAAATCGCACCCATATCCTCGGAGCAAGGATGACATTGGAAATCAATATGTGGCTTTCATGCTTAACTGCTCATCCTCTCCCCTCTTCCACACACACAACAAACTGAGACAACACTGGCGCTATATTCAGGAGACATGGTTCAGCTCTCCCTCCACTCACTGCCATAATAATTCATATCCGTTATAAGCCACATGCAAAATCAATCACTTCGTCCAAAACATCATTTCTTCCAAACTGAGGTAGATAGATTGCATTAAATGGCATTGGATATTAACAGCTGTACGAGAATGTTGTGGTAACACAAAAGCCTTTTGTCAAAAACGTTCAAAATACAGGTTAAAGCCATCAGTGTGTTGACTGCAGTGTGTGAGAATGATACTAAGACGATATGCAATAAGAAGTGTTTTAAGAGTGTCGCGTTCATTAAAAATAACACGGATGAGTTTATAAGTCAAGTTGGTGTTACATCTACAACCAAAATACAATACTTCCTTATAGTTCTGCAATAAGGCGATGCAATCATGAGATTCAAAACACCAGCCAAGTGCAGTCATTAAAAAAATGTAATTTGTAAAAAATTTTATTTAATTTGGCCATCATTTCCCAGTGCGTACAGGATTTCAGAGGTTTTTTTTGTGATTGTTGTGGCCAAAAATGCTTGATTTTTTTGTGGAAAACTACTTGAATTGGTGAAATTGAAATTGCACAAAACTGTTTTGCACGGTCTTTCAGAGTGATGTTTGTTGGTAATGAGACCTTTTAGAGGAATTGAATTGAAGAGAGCTGAATGCTCATTGTGATGATGTCACATGACACGTCTTGGCCAAAACCGGCAAAAAATCTGCGATAATGTTGACAAATTGCAAGATCCTCCGAATATTGTGGACTTCGCTTGATTTTGCACTCATTTCTGTAATCAGGAAATCCTGTAGGGACTGTATAATAGCAGATCTGCCAATACTACAGGTTTATATTAATGTACTAATAATAATGGTCAGTAAATTCACATGGACTTTTATGACAAACACACCATGTAATCTAATGGATTAAAAGTGTGTTATTTAACAAAGAACTACTGTTTATATACTGTTAAACTATTGTTCATATGGTCCAGACATCTGTAAGGAGAGATTTATGGAAGGAGTCTCCAGTGTCAGCGCTTTGTAACAGCCAGTAAAGCTGTTTTCTGCCATTGGAAATCCAAGGATGGATGTAGTCGCGTTTTGTTGTTTCTCGGTAACAAACTGCATTTTTTTGTCTTGGCCCAAATCTGCAGAAACTCTACGGTAATTTTGAACAATTGTTCCTCCAACAGTTCCTCCAAATATTGCGGAGTTTGCTTGCTTTCTGTAATTGCAATATTGCTAAATCCTGAAGTGACTCATTTATTTGAAAAAAAATAAATATATATA
>JANDJT010000001.1:29933927-29945106 GCA_024331685.1 Stegophilus panzeri | reverse complement strand
ATCTTTCACTATATTCTCTCTCAAAAAAAAATGAGGGGGGTGCAAAAGCATGACAGGTTTAATTTATTTTTAAACTTTGTAAACATCTTAGAAGTCTTCCCTACTCTCTTTTCTCACCTGCTCTAATTCCTCCTCTCCAACTCCTTTTTTTAATGACATTGCCACCTACTACAGTCCCTTTGACCTGACTCAGCTTATTTAGCCTTTGAAATCCGTCAATAGCTCGACTCGGTCTCATTAATAATACATTCCTCGTGTGTTTCCTACTGAAGTTCTCATTAAATATTAAGGAGCTTTAATTGGTATCACTTTACACACTGATGAACCTCATGTCCTGTTCGTCAGGCCACTGCCCTGCACGTGTAGGGAATATCTATACACAGGTCATTTTAACTGTCAAGATTAAAACAGAAAAAGACTTGAAATATTTCACTTTATGTGTAATGAATCCAGAATATATGAACTTTCCTCTTTCTGAATTAAATTATGGGGGGAAAAAACGAAATTTTCCACGATATTCAAATTTATTGAGATGCACCTGTGTGTGTGTGTGTGTGTGTGTGTGTGTGTGTATATATATATTGTGTGTGTAACTGTTCAGGGGTTACGCTGCTCTACATGTTGGAGATAAACAGATAAGCAGTTTGAAAGGAGCTTTTCCTATTTATTCCATTTATGTGATTCACGTCATGTTCATCGCCACTCCTCAGCTGTTCAGTGCATGTAGAAAATGTCAAATCTGTTTGTTAAAGACGGAGCTGAACATACTTCCTATAATTTGGTTTGGTGACTAATAAGTCTGTAGGTCAGTTTTCAAAGAGCACACGATGCTGTTTATGTGCTGGTCACATGTTGTTGCTTGTTCTGAAGCCAGGCTCTTTGGAAGACTGGATATCTCTGTCTGTTTGAGGAAGGGGCTACTCGTCACTGCAGTCGATGAATCAGGATGAATTCCTACGCTGATGATGAACAACTGTGACCTGGACTAAGAAGACATGGTGTGAAATGCTAGTCTAATCACCAGGGTCATACAAGATTAGATTTTAAAGTAAGAAGACACAAAATAAAGACAATGAGTAATAAAGTGCTTTGACAGTCCCATATTTGCCAAGAGAAAGATGCAGGTACGTGTGGATCCATGTGCAAGAACCAAAGCTCAAAATTAGACTAGACTTGTAAACCAAGTCGACTCACTAGAACACTAGGAGCGATGAGAACCCAGTCGAGAATTAAACACCCGACCGTGATTCGAGACGCAATTGGGAAATACACCACACAGAGAGAGAGAGGAATTCCATATGTTGAACTTCATCAAGAAATCCTTAACTCTATATGCACCATACTTGCGTGTGCATATTGGAGCATATTTGTATATTTTATGATATAGCTACAACCCATGGCAAAAATGATGGAATCGCCACACTTAGAGGATGCTCAGCCGGCTTTTTTACTTCATAGCAAATAAACATGACACAAAATATTTTTTGTTTAATAGCTGAACATTCCAGCTTCGTGTAACATACCTCCAACAAGTTGGAAACAAGGAAAAAAAAAACTATGGAATCACTCAATATTGAGGAAAAATATTATGGAATCATCAGCCCAAAAAAAAAAAAAGTTCTTAGTTGCTCCTCCTCAGGCCTTAATGACGGCGTGAATTGTTTGAGGTGTTTACTTCACTAATGAAAAACAATATTCTCCATCAAGTTGTTTCCAACTTTCTCGAATAGCGGTTGACGGATCAGCTTTGCAGGATGGAGCCTTGTCATGGACCGATTTTTATTTATTTATTTATTTTCCATTTCCACCATAAAATTTCAGTCGGATTGAGATCCGGATTGTTTGCTGGCCGTGTCATTGAGTCGATCTGCCTTTCCTGAAGAAAAGCTTTAAAAAGAAAAAGAAAAGCTCTGTGGCAAGACACATTATCATCCTGAACAATGACCTCATCAACACTACACCTATTTTCTGTTGATGGAATGAGAAAAGTGTCCAAAATTTCTGTGCATTGACTGTTGAGGTCTCCCCTGGTCCTTTACCAGACATGCAACCCTATATCATAAATGAGTGGGGGAATTTGATTGTTTTCTTCAGACAGTCATCTTTATATGTTTCATTAGAACGGCACCAGACAAACGTTCCAGCATCGTCTCCTTGGCCAATGCAGATTCGTGATTCATCACTAAATATCACTTTCATCCACACTCCATGATCGCTTCTCTTTAGCCCACTGTAACCTTGTTTTCTGCAGTTTAGGTGTTAGTGCTGGTTTTCGTTTGGATTTTCAGCCGATTTCTTACAGTTCTGTCACAAACATTGACTCATGTTCCCGCCCATTTGTTTTTCATTAGTTTTTTGTTGTGCCTTTTCTATTTTCAAGGCATATCGCTTTGAGTTTTCTCTCCTGACATTTGCTGTCTTCCTCGATCTACCCATATGTTTTCCTTTTTATAACCTTCCCATTTTGTTTATACTTGCACCAAATTCTAGACACAGCTGACTGGGAACAACCAACATCTTTTTCCACGCTCCATGTCAGATTTCCTTCTTGAAGGGGTTTTATAATCCTTTCCACTGTTTCAGTGGACAACTCTTTTGTTGGGGCCATGTTTCCTTTCAAAAAGTCCAAGGTTAAGGTCTGTAAGCACTCTTAACTACAGACTAATTTGCACTTTTAGACTTGTGCTGGTATTTGTTTTAGAAATGCAGATTGCAAGGCGATTTCTATCATTTTTCCCCCAACATTGATTGATTCCATAATTTTTTTTTTTTCCTCTACTTGATCTGGAAAAAAAATATGGCATTAATTAAAATCATTTCATTTAACTTGTTTGAGGTATGTTTCACAAAGCCAGATTGTTCAGCTATTAAACAAAAATTGTTTTGTGTCATATTTGCGCTTTGTTTATTTGCCACGAAGTTAAAAATAGAAGAATGAACATCCTCTAAGTGTGGTGATTCCAGAGTTTTGCCAGGAGTTGTAATAAACCTTGTCTGTGAAATGTTCATGTTAAATACTCAGATTTTTTCAGCTTTGTTAAAAGAATGTGGCAAAACTTGTGCAATGGCGGTTTGACTTGTCTCCTCAGTCAGATAAATTTAACTTTTAAAATTCATCAGAAAATGAATCATTTAAACGTTAAATATAATATGTGTTGAAATCTATGAAGGGGGACACGGTGACTTAGTGGTTAGCACGTCTGCCTCAGTCCTCTGGGGTTGAGGGTTCAATTCCTGCCTCCGCCCTCTGTGCACGGAGTTTGCATGTTCTCCCCGTGCTTCTGGGGTTTCCTCCAGGTACTCCCGTTTCCTCCCACAGTCCAAAGACATGCGCTGGAGGCTGTTTGGCATGTCTGAATTGTCCATAGTGCATGAATGGGTGTGTGAATGGGTGTGATTGTGCCCTGAGATGGGTTGGCACCCCATCCAGGGTGTCCCCACCTTGTGCCCAGAGTTCCCTGGGAGAGGCTCCAGGCTCCACCACAACCCTGTGTAGGATAAGCGGTACAGAAAATGGATGGATGGATGGAATCCATGAAACTATTGTAAAATTATTTTAGTTTTATGAAGTTGCTTCGTAACTTTTGGGTCTGTAAAATTTTAATCTTTTTTTTTTTTTTTTCTTCTAATTTTATAACACAAGTATGATGAGCTTAATTACGCAGTAAAAATGTAATGCTTTGCTGTTTACATCAAGAATAAACATTTGAAAGCTTACAAGTATTATTGTGCTTAGTATTTGAGTTGTGCTGATTATTTGGGTAGCGTTGCTGCCTCACAGCTCCGGGTTGGATCCTGATCACGGGCGATGTACTATGTGAAGTTTAACACGTTCGTCCTGTTTCCTCCAGGTTCTACTTTTTCCTCCCACCTCCCAGCAACATTCCAGTAGGTGAACTGACTGTTTTAATGCTCCTAGGTGTGTGCATGCGTTGTGATGCCCTTGGTTGGAACAGAACAGACCACCTAGAATGACTCCACTATGACTTGGACGAGAATAAAATGTGTTTTGTTTACTGATTTATCAACTTGGACATGCTTCAGATACATTGACAGTGAATTAGGTGAACAGTTAGTGTAGTGGACAGTGACGCAGATCTGTTCTGCATCAGAGCTGACACTGGGTGAACTTCAGACCTTACAAATGCACATGATGACTGCTACAAAGCCCTCAGCTTATTTTCCTTTAGCTTTGAACTGCTTGTCAGTCAGGCCATGAGCGAGTCCAGGATGACTCGCTTTTTATCTGACAAACTGCTGAATTTTTTTTTTTTTTTCTTATCCGTCTCAAATCCCAGTTTTGCATCTGTCATCTGTAGAGTTTTTTTCCTTTTTTTTTTTCTTCCCCGGCAGATGAGATTTGCAGTGTGTGTGTGTGTGTGTGTGTGTGTGTGTGTGTGTGTGTGTGTGTGGGGACATGTGCACTCTTGCTTTCTTTCCTGTTAACCTATTAGGCCTACCATCTGTCTCTCTTCTCTCTCTCTCTCTCTCTCTCTCGCCCCTTCCCCTCCTTTATTTCTCTTTCTCCTCATTCATTGGGATGTGAGAAGGCTGTATTTCTGGCTGTCGAGAATCGCTTTGTTCACCATGGCTGCAAACAAGCCACTCCAACTTTGATCGTGGCATTCGAGGCTTCTGTGTAATGCAAAATTATGGGCAGTAACTTGAAAATGATTGAGAGAGGACTATTTTTTCCCCCCATCCACGTCACTATCTAAATGACAGTAGTGTGTCAGTGGTTAAGGCTTTGGGCTACTGCTCAGACATGTGAGAGGTCAGATCCTGGCTGACCCTGCGCTCTGGCTCCATCTTTTACATCAGGATCTGGAAAGAAAATACTGTACTGGACATGTGTTTAAGTATAATGCCAGTAAAGGTTGTGTTTGTTGTGTATATACTCTGCGCTCACCATACAGAGCTCTGCCTCTAATGACCAGCAGCACGCGATGGGAAAGCATGTCCGAGTTAATTTCCCACATATCTTCTTCCACATTTCCGTCTTGTATTATAGTAACGGCCTCTGAAAAGGCACTACATTCCTCTCAGGTTAGCTGACAGGAGCAAAGCATAATGTTCCTGCAGGAATACCTCACTCTGTGAAGAAAGAGACTGTGTTCCAGTCACACTGTCATGACTGAGAAATGAGATTTTTGACTTTTTGCGTACAACCCTGTGAACACTTATTGGGAGGGGTTGTTTTTTTTTGTTGTTGTTTTGTTTTTTTTGCCAAAATGGACCAACAAATGAAACTAAATTTGCACATTATGAACACAAGCTAGTAGAGACAGCATTATGCTAATGTGTTCATGCTAATTGGCCCCTGCCAGATTTCCTTCACTGTTAGTTACGTTAGCGTTTTTGGCTAAAGCTGTCGCTCCCATGGGCCTGTGCTGATTTGCAACTTGTGTGTCTCGTCTCTTTTCAGGACGTACGCCCTGCGAAGGGTACGTGATGCGTTCCGAGAGAACCGGAATGTCGAGGACCCAAAAGTTCTGGAGCAGCTGTTGAACAAAGCACACGACAATCTGGCCATCATCCAGAGACAGGTACCATCTCCCTATTAAAAAAATAAATAAATGAATAAATACACGCAGGAGCAACATAGCACAAGCTGTCATAAAACGCGCTCTCTCTCTCTCGCTCTCGCGCTCTCTCTCTCTAAATCCTTCTAAATCCCTCTACCCTCTGAAGAGATATAGCAGCAGCGAGCACGGCTGCTGATGTTGTTTTAGAAACATATTGATGAGGAACTGCTGGGTCCCACCTGTCCCCCTGGCAGGCTTCCATTCAGTGTGGGGGCTACATGCTCAGGGAGGAGGGCTTCCTGTCAGCCCTTTTGTCCTTTTTAACCTGCCCAATCAGGGCTTACGGTTTTATACCACCTTCATGACTTTCCCATCTCAATGTCCTCGTGAAGTCGCTGTAGGAGTCTGGTCCCCTTTATCGCCGATGCTTCAGTTTTATAGGCAGGTTCCCCATAGGCCTTGAATATTTTTGGAAGTGCTTAATTTGCCCAAAAAATTTTCTCTCGAAAGGTCATGAAATTAGCCTCCGGGAAAAAGTTCTTGCTTTATATATTGAAAATTTGGGATGATAAATTTCTGTCTGACCTTTCTGTCAAAAACGAGTTACAAATATGTTATTTACGTACCGATTAATATGCGAGAAGTTTTATATATTGCTGAGAAGTATTTAAATATAAAGTTGAAAAGTTTGACTTGAATGAGGGTCAAAAATAGTATGGCTCAGAATCTGAAAAATGACAGAAGAATAGAATAAGAATAAGGTATTGATATATCAAGGCCAGTGTAGGATAAGTCATTATTCATTACATCATCAACGTTGTATTTAAATGTCTGATTAATTACTCTGTCTGGAAAATAATTACATTACTCATTACTAATAACCTCTTAAAATCCAGATCACCTTTTACCACATGGACATTAGAAATGAAACTCCTCTTTTAATTCTTTAAATTTGAGTCAAACAAGAAAAAGTTTAGCCTATTAAGCATAGATTTATTACATTTAATGCAAAAATGTACACGGATCACTCAACAGTGTTTCTCTATGTTGCCGTGTCAGGTGCTTCAGTAGGTTACTTGTGCTCCGGAGAGAGGCCAATAGTGTATTTTCCCCAGGACATAACTTATATTTTACTGTGAAGTTCTTGTCTACATGTGTGGGGGGGAAAGAAAATAGAAAATTAAATAATGGTAATATTTCTGTTCGTTTCTGCTGACATCCTTGAACTTGAGCAGCTTCACAGCTACCCTTCACAAACTCTACAGCTAACACATTTAAAGTTAAATTAGAAAACAAATTGTATCTTTAGATACTAAATTCAGTATCGTTTTATGCAGAATTGTTGAAAGTGATGGTGCTGCTTGAAGTACCATGGAAATGGTTTTGGACCTCAATTTCACATGAACAGTTGTACTTTGGTGCTGGGACTACGGTTGCTGCTATGGCCTTAGGACTACAATTACCACATACAATTCTGTACTCAAGTCTCCTTTAGTGAACAGTGGACTAGTTCAACAAAACAGACTTCATATAAAAGCTATAATGAACTTTCCTTTATTTTCACACTATCCGTTGTTACCCAGATGAGTATGGGTTCCCTTCTGAGTCTGGTTCCTCTCAAGGTTTCTTCCTCATTTCATCTTAAGGAGGTTTTCCTCGCCACCGGCTTGCTCATTGGGGATAAATTCACACACTTAAAATCTGTATCCTGTGTTTATATGTTTCTGTAAAGCTGCTTTAAGACATTTAATGTCCATTGTTAAAAGCAGTGTACAAATTGAATTGAATTTAATTGAAAGTCTATACAATTTGTAATTCAAATACATCATAACTAACTGTAATTAAATTATTTAAGAATTAAGAGTAATCCCCCTTACTTTACGTTTTTCAATTTAATTACAGTAACGTGTTACTAAGTACATAGTTACTGTGTTACACCCGATACTGATTGTGACACCCATGAGCATGTAGAGCAGCACTAAAAAGGATATAAGAAGCCATGAAGGTTTGGTTTGTTTACCCTTACTCCTTTGTGTCCCTTTCATTTATTTATTTATTTGCCATGTAATGAAGGATGGCTTCTATCTCTCACCAAAGCCCAGCTTCCTTGTTTCTGCAAAAACATCATCTGTATTGAGTTGATGCCTCAATTTTTCTTTTTTCTTGCTCTCCATGCAGGGGTTAACTATTTGCTCATATTTTAGAATGGTGTTTTATGTCGTGGCAGTTATTCCACAGTATAAGCTGCTCTTTATGAATTCTGTCTATATCTCTAGTAAATAGCTATATCCATATAAAGAAGTCATAATGTTGTCATTTGCGACCAATTTTTTTTCCCTACCACTAGGTCTAGCGATTCTTATCAGTTTTTTTATTATTTTCCATTCTTGTGCTACAGTATATCTTTTATTTGTGACAGTATGCAATTATTTCAAAATTAGTTCACTTACTACTTGTATCCAGGACCTGTCATTGGTGGACTAACCTGACCTATAGACCTGTAGTCACATTGAAATTAGCCTGAAAACACACACACACACACACCACTGTTTGTCGAAGTTGGTTATTAATAATATTATTATTATTATTATTATTATTATTATTATTAATAGTGGTGGTAGTAGTAGTAGTAGCGGTGGTGGTGGTAGCAGTACCTAGTAGTGGTAGCAGTAGTAGTGGTAGCAGTGGTAGTAATGGTAGTGGTAGTAGTAGCAGTAGTGGTGGTGGTGGTAGCAGTGGTAGCAGTAGCAGTGGTAGCAGTAGCAGTGGTAGTAGTAGCAGTGGTAGTAATAGTAGTGGTGGTGGTAGTAATAGTAGCAGTAGTGGTGGTGGTAGTAATAGTAGTGGTAGCAGTAGCAGTGGTAGTAGTAGCAGTGGTGGTGGTGGTGGTAGTAGTAGTAGCAGTGGTAGTAGTAATAGTAGTAGTGGTGGTGGTGGTGGTAGTAATAGCAGTGGTAGTAGTAGCAGTGGTAGTAGCAGTAGTAGTAGTGGTGGTGGTAGTAGTAGTAGTAGTAGTAGCAGCAGTAGTAGTGGTAGTAGTAGCAGTAGCGGTGGTACTGGTAGTGGTAATAGTAGTAGTAGCAGTAGTAGTAATAGCAGTAGCAGTAGTAGTAATAGTAGTAGTAGTGGTAGTAGTAATAGTAGTAGTAGCAGTGGTAGTGGTAGTAGTAATAGTAGTAGTAGCAGTGGTGGTAGCAGCAGTAGTGGTAGTAGTAATAGTGGTAGCAGTAGTAGTAATAGCAGTAGCAGTAGTAGTAGTAGTGTCATTATTATTATTTTATTTTATTTTTTTCTGTTATAATTTATTGATATATAATTTTTTTTTTTTTAAGTTAAAGGGATCCCTTGCTAAAAGAAATTTTGAGAAGCCCTGTTTGAGGTTATAGTACTTTGACCTTTGTCTGGGTCATGTGTGAAATTCATGCTTAAATGTCACACTGACTCTCTCTGGTTTCCGTGCACATATGTGAAGGCACAAGTTGGGTGACTAAGCGTTCCATCATTACAAAAGTGACTGATGTCCTGAGTGTTCTGTGTGTGTTCTTGTCATCTGTTGAAGCTTTGTGTATGTGTGTTTCTGTGAGAGAGCGTGTGTGTAGGTGGCGCACACGCTCCTGTTGTCAGAGCGCAGCAGTACAGTAAGCAACGCTGTTGTCTTTCAGAAATTTGTTGTTGAGTCAGACACAGTGATTTCAGACTGCCAGGGGAAGCAGTACCCTCTGCCTGCCTCACACCTGTCCATTCTGTCTCCTCTCACACACACCCATGCATGTCCTGCTGTGTGTCATGACCGTGCCAGTACATATGCTGCACTCCACCCACACTGTGCTTTAGAGGGCATGGCAAAATTGGCACAAATCTAGTTCTTCCAGCTCTTGTTAAAGTTGTACATGTCGGTATGTGTGTGCGCTCCCTGTTAGCATGGCATGGCTAATTTCCAACAGTATAGATTGGTGATAACATGAAGGTCACATTTTTCCGTTAAAAAGAAAGACTTTCTCTGTAGTTCTGTATAAAACTGTTACATGAGTTGGTTAGTAAGTTCGCAGAATCGACTGCATGGCTTTGGACCAGTCATGTCTGAGATTGGAGGAAGTGGTACTCTGAAACTGTTAGCCTTTGAAATAAATAAATCTCAGAGAACATAGCAATGAAAATGTGAATTTTCAAATTCAGTTAGTCTTGCGTTGCTGAACAGTAATTAGCGACATTAAGCATTTTTCATACACAGTTCGTTCCAGTCCACTAATTTGATTGGTCGAGTGGTGTTCCAAGAGTGCCTATAATTCCTATCACCACACTGGGAAGTTTCACTGTGTGTATCTTTCCTCTCGTCTATGTTTGATACGTAAAATTCCACTTCCTAGTTCGACACTGTTACTACAGTAGAGTTAGAGACATCATCAAACGATACTTTTCAGTAATATATAATATGTAACCTCGTCAGATGAAGATGAAATGGGAGAAGGGACGCCAACTTCACTGGAAGCTGCTTTTGATTGAGCTAGCCAGCTAGCCGACGTACTATAAAGTGAGCTAATTAATCTAATTAGATTAATGTCTAATATAATTAGACATTTCAATGAGAAGGCAGAATAATTTTTATGCTTACAGTGTAAGCCTGAAGCGCTCTGTAGAAAAATATATCTAATCTGAAAGAAGCCATAATCCCAGATGCTCATCTGATATGTTTAGTACACTTTGTCTTGGGCAATTGAGAGAACACAGTTGGCGTTACAATACACATGTACACATCAAAATTCAATTGACATGCAATTACACCCAGATCTGTATAGACAGCAGAACATACATTACTTAATTTATTAATTAATTAATTCATCTTCAGTTACCACTTTAGCATGGTCAGGGTTGTGGTGAATCTGAAGCCTATCTTCAGAGCAAGGATGCAAGTCCATCACAGTGCAGCATGTACACACACATTCACACACTTACTCACTCCTAGGGGCAATTTAGAGTCACTAATTGACCCACTGGCTTGTTTTTGGGAGGTGGGAGGAAATCGGAGAACAGAGATGGAACCTGCACACTGGGAGAACATGTGATACTCTGCACTGAGAGTAACCAAAGCTCAGGAACAATCCAGGGAACCTGACCAGGGTTAAGCAGGGAAAACTGTTTGCCCGCTTGCAGTGTCAGTCAGATGGCCTCCTTCTTTTGGCCACTTTTAGTGAGGAAATGTAGCAAACTCTAACTAGCAGTTAATTATCCAGCTAGCTCTTTGGAATGGCAGGGTTAGTTTGCACATTGTATATTCAAAAATATTTATTTGCTGTTCCTTGGGCATAAAAATACATGTAATTTTAAACCATTAAATAAATGATATTGTGCAGATATTCTTTAATATAGGCTATATATTCAAAAAATTAATACCGCAGAGGGTCACTTCTAATATAGCAGTTACAGGAGAAAAAGTAACTCAGGAATCCCCCTGAGATGCTTTTTAAACAGTATTAATGCAGTTCCCACCTATGCTGGACAATTATTGGCTGGTTTTCAGAATATTTCACTCAGTCATCTATTTAAAAAAAAAAAATATATATATATATATATATATATATAAATTAATATAAAAAAAAATTGTAAATAAAATGTTAATTTCCTATTGAAAGAAATGAATATGTTGGCACAATTAT
>JANDJT010000001.1:29887459-29898033 GCA_024331685.1 Stegophilus panzeri | reverse complement strand
CATCCAAAAACAAACTCGAGCATCTTCAGTTTGCCAGACACTACTGGAACTTCAAATGGGATCGGGTTCTATGGTCAAATGAACCCAAAATAGAGCTTTTTGGCAATAAACACCAGAGGTGGTCAAATACAGTGAGGTAGCCATATGGAAAAGTACCTCATGCTCACGGTTAAATATGGTGGTGGCTCTTTAATGTTTTGGGACTGTTTTTCTGGCAGAGGACCTGGACATTTTGTTAGGATACATGGCAATGATATTAATTAAAGATGGTAGCTCAGTTAAGACATTGGACTTCTGATCAGAAGGTTGTGAGTTCAAATCCCAGCACCGCCAAGCTGAAACTGGTGGACCCTTAACCCTCAACTGCTCAGTACTGCACAGCTATAAATGTAAAGCGGTGTGATTCATGTTATGATATCACTCGAAACATCAACTCTTAATTACTTTACCAATATAGTACCTAAAACTTACCTTGGTCAGTAGATTCAAATGTTAATTTCTACTAAATATCTGTGTATGTATTAACAAGCATAAGGAATTACGTCATTTACAATTAAATTATAGATTTTTTTTTTTTTTTTCATCCCAAAACATTTAGAAATGACGAAACAAGATTTTTTCATTATGGTTAAGTTATTACTGATCTGGGTTACTCATCAGAAGGTCTGGGGTTCAGAACCACTAAGCTGCCACTGCTGGGCCCTTGAGCATGGCCCTTAACCCACTCTGTTCCAGGGACACTGTATCATGACTGACCCTGTGCTCTGACTCCAACTTCCTAACAAGCTGGGATATGCGAAGAAAAGAATTTCACTGTGCTGTAACGTATATGTGACAGATAATGGCTTCTTCTTCCCCTTCATTTTCTTCTTCTTCCATTACCTTACTATTCTGGCTGAGTAACTTAACATGTGGGTTTGGTTTTATAGCAGAGTGTTTGGCACACTCAGGTAACTCAGGCTCAGGTAAGAATGCTTGAAAAATTGGGGTTTGGCATTTCCAGTGTACTTTAAAGACTTGTTGGAAAACCATTTACGCTAAATAGACTTTTTTTTTTTTTTTTTTTTTTTTCCCCGGTGTACTAATGTTAAAGATTATTTATTTAAATGTAGATGTACTTTCAAGCCCTCTTCGGAAACATACTTGAACTAAGAGTCCACTCTTATTATTTCAACCAGTGAATACAATATCCCTATTTGTAGGGTTTCCTGCACAGTTGCGTTCAGGCAGAGGTGATCCGCCGGATTTAAAGTGCAGTGTCAAATGTTTTGGTTTTTTTCGTGAGAGAGCTGTTCTGTTTTGTAGCAGGTTTCTCCCTGGGGTCCTGTGTATCCTGTATGCCCGCTGATACCAGGTTATAAAAAGGGCTACGGTGGCACTGTGTGCGCTGAGTACACAGAGATGCTCTGAGCTTGGCCATGGGCTGTTGACACTGTACTTTTTCTCACTGTTATGACATTGGGGTTGTCCCGAGAGTTTTATCGTAGAATGTAGCCTGAGTGTATGCAGTGAAAGCAGCCATGGCTTCGATAAAAGTCCTGCAAAGTTGGATTCTGTGGTAAATTTCATTCAGAGCACTCTTGTTTACCGAACTGCTTGTTCTGAATTCTCATCATTCTTGCTTTTTTATCTTATCTACCAACGTACGGATAAAAAACAAACCCACCAGGGGCACTGCAGCATGTGTTTGTGTGTTTGGTGAGGGGCAAGGTTAGAGGAGTGCTGAGGCAAGTTGTGTACGTGATCGTGCTTATCACTGGGCCGTCACGCACGTGGAGCTGGCACAGCTGTGTTTTCGATGGAGTTGTGTGTGTGTGTGTGTGTGTGTGTGTCTAGCTATGTGTGTCACTGTATGTGTGGTTGTTAGTGACATTTAAATAAAGAACATCAGGTCACTGTCCACATACACTGCCAGTCATAAGTTTTTAGACACCAATTGGGAACAAGGTTTTTTGCAAACAAACTGGACCTAAACTGGATTTGTGGGGGGGGGGGGTTTCGCCTTGTTTATTAGTGTCTTACCTCCAGGCTTCAGAATAACACTTTACTCACCAGTCAGTCATACAAACACACAGGAATATAATTAGGCAGTCTTTACATACAGACAATGGAGACCATACATTCAGTGAGTCCACATTCAGTGCTATCTGACATATATACATACGTGTGTGTGTGTGTGTGTATATATATAT
The DNA here is from genome assembly GCA_024331685.1 of Stegophilus panzeri. Lineage (NCBI taxonomy): Eukaryota > Metazoa > Chordata > Actinopteri > Siluriformes > Trichomycteridae > Stegophilus > Stegophilus panzeri. The sequence goes on along the minus strand of JANDJT010000001.1, from coordinate 29,895,841 downwards.
ATATATATATATATCTGCTCAAGTGCGGTGTACTGGTTCTGATGGCTCGGTACGGTTTACCTGAGTTGTTGTGTGGGGTCCATGATGATTTGTTTCAGCTCACTTCTTGGCACTGGTGTCGTGAAGCTCCTGAAGTGAGAGCTCTTTAAGCAGGAGGAGGCTAAGCTGAACCGCTTGGTTATTGATGAGGTTAATATGCTCTGGATGGTGGATGTATACAACTGGTTTTGAGAGATGTTGAGCTTCCACTTACCCTCCAAATTCACCTGCCTTTAATGAAGCATCAGTTGAAGTCCTACCATCTCAGAGCCGCCGTTAATAAGCGCTTATTAAGATTTAGATTTAGATTTAGGAGTTTGGTGGAACACCTGTTTAATATTTTTCCTTATTTAATTGCCACTCTATCATTTTCTTTTGTCTTGTCTGTGACACTAATGGCAAGCAAACGCCCATAAAACATACAGAAATTGTATGAAATGCGCTACAGTGTATAGTTCTTTGTTAACGCCTTAATGAAGCGTGATATGTATGAGAGAACACAGCACCAGCTTTCTTTATAACCGTGCTTCATTCTTTAGAAGAGTTGTAGCGTAAATCCAGCTGTACCGATCTCACTTTCTCCAGCATCCAGTTTAAGCCCCATCACTCTGTGCTCTTTTCCCATGGGCCTCTGCGGCTCCTCTAAACAGGAGGTTATGGGCAGGCGTCAAAGCGAGCTGCTCAAACTGACAGATGGTCCGTGTCACGCATACGGCGAGCGTTTTTACAAAAATGGACCTCAGCACTCTTCTTCACTGGGGTTTGAAAAATGAAACCTTACCTCACCTTAGCTAACCGTGCATCTTTTTCAGCACCGGTGCTCTTTTTCTCACCACGGGCCAGCAATTCATTGCACGTTCCAGACTGTCTCCATAACGAATGGGCTTCTTGACTCATTCCGAGGCTTTTTTTAAATAGAGTGGCCGCATGTCGCATTTAGTCGGAGCATCAGTCATCAGAGTTTCTGGAGCATTGTGAAGTGTTTTTGTTGTGTTTCTCAGCAGAATTGGGCTGAATCAGAGAGGCTCCACTACTAAGCTCTAACCCCACTCTCTGTTCTCCTTTATTATACATCAGTAGTATTCTACTGGTTGAGATAAATCGTGTGTGTGTGTTTGCGTGCCAGAAGTCAATTAGGAGGAATAAACTTTCGCAATAAAACATTTGCATCAGCTGTTGCAAGATGAAACCTGCACCATTTTTTACAATCAAATGCAAGACTTTTTATAGCAGCATTTAAACCCACGTTCGAGACCGTAAGCACCGCAGAAGCAGCATATTTTTATTGAAACACCGGAGGAAAGGAAAGCTATTAGGGACCATATCCTGAAGATACACTGAGGAAAAGAGCAGGCTAGAGCTTTGGTTTATGAGAATGATAAGAGCCTGAGCTCCAGTAGTGTAATCTGGTGGAAATGGAAATTCTCACATTGCATAATGGTTCTAAAGTTTTACAATAATTTATAGAGAAATACTTTTATATCTAAATCCACTTATTCATTCATTTGTCTTCAGTAGCCTCTTTATCCTGGTCAGATTTACATTGGATCCATACATAGCACCATACACACACACACACACACACACACACACACACACACACACCTGATTGATCGCTTTTATACTGTGATGAATCATTTCTATCCTGATGGGAGTGGTCTTCCCCAGGATGACTCTGCCCCCATTCACAGGTTACAAAAGCTCATTGAATGGTTTGATGAGGATGAAACTGATGTAAATCATACGCTATGGCCTTCCAACTCAGCAGATCTCGCACCAGTCGGACACATACGGGAGATTTCGGAGTGAACGTGTCAGACAGCGCTCTTCATCACCATCATCAAAACACCTAGTGAGGGAATTTCTTTTGGAAGAACAGGGGTCATCGCTCCAGTACTGGTCCAGAGACTTGCAGAATCGATGGCAAGTTGCATTAAGGCTGTTCTGGTAGCTTGTGGTGGGCCAGCATCTTTACCAAGACAATTTATTTTAATTTCTCCTTTAATTTATCTATCTGTTGGGGTTTTTTTGTTTGTTTTTTATTGGTTTAAAATAATTTAAAACTAACTTAAGAGGGGTGCTTTTGTTTAAAAGGTTAAAAAAACAAATTATTTTGGCTTATTGTGGTATTACATAGCTGTACAGTATATTGTATAACCATTGTGTGTGTGTGTGTGTGTGTGTGTGTGTGTGTGTGTGTGTGTACATACAGTTTGTATTGATGTGTTGCTGTTCTGCCCCGGTCCCCAGTGTGTTCCTGCCACATGGTCCCTAGAACACATACTTCTGTTTACACTGAGTTTATTGGTCAGTGTTCGTTCCTTTCCAGAGGTGTATGGCACACAGTGTGTTCTATGCACACGCCAGTGTTTTCACACACACACACACACACACCACCAAGGCCTGTTGACACTTGATTTAGCCCACCATGTGATTCTAAAGCTTCAGCGGTAAAGCCTTGGCATCAAGCTAAGATTACGACACGCCTCTGGACTATGCCATGTTCCGGAACACACACACACACGTACACACACACACACACACACACACGTATCGCTCACCATGTTATTCACAGCAATTTACAGTTAGAAACTGCTTTGTCTGCTCTGGTTGTAATGCAAATATTTGGATTCTGTAGTGTAAAAGAGCTTGGATAAGAAATATAACTCTTGGGACAGAATCTGAATAACTGAATAGTTTTCGTGAGGATGTGGACCGAAATCTGGATGCATCAGATGCTCAAATGAAAAACATTACTTTCAGGTTTAGTGAATAGCAGATTTGTTGGCTGCAAACTGATGGTTCGGAATTTTAACATCCGCAAATACTCCATAAGAGTTTACAAACTGAATTATTAAAGCTGTATGTTACAGCCTTTGATTTATTAAACTGCATATTTGGGATGCATTGATCCCACTCACTTCAAGCAGTTTGAGTCCTGAGTCATGTCAATCAACATCACACATGTTCATGGTGTTAAAGTGCCCTTTATTATGCTTTTTCAGATATTACCTTTCGTATAGTGTGTTATAGAGCTAGGTGTGACTGTAGAAGTCTGCAAAGTTTCAAATATCAAAGTGCACGACCGATGTAGTAATTGTCTCCCAAAAGAACGAACCCGCTTCCGAACAGCCTGAAACGAGTCGTCAGTAATTCCAGACTTACTTCCTGCACAAAGCTACTAGTGACGTGTCGTTCATGAACGATTCGTTCATTTTGAACAGATCTTTAATGTGACTCGGGAATAACGAGTTGTCTCAGAGAGCGATTTGTTCATTTTTGACCGCGCATGTGCTGCAACATCCCCACAGGTTCTGTACAGGAAACAGAAATGATTAGTTCACCTCTCGAGTCTTCGGGTTCGAGTCGTTCGTTCATCAAGTCGCAGCCCCAGTGCGTTAAGCTTATGGGCCGGTCACTGGATGAACGAACGACTCGAACCCGAAGACTCGAGAAATGAACTAATCATTTCTTTTTCCGGGGAACAGACGTGACGAAAAACTCTGATCGGGAGGTGAGGTGAACTAACAGACTGCATAGCCTGAAGACCTAATGCTAAGCTATTAATTAATCATTTCTGTTTCTCAAAATTCGGCCCTGGCTGCATTAACCTATAGTTTATTTTTTATTCCAAATGTGATCGTTTGCGTAAGTACAAGACGTGTTGGGGAATTTAACATGTAACATTTTAATTATATTCTTCTGAAGTGAACGAAATGACTCGAAAAAAGATTCGTTCCTTTTGCTGAGCGAGATTCAAATATCCCAGTCAGTAAAATGATCCGAATTTCCCATCACTAAAATCTGCGTAGGTTTGTAACAAAAAACCTCGCCTCTTGTCTCCGCGAACAACGTGTACTTTGACCCGCCTTTCTTGTTGCCGTAGTATCGGAAGCACGAGCTGTAAAGGCACGGCCCACTTCCGGAAAGGGAGCGGAGAGCAGCAGCTCATTTGCATTTAAAGAGACACAAACGAAAACGGCATGTTTTTGCTTTCACCCAAAAAGGGGTATTTACAGCATGGTATAATAAATGACCCATGGGGTATTTTGAGCTGAAACTTCACACATTCTGGGGACATCTGAGACTTATATTACATCTTGTAAAAAGGGGCATAATAGGTCCTCTTTAAATAATGTCAGTGGTTTGGATTGGAAATGTCAAATCCAAACTCATACCAGGCGTTTCAGGCTAACACCGACCCTGATATGGACACAGTCAGTATCAGACTGGTGTTTATTTACAGTGTTGCATCATGGGCATTATTGATTTGGTTTCCATGTGGAATATCATTCCTGATTTTGTCACATTGCATCCTCACATCAGTCGCCTCTGTCCTAAAACCATTTTCTATGTTTTGTTTTGTTTCTAAGTGCTCACATAGAGTAATGTACAAAGGTTTTGGGTACTGTAAGATTTAAATTTGTTGAAAAAATTGTTGCTTTTTTTCTTATGTATTAGTGTCAGTGGGCAAGAGCAGATTTGTTTGGTTTACATTCTCTCTCCCATTTCCCAATTTCTTGTTTTCCCATTCATTTTAGAGAAATGTTTGTATGCCATTAAAAGCAAAAGGTAACATATTAAGTAATAATACTAAATACTCTACAAATTTATTAAAATAAAAAAATAAAATAAAAAAAGATCTACCATGAAGCTTTTCTAAGATCTCTTTTAATATGTATATTCATAAATCTAATAGAATTTTGCTTGGATTTCATTTACCACGCTTTTTCTTTTTTGTCATTATGTCTTTGGGGTTGTCCGTCCATCCGTCCCTCTGTGCATCTAGCCGAGATCCTCTCGTTAGCAAGATATCTGAAGAAAACTAATGGTTGAATGATTTATTTGGAAATCGATAATATGGACATTTTAATTGTAACTGATTCGATTTTGGAATTGATTCATAGCAAGGTCTGAAATAGTGTTCCTTCAATAGCTTCCTTCCTGTTTTGAAGAATATCCAACTGTAGCGCTTATCCAACACAGGGTCGTGGGGGAGCCTGGAGTCTATCCCAGGGAACTCGGGGCACAAGGTGGGGGACACCCTGGACAGGGTGCCACCCCATCGCAGGGCACACACTACTGACAGTTTGGAAATTGTCAGCCTATAACACGTCTTTGGACTGGGGGAGTACCCTGAAGGATGGGGAGAACATGCAAACTTTGTGCACATTAGGTGGTTTGAAACTAAAGCTAGTCAACTGACAAGAGTCATTTTATTTGTCATTTTTACAGTCTGGGTTAATGGTTGTTAAAATGGCTGCCAAAATTTCAAGGAAATGGTACAAGTGCTCGAAAATGCAATAGAAACATCCACCTGTGGCGAGCAGAGAGAGGTGGTGGACCTGTACTCTAAATGGAAATCACCATTTTGAATGTTTTTAACTTTATTTTTTTCTTAATGCACAGGTAGTCATAGGAAGGATGTACGAGGTTCAACGGACCGTAGTGGAATCCAAGCCGAGGAAATTCTTCTGATTCGACACAAGTGGACTGCGAAGCTGTCTGTAGAGGTGGACCAAGTCTTTTCAGGAAACCACTGACTGTCTAACACACCTACATCGGGGCCTAAGTTGAGGGAGGAGGAGGAGGAGGAGGAGGATGATGATGCCTTTCAGACAGTGTGTATACATTCACTGTTCCCAAATCAATTACACCCATTCTGCCTCTTTATAAAGTCAGCTGTGCTGAAGTGCACACTTCACTGAGTGCAAATACAACACAGCGAACACACCACACAGCCTGCTGTTACAGCACACTATTAGGAGTCTGTCTTTTTTAAGTTTGCCGATACATGTGATGTGTGTATTATTTGTCCTGTTTCATTAAAGTTATGTTACTTTAAGACACCACGAGCTGGGCAATTCCTGAGCATTTTCATGTGAAGTTGAACACATATGAAGGGTCACAGTGATGTTGTGTATTGGGGTTAAAGTTTTCCAACAAGGCCGAGAGATTTAAAATAGATTGTTTGTTAGTTTTTAGGTAGGGATGACCCAGTGAGCTCGAGTATAAGGTATAAAGATCATGTTGCACAATGCTTCCTGGGCTAAATACAGGGTTGGAATGGGGACATTGAACTGAGTTACACTTGACACTGAGATGTGTTCTTCTGTCCTCTTCATTTAAAGGTATCAAAAAGGTTATGCAAAAAGTGCTCCAAGCTTCAGAAGCATTGAAACGGCAATGAAAGTTTATATATGAAGTTTTTAATTTTGTTATGCGCAAATGTAAAATTGCAGGGAAAAAATAGTAAAAGAAAATAATGAAAGAGCAAAAGAAAAAGGAACAAATTGACCTCTATTTTACTGTTTATCTGCCAAAAAAAAAAAAGAGTTGTCCCCCAATAGTTTAAAAATTAATTGACCCACTTGCTGTATGCTTTAATAAGGCAGCGATCTAAAATATAACGCAAAATAAAATAAAAAATAGCACTAAACATAACGTTCAAAAAAGCAACTGGATAACATTTTGATATTTCCATCTATTAAGATCTTAAAATACACTTTTGTACAGGATTTCAAGTTTTTTCTGATTGTTGCAGCCAAAAATGCTTGATTTTTCTCCAGCTTTTTTTTTTTTCAAAATGTGAGGTTTTTTTGTGCTTTTTTTGCAGGAAAACTACTTGAAATTGGCGAAACTGCAATCGCACAAAATAGTTCTGCACGGTCTTTCACAGTGATGTTTCTTGGTCAGTGAGACCTTTTAGCTGTACTCATGTTCACCGCACGTGAATCGAAGAGGCTGAATGTGCGTTATGATGAAGTCAAATGACGTGTCTTGGCACAAATCTGCGTAAAATCTGCGGTAATTTTGAACAATCGCAAGCTCCCCAGAGTATTGTGGAGTTTACTTGATTTTGCGTTCATTTCTGTGATCGCAAAACCACGTAATCATGGAGGGACTGATTACTTTTAATAACGGAAGGTCATCTGTAAATCCTAGCACATCTAATATCGTTTAAATAAAGTACATTTTGTCTTAAATGTAACAAACGTTAGCTTTAGTCAGCTATATATTCACACTGTGCATGCAACAAGTAACACTTCTAATGTACAAATCACTTCACATTTATTTTTATCTACAGAAACCTATATGCAAAGTGACAACTGAGTATTAATCCAAATATTACGTAGCACTACAACACTAACATTACAACACAAGGAGGTTAAGTAGGTAATCTGGTTAGGTTACTCAATCTGGTAGCCATTTGACTACAAATGAAAAAAAACAACAATAACAGTACTGTAAAGTAAGGAAAAGAAAAGCGTAAAGTACAATATTGTCAGTACATTAACATGTATCTGAGAAGTCCGAGTCCGGGGTCTTTCTCAGGGGCCCATCTGGGACACTTTGACCATCCTTCATAAACCCTGAATGTAAAACCTACATCAGCTGCTCATCCTTCATCTCGCTTGAGTAAACTTCGTTAGCCTGGGCCGTAATCCCCATTGGAAATGACGCCTCGGATATCTCGGACTGTGTGATGGGTAATGAAGCTGTCAGTTGTAATACTGTATTTGAGAAACGAGCTCCAGTTCCACATCATCTACAATTCAGGCAGAAGAAACAATGTCCTAATAGAGCTTCATGTCCCATACAGATTAGCAAATGCAGCTTGAAGGCTGTGAACATCAAAGTGGTCGGAAGAAATCAGCGTGGCGTGATGGACGGTTCAGGAAAATCCATTCTCGTTAGCTACGAGAGGAGATTTCATTGCTTTGAGCTGAAACAGCGACGGAAACAACAACAAGGGAGAAATAAACTGATAAAAAAAAAATTGATGGTTTCAAAACTGCAAGCATAGCCGAAACACTTCCTTTTCATCTTGTTTGCACTCGCAAGCAATAGAGGTCTACATTTTCTCACCTGAAGCATTGTTCAGAGATAGATAAAGGTCTAACAGCTAATTCCTTACATTATGTCCAGTCTAACCACCTAAACCTTTTGAAACTTGTTCTCTTCCATATCTACAAGCAACACCTATCAACCAAACCATCGGGTTCTGCTTATGTTCAAATGAACTTTTCCCCCAAAACAGCTATACAGATATTGCATCATAGTTTGTTTCTTTCCCCAGAGTGTTTCATGGTTATCTCGGAGTCACACTGTTCAGCTTTTGTACCTTTGGATAGTAACGATTTAAAACAGTATACATCACAGTGCAATAGTCTTAAGCACACTATATTTTTTTTTTTAGGACAAACTTTGTTATAGATTTTTAGTTCATGACTTCTCCATTATCGAGTCAGTACAAAAAACATTGTAGATTCCCAAACATTAGTTTTCCAGCACAAAATTAAATGTTACAGAAAAATGTTTGTATGTCAGTAAAGAAAGCAG
>JANDJT010000001.1:29876276-29887393 GCA_024331685.1 Stegophilus panzeri | reverse complement strand
AAAAATAAGAAGCGAGTGCGACGGTCAAAGTCTCCAGAAGAACCGTGTCTGGTTCTGCAACATGCTCAATAAAACTTGCATCTCATTTCCTTATAAAACTGCACTAATTCTACCTGAGACTACTTTTTTTATGCAAAGTGTTGTCAAGCCAAATATTGCCTTTGTTTCATTTATTACTGTTTACTGTTTAAAATGGAGAAACATTTAATGTCATTATTATTGAAGGCATCTTTGCTCTACAGCATTTCTTTGCATGTACAGACTTTTGCACAGTCTTGTATGTCAATCTCAAGGGACAGGACATTCAATTAAACACTTATTATTTGTAGATTAAAAAAAAAAAAAGGTGAAGCTGCTTTTTTTCCCCACCATGGCCATTTTATTCAGAGTTTAGCTTCACCTGTATTCACTCACTCGATCTGCTAAGAGTCAACATTTTCTGCTTTCATGTGTGGTACTGAGATTCACTGACATGAGGTAATGTTCTTACTCTTTACTAGCACTTTGCTGTGGATTGTATAATGAAGCAGAATTTGTGGTTTTTAAACATTTGTCTTTGGCAAGTTCCTAAATATTCCATGAAATTGCAATAAATACACAAAAAAAACAAGAATTTTAATAACACATTTGTGCTATTTTAGTTTTTCTCCATTCATTACCATTAATTATAGTTAATTAGATGCATGCATAGTATTACAAGCTTAAAACATATGCAATTGTATGAAATGGATATGATATGCATACAACTTAACACAAGTCGCTGTTTGAAGCCTACATTTCACAATGAAAAAAGCCTTTACTCAAACCAACCCTTTCATCAAAACATGTAAAAACAAATGTAAGGTAATATGCGCTTTTCAAAGTTTAAAGGTCCAGCTTTATAGCCTCAACATAGAAAAGTGAGTACTTCGCTGGACGTTTTAAGGTCCATGAACACATCCGCATTGAAGAACCGACGTTAAAGTGTGTGTCGATGCAGTCAACAGACCGGAGGATGTTCTGGCACTGATTTAATGTGTGCAAGACATCGGTTCTGCACCAGGAACACTGCTACACACTCGATGGCAGGTGTAAATACATACCCATAATTCTAACTGCAATGTTAGCTACATAAAAGCTCCAAGTTAGTCTTCTGTGACACAATATTTGTAGAGACATTCATGAAAAATGTTATTGATCAATAACAGAAAATCTTATGTAGCAGGTTACTTGTTGGATCTAAAAAAAAATTTTTTAAAAACTCTGTAGTGGGAAGTCAGAAATTGGAATTACATCATTTCTCGATCTCCATACGTTCGAGCTGCAAATTGAGAAAAGAATATGGGCATCTCAATGTTTTTTAGTTGCAATCTAACCAACTAGCTGGGAAGAGTGATGTATATTTTCATCCTCAAAACAGCTAGCTGTGTAGTCAGTGTTATAGACTTAACAAGAAAATATGCCTGTGTGTTGTTCGATCTAAAGTACATACAGTTATATCCAGTATAACTCATTTAAAGGGAAAGAATTGCACATTTGTTCATAGCTGATGTTGTGAGCAGCCATGTTGATTTGACGTCACTTGCTGAACTTGGGGTTCAGGAGATCTTCCTGACTTTCCGAGTAGGAATTCCGAGTTGTGGAGGTGTTTTCTTTGGTTTTATCTAGTCAGAGGTCAGAAATTCAGAGTTTGGGTGAAATGCAGCATTCGATTTGACAGGTGGCCAAATTCTCGTGACTAAATAGTGCTGGACAGACTGCTACGGTGGCCACCATGTTTAGGTCATTTGACCACATGGGACAAACGCTTCACTACACCCAAGCTGATGAAGAGTCACTGTCATATTGGTGAATTGTAACACAAAGAAACCGCCTTCTGTGAAAATAGCTTACTGGACCTTTAGGATCAGGTCAGGCAGTGATATCAGTGTGCCAAAAGTAGCTCATGTCTATCAAAAATATTCTATGTTGTAAATTATTGGTTAAAAATAGGAGGCTATTATAAATAATTATCACTGGTGTCTTTGCATGAACCAGCTCCGTCCAACTAGTACATAAACCTAAGTGAAGAGATTTTATTTATTTATTTATTTATCTTTTAATCACTCGACTCAGATTCTAGTTGACAGTTGAGTAAGATGTCGCTTGCACTCCGAGGGGTTCACAGCAGGAGGCCACACTGCACACAGTAGTTCTGCTCGTCGTTATTGTCCCAGAATTCCCCGCGGTCAGTCCTCATGTACACGGCGAAGTGCACACTCGCGTTCGGCTCGAGGAAAGGAGGCGTGAGCACAGTGAAGGAGAATCTCTGGCTGTCGTGCACGCGCTCTCCAGACACGGGCACCGCGGGCGCGTCCGCGAAGGACGCCCAGTGGTTGAACGTGTACCTCACCCCGACTTCTGTCTCGCCGTTATGTGCGACGTTGGCGCGTATGACCCCGCGCACGGCCCACCCGGACATGGAGACCGTCTCCAGGGCGACCCTGCAGCGATTCGCGCGCGCCTCTGTGACCTCCGCTGCTGTGTCCCGAGCGAATGTGAAGTTGGAAGGCTCGCGCTCGCGCTCGTGCCGCGCGGGGAGAGCGCGCAGCGCGGCGAACACCTCGGAGGGCACCTGAGGATCCTCGGCGATGCTGAAGTGCCTCACGCTGGCCAGATTCAAGCCGAGCGCGTCGGCGAACTTGACCTGCTTCCTGCAGCGCTGAGAGAGACGGCTGAACAGATTGGCCTGCTCGGGGTAGGCCGGTAAGGACTTGGCCCTTCGCCTGTCCCGCAGGTAAATATCCTCGGGTTCGGAGTCGTGATCGTCGTCGACTCCATGGCCGTTGTGTATCTCCGGCGGGAGGACCGAGTGCGACATGTCAACCGGTCTGATCATCCAGAGTCAGAATCAGAGAAGAGCACAGAGTGTCTAAAGTGACGAAAGTCGATCAGTGGGTCATACAGGGGAGGTGAGACCATTTTAACAGCGCGCGCGTGTGTGTGTGCGTGTGCGCGCGTGCGTGCGTGCATGTGTCTGTGCGCGCGCGCGCGCGCTTAAGTTGGGGCCGACAGGTTAATGCACTAGCTCCCCCGCCCTAGACAACACTCCTTCCCCATAGGACTTGGACCCTGTCTTGGACCCTGTGTCAGCGGGCTGTGTCTCATTACACACCTTTTCCTTCAGCCGTTCACCTAACTGATGCTTTATTAACAGAGATCATATCTTTCATAACTACCGGTCAAAAGTTTTTGGACACTCGACCTGAATGTTTCTCATGATGTTAAAAACCTTTTGATCTGAAGGTGTGTGATTAAATGTTTGAAATCGGTGTTGTAGACAAAAATATAATTGTACCGACATTTTCATTTCTTTCATTAGAAAACTAACATTTTATTTACAAAAGGACCTTTTTTTTAAACGGATGACTCGGAGAGAAATATTCAGAAAAGCAGCCAATAAGAGTCCAGCGTAGGTGTGAACTCCTTTTATACTGTTTAAAAAACATCTCAGGGAAATTCCTCAAGAAATCTGTTGAGAAAATGCCAAGAATACATTTCTTGAAATTCTAGGCAAAAACGGTGTCTACTGTGAAGATGCTAAAATACTAAATTATTTTGATTTATTTGGGATTTTTTATCACAAAATAATTCCCATAGTTCCATTTGTGTTACTCCAGAGTCTTGATGACTTTACCATTATTCTAAAATGTGGAAAATAAAATAAAAATAAAGAATGAATGTGTCTAAACTTTTGACTGGTAGTGTATATGATCTCTCTCTCTTCCTCTCTCTCTCTCTCTCTCTCTCTCTCTCGCTATTACTCTTGCACTACAATTTAATCAACATGTTTCCATGGGAACCTGTTTTCAGATTTGAGCTGTTAGTTAGTATAAACAGTGAGATGTGAGATGTATGTGTGTGTGTGTGTGTGTGTGTGTGTGTGTGTGTGTGTGTGTGTGTGTGACTCTCAGCTGTGTGGATGAGATTAAATATTTTTAATGGAGCACAGACACAGCAAGACACAACAATTTACTCTACTTGTCAATTCACACTGCAGTGCCTTGCTGATTTAACAATAACAGGTTTTATAAAATGCAATGCAACCTAAGAAGATAAAATAACATCAGCCATAGAACAATCATCAATCGTAATGTTGAAAACTTGGTCGTGTTTTGCAAAGACGAGACATTTAAACGCTTAAAAAATAAGCCAAGTATTTCATATTTTATATTTCATGATAGATTTTATTTTAAATTGTAATAATAGTCAAATCTGATGTGATTGTCCCACATATTCATAACTGTATTTATTTTACACCAACAAAACAACAAATCACCTACTGAATTAGCATCAGCCACTGTAGCTGTAGCTGAGGTCAGAAGTAGGTCTTTAAGCCCACACGTTTATTTTACAAATAAGCCAAGAATTTAACATTCTATGGTGGATTTGTTATAGGGACGATAGTAAAATGCGATAATACTATTATCCCTCTTTTACTTACGCTTTTTAAAATCACTCTAACCTTTAACAAAACAAAGAAGTTAAAAAGGAGGAAAAATGAAAATTATCAACTAAATTAACATCAGATAATGTTTCTGAGTTTAGAAGTCCATTTTTAGGGCCACACACTACCATATTCACATTTAAATCCATAAATACACACAAACATATGTAATGATGAGAGTATAATGATCTTCATTTCTATATACTGTATTCCTATATCGGTTTGCTTAATCACTTCCTGGGCGGAAAAACAGCTGGACCAAACTGCTAATACAGCTTGTGAAATTATTGTCAATTATCTGACCTCTTATAAAAATGAATGCGGCCCATATACAAGCTACAAAGCCCAAGATTTATTACCAAAACTGCAACTACTCATTGAAATGCACTTGCCATTTGAAATGAACTCTAAACTGTATTTAGATTAACATGGACTTACTCTACTGAAACGTATTGTGTTTCAATCACACTGACTTTTCTACAAGTTTTATTTTATGTTTGACCTTGCCATACCTATAACAAACTTTTTTTTACAAACTACTGTTTGTGAGACATCAGGAATCTTGGGAACATAGTGTTCAACAGGTGGTCCCTTCAGTAATAAGCCATTAAAATGCCATTTGCGTTCTTTTTTTTCCAGCACATCGGTAGGAAATGAGCCTACAAACAGCTGCCATGAGCGTCCTCCCTTCTAAATCACAGACACTGCCTTCAGTGTTATGTCCTGGCCAATATCCTCCTGCTGCAAATGATGTCATGGTACCAATTACCTAGGAGAGTTATTTTAAATATACACTATAAAGTGAAAAGTTTGTGGACACCTGACCATCACACTCATACGTGCTTGGTGAACATGTCATTCCAGATGTATTCCCCTCTTTGCTGTTATAATAAGTATCTCTACTCTTCTGGGAAGGCATTCCACTAGATTCTGGGGATCATTGTGTGTTCATTCAGTAATAAGAGCATTAGTGAGGTCAGGTATTGATGTTGGTGAGGAGGTCTGGGATGGAGTCGGTGTTCCAGTTCATCTTAAAGGTGTTCAGTGGGGTTGAGGTCAGGACACTTGAGTTCTTCCAGTCCAACCTTGATAAACCATGTCTTCATGGAGCTCGCTTTGTGCACAGGGGCATCGTCAGGCTGGAACAGGTTCAGGCCTCTTAGTTCCAGTGAAGGGAAATTATAACGCTACAGCATTCTATACAATTGTGTGCTTCAGACTTTGTGGCAGCAGTTTGGGGAAGAACCACATATGGGTGTGATGGTCCGGTGTCCACAAACTTTTGGCCATGTAGCGTATAGCACAGTTTTATTAATCTGTCCTTCTCCGTGGTCATTTGTGAAATGCAAATGCATTTAGTCAGAGATTTGAGTATATTGTTGTATATTTGCATCATCAAACATTGTAACATTTTCACATAAAAACACTGCAGTGGAAACAAAACTTTTAATGAAAAGACTGTTCACATTGTGCTGCTTAAAGCAAAGCTGTAGGATTTGAGCAATTCGTTATAATGAAGCAGAGATTTTTTATTTTTATTCCAATTTTTTTGTCATAGGCTACAGACGCAAACTTAGAACAGGTTATGCATAACTAAATTTAGCAACAGATTGGATAGGATGATTAATTCATGCTTAAGTAGAATAGACATACTAAACAGATGTATTATGATGTAGATAGATGCTCATTCATTGTTGAAAAAAAAAAAGGTTATTATGCTTTTTATTTATACAGATTTTATAGAATAAAACACGTCTAAATTCCTCCTAAATAACAAATTCTCCAAAAATATTCTTTATCATTTCTTAATGATTAATCAGAACTTATTATTCAACCACCTTAACTGAATTACCTCACTTATTGATTCAGACCGATGTAAAAGTCTGTCTGACAACATCATTGCGTAATACCGTCATTGCGTGACGGTCAGTACAATAATAACGTCTCGGACGGGATTCTGATGATGTCATTAACGGCCTTGAGCTTTACAACAGTCTCTTTATCTAACTTTATGTAAATCAGGTTGGGCAAAAACATAAGAGGCACAGTAGTATCAAAGTGTCAGACAGGATAGGCCGGATGTTATTCCTGCTATGAACTCCTCTTGCTTGAGCACATAAAATCATGTCATGTGACAATACTTAGCACTGGTCAATATTAGTGGAGTGACCGCCAACGAGTCGTGAAATACATGCTGTGTCCCATGGGACCGTGTTTGCATCAAAAGCCTTGTCACGGGAAGTCGAATGAGGATAACAAAAGAGTAACTGTTGTTACATACTTACTTATATTAACAACAACAATAATAAGAGCACCTCTGGGGTTGGTTGGGGGTTCGAATCCCACCTCCGTCCTGTGCACGCAGAGTTTGCATGTTCTCCCTGTGCTTCAGGGTTTTCCTCCACGTACTCATGTTTCCTCCTCCAGTCCATAGACATGCACTGTAAGCTGATTGACATTTCCAAATTGGATGTAGTGTGTGAATGTGTGTACGATTATGCCCTGCAACAGGTTGGCACTCCTTCCAGGGATTCCATTACCTCATGCCCCGAGTTTAGGCTCCAGACTCTCCCACGGCCCTTAAAAGTGTTTTTTATTCTAGTATAATCTAACTAGTATTATTACAGCTGGGTGAGAAAGGACAGGAAATGTTGGAAAGTTCTTATCTGCTTTGTAATTATGATGTCATGGTTTGTTTGGCTCCACTTGTCCCATTAGAAAGAAGCAACACCACAAACCAGTACCAGTTCTTCTAACTGATCACCTGCTGATGAAACATGTCTATCCTGATGGCCGTGGTGTCTTCCAGGATGACTCCACCCCGTCCACAGGGTTCACTGAATGATTTAATGCGGATGAAAATGATATAAATAATATGCTAGGACCGGATCTCAACTCAATTGAAGACCTATGAGAGATTTTGGAGTGATGTGTTAGATGTACGTCATGTTGATTTCTCCTTTTTTCGTTACCTGTCTGTATAGTACGATGTGCACGGAAATACACGTAGCAACAGTATAAAAGAGTGTATTGATCTGAGAAAACCATACAAATACAAATTGTTACGATTGTATGCAGTGTGTACCGATGGCCACCAGATAGCAGCAATGTAACACTTTAGTGCAATTGGCCTCGCACGTGTCATGGGAAGTGTCTTGAAATTTTGATGAAGTTTTGTATAGTTTTCCCACACACATCACACAGGAAATCTCTAGTATACGGTCTAACGCTTGCACTTTTATGATGAAACAGAACGTGTGGGTGTGACAAAGAGACACAATATGTCTGACTTGACCTCCACTGGCTCACTGTTGCTGCTGGCATCGAGTTCAGCTCTTTGAGTCAGTTCCCATCCAGTTCAATCCCCAGTTCCCATCCTGGATATGTGTCCCTGCTGAGCTTGTTAATTAACTGCTGACTTCAGTCAGATGTCTTTGACTCACCCAAGTGCGACAGCTCCGGTCTTCCCAAACTCTATTATAGATTAGCTCCTCGGGGTCTACGGTCCATCTCAGTGTCTACGGTCTGCGAGTCAGAGGAGCTTGGTTTTCCACCACTGCAAGTCTAAAACCATACTCTTAAGGGTGTTCTCACATCTAGTTCCATACTTTGTCATGTTACTAGAACTACTGTAGCTGCAAATGACTTTCTGGATATTTAACAATCGATGACCATTTCTTGTTTACACTGACTTCTTTAGAACTATGACCCTAGCTGTGTAGCACTGAATTATAGATAATGTCATTCAAAATGGTTCAAAAATAGAACTGATGCGAAATACCAGAAGCATCTGGGGGAAGAAAGAAAGCAATAAGGAGAGGGATTTTGTTGCAGAACCATCAAAACTAACTTCTGCTTCATGCCATAGGCCTACTTGTGTCTTTCACGTCATTGGTTGGCAAAGACACAATGCACATATACACTACATACATTCACCGGCCATTTTAATAGGAACACATGTACCTCTGCACATTCATGCAATTAGACTCCGTCCATCAGCCTATCATGTGGCAGTAATATTATTTTTCCGATCTTCAACTGTCCAGTTTCAGTGAGTCTGTGCCCACTCTAGACTCAGATTCCTGTTCTTGGCTGACAGGAGTGGAACCTGATATGGTCTTCTGCTGCCCATCCACCCATACTTTTCTGCTGACCACGGCTGTAATACGTAGTTATTTGAGTTATACTAGCCTTCCTGTCAGCTTGAGCCAGTCTGGCCATTCTCCTCTGGCCTCTCTCATCAACAAGCTATTTCTGCCTGCAGAACTGGATGGTTTTTGTTTTTCGCACCATCCTGTATAAACCCTAGAGTCTGTTGTGTGTGAAAATCCAAGGAGATCAGCACTTTCTGAAATACTCAAACCAGCCCATCTGGCACCAACAACTACGCCAAGTCACTGAGATCACATTTTTGCCATTCTGATGTTTGATATGAACATCAACTGAAGTTCTTGACCTGTATTTGCATGACATTATGTGTTTCTGGACTGCTGCCACATGATTGAGCTGAATAAAGCACCCTATGACTGTATAATAGTAATATACGGTAAATGTTTTGCTCTTACCATTATTATTACTGCTGCCTAACTTTTTAAGCTTAATAGTATAATTGCTATTGCTACAATGCCTTTATTAGCAGTCCTGTTGCTACCTAACATTAGCAACACAACTTATTTTGCTCTGGGACCACACTACCCAATTGGCAGCCATTAGAGTATTTTTTGTAACTTGGTTTTTAACTGTAAAGTGGGAGAAAAAACACTGCAGCTACATATGGACAGCAAGCATTAAGTTCTTTAGACATAAACCAAAACACGAAGCAGACTGGGAACATTTTGTTTTCACAAGACTCATCAAGTGGACCACACAATGAACCAGAACCAAACCACACTGAGAATGTCTAGAGGTGTTCCGAGTATGGTTCATTTGCGGGCCATTTTAGAGGGGTTGTGTTCACATACTGTATGCACACAAAATACCGAGTCATCAATCACAGACCACTTGGAATGCTAAAATGGATTTAGTGTGAAAACACCCTCATGCTTCTGCACAGATGGAGCCGTTTCGCCTCCTGCATATGTGTGTACTGTATATGTCTTTCTCTTTTTGACGCACAAACCACCACATTTATCCATTACTCAATATTATCGACATTACTGTGTAGCATTAGGTATAATAAGTATCTCCATTAATTGGCACTTTGTATCACAGTCAGCTGCTTTCACAGCTTTGTACTTGGATTGACTTCTGCTGCACTTCTAAGTCGCTTTGGATAAAAGCATCCGCCAATAGGGATGGGCGATATGGACTTAAAACTATATCACGATATTATCTGGTATTTATTGCGATAACGATATCAGTGACGATATAAATATAGTACTATTCACCACTGTTTTCGACTACAAGTGATAGCTGTGATCTTGAGAGCCTCAGACACACAAACCTTGATCTAAAAATAGAACTGATTTTCTGTAACCAAACCAGTTACAGATTGGAGAGGTAGCTCCTTGTTTAGCGATAAACTCCTCCTCAGTTTCACGTCCACCTTCCGCAGTACTTGTTTTCGCTCTACATGTAAGCTGTGAATGGGTCGCAGACCGTCGCACAGAAATACATCATCAACTAGACTTTATCGTTATTATCGCGGGAAGACTAATTCTTATTGGGGAGAATTTCTACCAGTATATCGCCCATCCCTATCCGCCACTTGAATAAATGTAAATGCATTTTATACTGGAAGAAAGCAAAAAAAATACATGAGTCTAAAAGTGACTCATTGACATGTACTTGGCAATATATAAACCTTTTGCTACTGTCCCGTGATGATGTGTGAACATCGAAGAAATGCAACATCCATCCATCCATTTTCTGTACCGCTTATCCTACACAGGGTCGTGGGGAGCCTGGAGCCTCTCCCAAGGAACTCCAGGGACACCCTGGACAGGGTGCAAACCCGTTGCACGGCACAATCACACACACATTCTATTTCGTCCACATTCAAATTCACACAGTACGGACAATTTGGAAATGCCAATCAGCCTACAACGCATGTCTTTGGATTGGGGAAGGAAACCCCTGAAGCACAGGGAGAACATGCAAACTCTGCTCACACAGAGCGGAGGTGGGATTTGAACCCCCAACCCAGGAGGTGCGAGGCAAACATGCTAACCACTAAACCACCATGCGCCCAAAAAAGAGTTACACACGCACACACAAAAACAATAACATAAAATTCCACATAAGTAGTTCTTTAATGCAATTAAAGCATGAACAATGGGGGGAAAAAAAACCCTCAAATTGACTCTTTTGCACATAAGCTCAATTTTTAATCGCCTGCTGCAACAGGAAAGGATCCAAACTATGCTTTGTTGACCATTATGCTATTCCTGAGTGGATCAGTCACACGGAAGCTTACATACAGCTCTTCTCATGTAACGTGTCATCAACCTTCATTTTCCTTGATCCTGTGTGTGTCAGAACTGGCCCAGAACAGTATATCCTGCCTGACTGTGTGTGAAAGTACATAGCAGACAAAATGAAATTTGGAAACACTTCTGATTTTGTACATTTTGGGTCACTTTAGAGAAAGACAAGAAAACAAGTGTTTGATATGAATACACTCACTCACTCTATCTATCTATCTTATATATAT
>JANDJT010000001.1:29853158-29869769 GCA_024331685.1 Stegophilus panzeri | reverse complement strand
AAAAGATATAATCAAATATTTACAAAAATGTGAGGGGTGTACTCACTTTTGTGAGATACTGTGTGTATATATATATACACACACACACACACACACACACACACATATATATATACATATATGCATACCTAGTTTTAAAAAGATAAAAAGATATTTAATTATTGTTTAGTTTCATTTTTTTGGCCAAAGACCAAAAAAGGATATCATGTGAAGGATATTCCTTTATTTATAATATTTTATTTATGATATTTTGTACAAATGGTAACAATGTTGTTGTTTTTTTTAAATACATAAGAAAGTCAAAATTCATATATTGTGCAATTGTAAGTAAATAAAAAAACATCTAAAGAAGCTGGATATGTTTATAAACAATGTATGGATGAATAAAAAGGATCCTGTCTGGTTTAAAAAATAAAACCGGGACATAATCTCATGGAAAGTCTCTCACCTGATAATACACACCATTATGGATACCATAAAGGATAACATTAATGGTTGTAACTATTTCAGCTACTGGTGAATGTATCTGTGTCTTAAACTTTGAATCAGTGTTCTCTTCACGTCACACACACACTAAGAAACTGAATTGCACTCACCGGATGCAGTTCTCCGATCATCATGCCCTTAGACATTTCTCTGGCGTCTGTGGAGTGACCCACGTCCTCGAAGCTCTCCGTGGCGTCTCCTCCGGCCTGCTCTCGTAACACCTCCTCTCCTCCTGGGTGCTGGGCAGGACAGACACAATGGTGGGTCAGAGAGTCAGTCAGTCACACGCTACCTGTCAGTCTACGAAAGCTTTCACACACCCAGTGTATTAAACGTTTAGTAGTAGTAAGTGAAAGAAGCCGATCTTGTGCTGTGACTCGAAGACAATTCATCGAGCTGTGAAGTAAAATGACACAATTATGACTTTCTACAACCAGACACTGGTGCTGATATGGCATAAATATATCACAATAGTATTGACATGTGAAAAAATAAGTACACCCCATGGAAATTGTTGGCTTTGTTGACATGGCTTTGTTGTGGACAAGCAAACATTAGATCTTCTTTAAAACCTATTAATGAAGTTGATGTACTTGAAGAAAACCAGAAGGAAAATTAGCTTTTTCAATCATTTATTCAGCAGAAACATCAATAGATGTGATATTCTTCTGTGGAAAAAGTAAGTACACCCTTGGCCTGGGAAGCTAGTACTGCCCATTTAGCAGAAATCACTTCTTATAGGTGTTTCTGCATAATTGTCCACCAGGCTTGATGGAATTTTTGACCACTCTTCCTGCTCATTGTAGTCTTGCAAAGGCTTTTTCCTGGCACACCACCCACGCAGGTCAGATTTTTCAATCTCTTTCTGATGGTAGAAGCGTGCACTTTGACACCAACAGTAAGACTTACTATCAGATCCTGTGATGAAATTTTGGGGTTCTTGGAGACGACTTTTTGCATCAGACGGTCTGCTCTTGGGCTGAATTTGCTGGGACGGCCAGTCCTGGACAAATTGGCAGTCATTTGAAATCTGCGCCATTTGTAGATTATTTTAATTATTTTATTTAGTATTTCAAATAATTTAGAGATCTTTTTAAATCCCTTGCCAGACTCATAGGCATCCACAACCTTTTATCTGAAGGCCTTACAGAACTCTTTAGATCTTGGCATGATGACACCACACACCTCAATAACAAAGGGAAAACCAGACACTAGATGTGAGAGGGGTTTAAATAAGACCGGTTCCACCTGCACTCCCTAAACAGCTTCTAATCACTGGCACCCAATCTTAAACACCTGAGTCTAATTTTATGGATTTGAAGGTGTGATAAGTGTAGGGGTGTACTTACTTTTTCCATGTGACTGATCTGTTTTTGTTCATTTAAATTGTGAAAATTACTACAAAGTGTCTATTTTATGTGTCATTTGAAAGAGCTTTATTAATAGGCACTGTTTCAAAAAGGATCAAATGTTTGCTTGTCCAAATATTTTTAAAAAGCCAACAATTTCCACGGGATGGACTTATTTTTTCACATGACTATATATATATATATATATATATATATATATATATATATATAGACAGATGGATTGATAGGTTGATGGATTGATTGATAGATTGATAGATTGAATGCCCTAGTAATTTTTATACATTATGTTTATGCAAGTGGGCTTGATGGAGTGTGTGTGGGGTCATATGTGCCTTATGCGGAATTCTCATCTTATATCTTAGGTGGGTTTAAGAATAATGAGTTAGGACTGAACTGGACAAGAGTGGGGTTTTACCTTACTAGAGAAAAGGAAAGACAAGCAGACTGACGCAGACCAAAAAAAAAGAAAGAAAGAAAGAAAGAATCAGACAAAGAAAGATGGATAGATACTGAGACATGAAAGAAAGAAAGAAATAGACACAGGCATAGATAGATAGATAGATAGAGAAACAAACAAACAACCATGGGAAGAAAAGCTAGACAGAGAAAGAAAATAAGAAAGACAGAAAGAAAACTTTGAACTTTTTATTGTGTATAAATGTGAAAATGTGTGTAAATGTGTGTGTCTGTACTTTAATGTTACCAGTGTAAAGTCTTTCACCATGCCAATAACCCTATCTGAATGTGAATCTGGGAGAAGAAGAGAAATCTTCCTGCAGCTGGACATGGCATACAGCTGTGAAATCATCAGTGAGATGAGCTTTAACAGCACACTGCAGTAATTCTCCAGCTCTCTCTCTCTCTCTCTCTCTCTGTGTGTGTGTGTGTGTGTGTGTGTGTGTGTGTGTGTAATATAAATCATCACCATGTTGTTATGTGAGCAGATTTATCATGAAATGTCCAGCCATCTTAAGAGCCTCAGTCTGCTGACTAATCCTATCTGAAACCATAACTCACAGCCAAACATCTCTCTCTCTCTCTCTCACACTCTCACACACACACACACACTTAATGTTATATTACTTATAGTAGGCTCGGTAATACTATACCCAACCATTAACACACTGTAACTAGCTTCACAGTATCAAGCTTTTCATGTTTTAAGGTTTAATCCTGTGACTCGTGGAGAAATATAAATAAATATAAATAAATATAAACGTTTAATACGCACCTCTTCCAGAAACTTTGTCACATCGTACACTTTGTGCTTGATGATAATCCATGTACTTTTGAACGAGTTGTGTTCCTCCACTTCAGACAAACGGTAATATTTCACCGCTTTCCCGTCGGAGCAGTGTTCCTCCATGGTCTTTTAATGAAGGTGTAGTGTATATCTCAGCACTAACAGTGTAATAATCAAACTTTGTCCACACTAACACAACTCAGGAACTGTCTCCAGCTCCGAGATACAACAGTAGCAGCTTTCCTGACAACGCCAAGACCCGCCTACACACACCCGCCTGCGCTCCGCTCTGATTGGTTAACTCAGTCACTCTCAGTCGCGCTCCGGCGCTTCATTCTGATTGGATAAAATCTACATCAATCAACCTTGTAGAAGCAAGGTTAAAAAAAAGCGACTGGGCGGAAAGTTTACATGGGGTCAACCAAACTCAACTGAAACCGCTCGTTGTCACGCAAAGCACAACTCTAACGCGGATATTTAGAGAGCATAGAAGTTTATCCGTTTTGTGCGTATGAGAAAACGTGTAGTGATAACGCCTGCATTTTAAACTAAATATAGTGTTGTTGGACAGACAGGACTGTAATATTTAACGGCGCTACTTCAGGTCTCACTACTAAGGAGATGTTAATATAAACTACAGTGTTGTTGTTCCACCTACGTTAAGATGTACAACATATGTAACAAACCAGATTTCCAAGAAAATAACAAAGAAAGAAAGAAATCGATTCAATAAAAAGAGTTGCAGATGAATTTATAAAAGTAGACGAGCCGTCTCCATACACAATCAAATTTGAGCCCTTTCCAATATGGCGGACGCGTTGACGTGGTTAGCAACAGCGATGACGATGACGAGTTAACCAGGTAGCTAGCTAACTGTGGCTGCTGGTTTTGTCTAGTCAAGTTAGCTAGCATTATTACACCGCTTTATTCGTACAGATTGCGAGCTTTAACGCAGGGAGGGGAGGCGGTTTTAATTTTAGTGTTTAAAACATAAAGATATTTCGTCCCCAGTTTTAGCTAAAATAGTGTTAATATAATAATTAATAGTGTTAATAAAAGTGTGAAGGTGAGTTACGGAACTAGATGTATTGATGCTGTTGTTTTGCTAAATAACATACTTGGTGTTGATTAAGTTTCTAAAATATAAATTGTTCTAGTTAAATATTTATTAAATAAATCTGCAGATAGCAAAAACAGACACAGTCTTCATTGCTACCTGACAGGTGTGACCTGTTACCTGGTTCACAAGCTAAAGAAATGAATAAATGTATGTCTTGTATTATAGCATGTTATAATTTATTTATTCATTTATTTGTTTATTTATATTTAATAATGTAAACTGACATTCACTGTGGTTTTGTCCCTACTTTGTGGACACAAATGTGTGGACAGATAACCGCAACAGATGACTAGTGTGTACAAAAACAAACAAAAAAAACGCATTTCTGAGGTAAAATGTTTTTAACCAAAGCTATCTCATTAATCAGGGAGAGTAGGATGGGGTCAAAGGATGTTGTAGTAATAATAATAAGAAGAAGAAGAAGAAATTTTAGCATTATTTTAGGTTATTATCTATCATCAAATTGTGAAATAGGTCCAAATAAAATAGCAAAGTTCTAACAGCGAAGAGTCAAGTTAAAAAACAAACAAACAAACAAACAAACAAACACCTGTGAGTGTGATGTTATAATAAAATAATCAACGGCAGGGTGGTGTGATGGTGCGAAGCAGAGTTACTGTTACCCTGAAGTTGAGGGTCCAAAAGAATTGTATAGAAAATTCTGGAAATACAGTAAACATTCATACTTTAAATTGTACACCATTCTAGTAACACAATGAAATCTTGTGCGTAATGTCCGTACAAATATTTACACGTTAAGAAATTAGCTGGAAATAATAGCTGTTAAATATGAGAGAATGTTTCTTTTTTTGCTGAGTATATATATATATATATATATATAAGTGTTTGCTACTATCCGTGGTTTCAGGCTTCCGCCTGTCCTAAATTATCCCCCAGGGATCCTACTGTAGTTACGTCCACGAGACGAGTTAGTCCCTGTGATCACTTACGTTACAGCAGCTATAAACAGTCGTTCCCTCAGTCCATTGTGAATAAGTTGTTTCTGTGTAACATGTTAGAGCAAATGCCTTAATGTTTTAACTTTGCAGCTGAAATTACTGTCAGAGCTGCTCTTATAGAAAATTAATCCACACCTTCTGACCAATCAGATTTGAGAATTTAACAGCGCCGTGGTATTATGATGAATATCGAACCTCCGCAGTGTGTAATTCACTCCCGTATTGTTCAATCGTGCCCAGCTACGTTTATGGATATTCTTCATTTATTTATTTATTTATTTATTTTCCCGTGAGAGACGTTATGTCATTAAATCTTCTTTATTTTGCAGAATGACTGGATACAGTGAAGAGTGTCTGTTCGTCATCCCTGCACCGGACCTGAAGAAACTTTACAGTGTTTTTCTGTCATTTCTCAGTTTTTCATCTCAAGCAGATGAAGGAGAGCTGAGAAACAGTCAGGTGAAGACATGCAGGTGAGACTTGTTGTTAATAATTTAACAACAAACACAACTCCGTGCCACACACTCAGTAATAAAGGCCAGAAATATGATCTTATTTACCCAGCCTGAGGGCTTTATTTCATTACACTGTACACCTGTGTATAGTTATAAAGACTAACTTTGAAATGGATATCAAGTATCACCTGGGCTTGATGTCAAAACAATACTATGAAGAAATAATAATAATAACTTGTCATCAACTGACATTCGTCACACTGTGTAAAACACTCATTCATCTTCAGTGAGTGCTTTATCCTGGAAAACTAGGTGTGAGGCAGGAATACACCAGAATGTCACAGGATGGGACACACACACACACACACACACACACACACACACACACACCCACCCACCCCCCTAGGGAAAATTTAACATAACCAATCCCCAGACCTGTGTTTTTGTGAGGTGGGACACCCATAACCGAAGTTCAGGATCAAACCGTAGAGCACTGTTTAAAACAAATAGATGGATTAAATACATTTTTATAATGCACTTTGTATTCATTATTGTGTATTGATCATTTTTATAAAGCTGATCAAAATTATAAAATTTTATTTATTCCAAATTATTTTCCACTGGGTTGCCTTAAATAGCTTTAATTCATTATAGGCCTAGGTCTTTGTGTGTTTAATTCCAAATATTTCTATTATTAATCTCATTTAATATTAATATGATTAAGAATAAGGCCACATCAAAACAGGCAATGTTTGATAAATAATCAGGGATAATATAACTTTATTAGGAACACCTGTACAACTGCACATAAAGTACATGCAGTTATGGTAAATGGTCTGCACTTATATAGTGCTTTTTTAACCTTAGCGGTTCTACAAAGCGCTTTACACTGGTTCTCATTCACCCATTCTCACACACACACACACACTCACTCACACACCAGTGGTAGCAGAGCTGCCATGCAAGGAGCTAGCTTGACATCGGGAGCAACTTGGTGTTCAGTGTCTTGCCCAAGGACACTTCGACATGTGGAGTCACGTGGGCCGGGAATCGAACCGACAACCCGCTCTACAACCTGAGCCACAGCCGCTAATTAGTTATTAGTTATCTAATCAGCCAATCATGTGGCAGCAGCACAATTCATCAAATCATGCCAAATCAGGTCAAGAGCTTCAGTTAATGTTCACATCAAACATCAGAAAGAAGAAAAAGTCTGATCTTTGTGACTTTAACCGTGACATGTTTGTTGGTACCAGATGGGCTGGTTTGAGTATTTTATAAAATTTTATAAGATTTTCACACACAACAGTCTCTAGAGTTTAAACAGATTGGTGCAAAAAACAAAAAACATCCTGTGTGCAGAGGGTCTACAGGCTGAAACACCTTGTCGATGAGAGAGATCTGAGCTGAGGTCTGAGCTGAAGTCTATAGTAACTCAGTTAATCACTATTTACAATCGTCTTGAGCAGAAAAGCATCTCATTATGCAGAAAACATTGAGCCTTGAGGTGGAGGAGATACAACAGCAGATGACTACATCCATTGGGTTCCACTCCTATCAGCAAAGAACAGGAATCTGAGGCTATCGTGGGCACAGGCTCACACAAACTGCACAGTTGAAGATTAGAGAAAATAAAATCACATGGTCTTTTATCCAATCTTTACCTGATGATATCCTCAGATTCTTGTTCTTGTTATTGTGCTGCTGCTAGATGATTGAACGATTAGATAACCACATGAACGTGCAGTTGTACAGGTGTTCCTAATAAAGTGAACCGTGAATGTAGTGTTTGGTTATTTAAAAAAAGAGAAAAAAAATGTTTTGCCACCTTGTAGTATTAAAAAAACTTCATGATTTCTTTGGAAACAAGTTCAATGAATTAAATAGAATCTAAGCCTATAGACATGAATTAGTTTACAGATGTACCTAAATCTCATCGATTCATCTATTAATGTTAACATCATGTTTTTTGTTCACTTGCTTTATGTAAACTGCGATGTCTTTATTTTTCAGAGAGCTTTTGCATTTGCATCCAGATCTTATTGCGTCCCCTGTGTTGGGCTCTTATGGTGGGATCAGAGTTGTACTGGCTGTAGGTATAGCGTACACATCTACGCTTCATAGCTGTTCTGTTCAGTTCCACTTTACGACTGTCGTGCCACGTTCTGTGTACGTGTTCATTTGTATCACACGTTTGCACGAGAACCTGTCGATACACCTGTACGTGAGAGTGCGTGTAAGTGATCATGTGCGTGCGAGCGTGTGCGTGCCTTGCAGTCTGTGCTCAGGCATGCTTCGTGAGAAGCCAAATAACTGGTGCACATTCCAGGCATTCTGTCAACTCTCTTCCTCTGCTGGAATTAAGCCAGCGTAAAACAACAACACAGAACGGAAGTGTCAAGCAACGCTAACGAGGTGCCCATCTATTAGCCCTGCTGGTTTGGATCAGGAGAGCGTGACAGGAGCAGTTTATTCATGCTGAGTACGAGTTATTAGACTGTAGACTGAGCCTGTCGTGCTCGTAAATAATTGACTATCCTGCACTTGTGCAGTTATGTTTTGCACATTTGAAGACAAGGGTGAAAGATGAATGTCAGTAGAAATATGAATAGAATATGATTTTCATAAATATATATACAGTTGTGCTCAAAAGTTTGCATACCCCTTGCAGAATCTGAAATCTTAATACTGTTAACAAAGTAAGAGGGATCGTAAAAATCCCATGTTGTTTTTTTTTTATTTAGTATTGTCCTGAATAAGCTATTTCACATAACAGATGTTTAAATATATTCCACAAGACAAGATAATAGCTGAATTTATTTAATAAATTACCCCGTAAAAGTTTACACACCCTTGACTATTAATACCGTGTGTCGTTACCTGGATGATCCACGACTGTGTTTATGTTTTGTGAGAGTTGTTCATGAGTCCCTCGTTTGTCCCGAGCATTTAAACTGCCCACTGTTCTTCAGAAAAATCCTCCAGGTCCTGCACATTATTTGCTTTTCCAGGATATTCTGCATATTTGACTCCTTTCCAACAGCGACTATATCATGATGAGATCCATCTTTTCACACTGAGGACGACTGAGGGACTCGTACACAACTATTACAGGCAACACATTAAGCGCCAGGGGGGTGTAAACTTTTAAACAGGATGATAGGTGTAAATTGTTAGTATTTTGTTTAAAGATCTTTTTTTTTCCATTTAGTACTGCCCTTCAGACGCTAAATAAGATAGATACGTGTCTCCCAGAAGACAAAATACTTTAAACAGACCATCCACAGTAACCTTTGACTCACACGTTTGTCACTGTGAACTTTCTCCTAGATAATGTTTTTCAGGAGAGGCATCATCCAGGCTTATGCAAAGAGCCACAATTTGCAGGTCAGTCAGTGTTTAGGTCATCCGATAGTACATTTTCTTTTAAGTGTTTAAGTTAAACATTAGTACATTGTTTTGGAAATATGAACTGTTTTTTGTCTAAGCCTTGGTTTATACTGTAATATTGACTATACAGTGCCATCCACTAATATTGGCACCCTTGCTAAATACTGTATGTAAAATTTCAGTGGGAATGTACTTGAAATATATTTTTCTCATGTGAATTCGTAGGGGTGCTAATAATTGTTGCACACCTATATTTAACAAATATTTTTTTTTGGATAAACCTGTGTTGTTTGCAATTGTTTGATATCCTTGAGAGTAGAGTATTTTTGTGAATGTTTTGAACAAAAGGTTAAACAACAAAGACAATTTTTCACAGCCTTCTTTGCTCATATTTACCAAGGGTGCCAATATTAGTGGAGGGCACTGGATGTGGTATATATTGTACAGATAAATGACAATTTAAAGGGAAAAAAACAACATAATGACCGAAGTTAGAAATAAATGGCAGAAAAGGGTTGATTTCAAAGTATACGCAGTCAAAATAACTATATTTTCAAAATTTTACTGTTGGTTTTAGAGCTCGGTCTCTTCTTATGACATTACAAAAATCTCATATACAAATCAGTGACAAATTAAAGAAAAGAACATCAAGTTTTACCAATTTAGGCCACCATGAGCCACCAGAACAGCTTCAGTTACCATGACTGGGCTTGTGCGATATTGATCTTTCCCTACTCACAATTTTCCATTTTAAATTATCCCAATAAACAGGAACTCTGGAAATTGCAAAAACCCCAACATATGTTTATAGAATTTAGTTCACATTAATAACCACACGGGTTACTTGAGAGCGTGTGAGACGTGGGGAAGGGGGCGGGGCTTTCAGGAAGGATCTGTTAATATCGGAGAGTTGAAAACACCTGCACAAATAATTCCAGATTTACATGTTGATTGGCTCATCTCATTGTTTACAGGGGAGGAAAAAAACCTGCTTTTTCTTGTGTATTTTTGAGTAAAAAATGTTTGTGGAGCTCCACGGTGGCTTAGTTAGCACGTTTGCTTCACCTCAGAGGTTGGGGTTCGATTCTCGCCTCCGCCTTGTGTGCCCAGAGTTTGTGTGTTCTCCCCGTGCTTCAGGGGGTTCCTCCAGTTTCCTCCCCCAGTCCAAAGACATGCGTTGTAGACCAATTAGCATCTCTAAATTGTCCATAGTGTGTGAGTGTTTGTGTGTGCGCGATTGTGCCCTGCGATGGGTTAGTACCCCGTCCAGTGTGTCCTGATAAGTGTCACGACTGCATAATATTGTGTAGGGACAATAATATCGTTATATCACACAGGCTAGCCTTGGCAAAGATTCTACCAGCTGTATGTAAAGACTGTACTGTAGGCTGTCTTGCATATGTCTGTATCATGCTGTATACTTATTTAAATTTCATATTATCTGCACAGTTATTTCTTCTTCTGCAGTATTATTTGGACAGTTTTTGGAGTTTTTTTACAATTCTGTACACAACATGGACTTCGGATGTGAAATACAGTATGAAAACTGTGGAAACTATACGGGATATGAAATTCCTTTTTGGTGAAAGTTTTTGGAATTTTTTTTGGATATTTAGTATATTATACGCGATACGATTTTGGCTCATAAGGCAAAGATTCGATGTTTGGCAATACCACTGAATCTGCTACGGTGCGATACATTTTCAATTTAGTAGCCTCCGATCGATACGTTCGACTCTGGGCTAAGTCTACTGTTAATTTGTGAATAAAGATATGTAAGGGGTAATTTAAGTATCATTTATGTATATCATTTATTTAGTTATCAGTTATCAGTTATCAGCAAATCACCTTGCTAGCCTGTTTACCTATTTATCAGTTTAAATGTTTGAATTATTTGTTACACAGCAGTTGTCAGTCCTTTTATAATAATAATCGATGTACTGTACAGTATAAGCATTTATAATTGATTGTTCCCTCAATTCAATCACTGCTTTTTAAATTGATGCATCGATCTTAATTGTCCGATCGTTACAGCCCTAGTCACGGTTCACACTTATTAAGTTTTCTCTGATTATTGATATTCTCATTTTGAGTTCAGATCGGTTCTCCTCAGAGAGTTCTGCCTAGCATGCTGCAGACGTGTCTGTCTTACTCCCTCACTGCTCGACTGGCACCGAACTGGAACAGAGCAGGACAATATTTAATCGCAGGTACAATAAATAAAAGAGGGTGGGGGAGGGGCGGGGGGGGGAAGATGTGGTGTATAAATGCAGTCATTTAAATCTTTTGAATTTTCTTTCAGGATAAGACTAGCGCTTCCATTTCTGTTGGGAATGGAACTGGCTTTAATATGATGACAAAAATTAGTTGGATGTCATTCAAAGGCCTTCAGCCTTAAAGCTGTGAAGGTTTTTACATGGTCTCATTCTGTCCTCGCCTTTGTTCTGACTGGGCAACCTTCCAACTGTCACTGTTTATATAACAGTTATACACCATCTGTCTTCATGAGAGTCTCTAATATCTGGGAATATAGAGGTAGAGTGCCTTCTGAAAGTATTGGAACAGCAAGGATAATTCTATTGATTTGCCATACATTGAGATAAAAAGATGAATATGAGACGATAGATCAGAATTTCATCTTTCATTTCCTGATATTTACATCTAGATGTTTTAAACAGCTTAGAACATTGCAGTTTTTGTTTGAACCCACCCGATGGGTGTTTCTTGCTGCCCTGTTATATTGATTGTGTTAAAGAATTAACAGCCCTAGGTTTCACCTGTTAAGACTGCATTTGTTGTTAAAAAGGATAAGCAAACATGAAGACCAGAGAGCTTTCTATGGGAGAAAAGCAAGCCATTTTAAAGCTGAGAACAGAGGGAAAATCTATCAGAGCCATTGCAAAAGCATTGAGCATAGCCAATACGACAATTTGGAAAGCTGAAATTCTGATCCATCGTCTAATATTCAACTTTTAAGCTGAAACCCAAATATCATCAATATGTAGTGTGGGGGGGGAGTATTGGCGTTGCTGTTCCAATACTTTTGGAGGTATTAATAGGCACCTGTGTAGTAAAGATTCTGTATTCATCATACGTATCACACTACTGTATGCTATCTCATAGGAAGTTACCTCCAGAGTCTAAAGGTCTTTGCCGGTGTGCTGTTTCTGTAGTTATTCTGCTAAAGTTTAATCCATCCTAACGTCACATTGACCTTGGACCTTCTTATCTGATGAACGCTGTCATTAATGGATTGGTCCCAACGAAACCCCTTCTCTTGAAATATTCAAATCTGGACCTTGAAATAAATTCTATAAAATTGTTGTTAATATATATGTAATGTCTGGACCTCAGGAGCGGTGATGTACATACTTTTGTGTTCACTCCATCTGTTGTAGCATGTGTTACTTTTAAAAGTTTATTACAGGTAATAATACTGATAGCAGTTACTAACACTTTGGTATAATGTTTGATTGACAGACATTTAGTACTGATATGAAAAAAAAAGTTGAATATTTTCCAAGGGGAGAAGTTATGGCACACATATTCCTTTACCATTAATAAAGCCTAAGGTGATGCAGGTGTAAAAATGAAATGTTTGTTTTCACTTGAAATATGCTGAATTGTTTTTTATTTGATCTGTTTGCTATATTTATGACTTAAGTAATCTAATAAATCCAAAATGTGTATATCTGTTGTTACCAAAAAATGCAGTGCATACATAGGGTAACATCTAGACAAACATAGACATGGGCAGTGTAAACATAGGGATATTGATTTTGAACAGACACACAGTGTGAAGAAAGGAATATTGAGTGTAATTTTCATTTTTTGGTGACACAAGTGATGATGACATTGATTTGCATACGCAATAAAATTTGCATGTTGCACTTGTATATGTTGCTATATAACTTATCCCAAAGATAAAACAAACAGTGATCATGGAGGTGTCTCACTGGGAGAGAGTTGTGTTTGGTGTTAAAATGTGGCCCTGTTTTCTTGTATCCTTGTACTGGAGGTCATTTCATGTTGAAACTGCACATTATTGGCCTTGATGTTGAAACTTTGAATTCTTCCCATGACTAATAACTTCAGAGATATCCTTAGTGTTTAGGGTTACTATCAGTGTTTAAGTCAGATTCTTGTCTCACTGTACAAATTCATAAAATTCTCATAAATGCTAATGTCTTTAAAGTTGTTTTGGGTTTTTTTTGCAATCTTTTTTTTGTTTTTTTTAATCTGTGTTCTGCAGGAAAGGACTTCCTGTCTGATTCTAGCAAACGCATTGCTGTTGGTAGGTATGAGTCTCTTAGTTTTCAAATACAAAACAATACTCTGACTCGTATCTGCTGTTAGAAGTTGTTCAGATAACTCGTGCAGTTATCTGATCAGTCAGTTATGTAGACTCAGTTGAGGTTAATGTCATGAATCTACACAGAATAGGTCCTAATATTGAAGTGTGTAGAACCAATGTACTATCCAAAATGATTTATGAATGAAAACATTGTTGTGATTACATAAGTATTCACCCCCATCGCTGTGAAACGCCTCATTTTGTTTTGGTGCAACGACGTGCCATCGGATGTCACATAATGACTAAGTAAGGAGAACATTATTGAGAGAAGCAAGCAAGAGACCAGGGGTAACTCTGAAGGAGCAGGAGATCTTCAGTGCTCAGCTGGGACAACAATACACAGTACAATCCTAAAAGATTGGCTTTATTGAATAGAAACAAGAAGAAAGCCGTTATTAAAAATCAGCGATATGAAATCCTGTTTGGATTTTGGCAAAATGCATCTTCAAGACTCTTCTCTGGTATGATGATGATACCAAGATTAAAATTTTTGGTCCCGTGTTGGCTGAAACCCAGAAATGCTCATTACCCATCACACTGTGAAGCATGGTGGTGGTAGCATTTTGTTGTTCCGATGCTTTTCATCAGCACTGACTGGGAAATTTGGTCAGGGTTGAGGGAAAGATGGATAGGCATATATGGGTCAATCTTAAAAGAAAACTGCTTGAGATTTGAGACAGGGTTCTCCTTCCAACAAGACAATGACTCTAAGCATACTGTCTATAAAGCTATATCCGAACGTTGGTTCAAAACCAAGAGTGTGTTAGAAGGTCAGTCAGATTGAGGTCAGTCAAAGCCCAGACCTCAAGCCTATTGAGAAGCTGTAGCAAGACAATTGGAAATTGTTGTTTACCATCATTCGCCATTCATGTATCTGATAGCGCTTGAGCAATTTTGCCAAGAAGAATTGGCAAGAATATCAGTATCCAACGCTGATAGAGACATATCCCAGAAGATTTGCATCTGTAATTGCAGACAATGTTGTTCTACCAAGTATTAACGCAGGAGATTAATACTTCTTCAACTAACAAATGTCTGCTTTCTTGCTTAATCAACCTTCATATCACTACATGAAGAGTATTTTTTACCTTGAAATGTTAGACATAAAAATCCCAATGTTGGGGGGGGGAATACTTATGCAAAGCAATGTAATGTTTTTAACAACTGTTTATTCTGATGGTGGATGGTTTTGTCGACAGTCATGGAGCTGAATGTGAATGAGACCGAACTGTGTGTCAGCGTGGAGGCCAGTACTATAAGACTTCCTCCTGTAACCGTAAGAAACAGCTCTGACGTGCATGTAATGCTGTGCCCTTTAATAATGATTTAGTGTGTGACATAGTAAAACTGTTGGGTATGTTTCACGTTTTTCTTTTTCTTCATTTTGATTAACTTTATTTTATATAAGTGGTTGGGTAGAAAAGAACTGGACACGTTAAGTATCCATGTATTTTTCAACATGCTGGATATTCTTGTTGCACAAGTTTCACCATATTAACTCCCAGGAATATGGTATTGTATTACATGGGGTCTTTAAAGGGTTAAGTTTCTATGCACACACACACACACACACACTCTGAGTAACACATGCGTGTGATCAGACTCGCACAGATACAGCCTAAATGCAAAACAGTAGCCACAAAGCAGATAGTCAAACTATGAAATACCATAAACTTAATGAATGCTACAGAGCATAGCAAAAAAGGGAATACACTTAGATATACACTCACCGTCCACTTTAATAGGAACCTGTACAGCTGCTCATTTATGCAGTCATCTAATCAGCCAATCATGTGGCAGTAGCACAATGCATAAAATCATGCAGATACAGGTCAAGAGCTTCAGTTAACGTTCACATTAAACATCAGAATGGGTGGGAACGTGTGATCCGTGACTTTAACCGTGGCATGTTTTTTGGTGCCAGTGAGTGGTTATTTGAATTTCTATATCTTTCCTGGCAGCTCAAACCAATCTGGCCATTTTCCTCTGGCCTCTCTTATCAACAAGGCGTTTCCACCCATAGAATTGCCGCTCACTCAGTGCTTCTAAGTAAACTCTAGCGACTGTTGTGTGTGAAAATCCCTGGAGATTAGCAGTTTCTGAAATACTTAAACAATCCCATTTGGCACCGACAGCCATGCCATGGTTAAAGTCACAGAGATCAGACTTTTTCCCCATTCTGGTGTTTGATGTGAACATTAACTGAAGCACTTGACCTGTATCTGCATGATTTTTTGCATTGTGCTACTGCCATATGATTAGATTGGCTGATTAGACAACTACATAAATGAGCAGGTATACATATTCCTATGAAAGTGGACGATGAGTGCACGTATGCACACACACACACACACACACACACACAAACTGTGAAAGTTTCATCAGTGTTTACCTATAATAAGTGGATAAAACAATGATCCTGGTCCATGACATCATAATAAAAGCTCTGGAAGCCAGAATGTGGTCTAGATCTTGGCTTAGTTCACAGCCAAGTCAACATAAATCAAAGCCCATAGCAAACAGAGAGGGTGGGAGGAGTTCAGTGAAAATTCCTTTAACACCTTTGTCACATTTAAGTATTATGACCTTTAATCCTAGTCAGGTCATTCCTGGATGAGGCAAATCACACGCAGCACACATACACTTTTGTCACACATTACATCTGTATGAAAGGATTTTTCCTGCATCGTGTACTGTACTGTACATCAGCTAAGTTTCAGGCTCCCTCCAGTGTTAAGAGGTGTACACGCTGTGCTTAAGCTTCCATCCTCCACACACATTTTATCCTAGTAGTGCCCGGATGTTGTGTGCAATTCAAGTAAATAGCATAGAAGTGCAGAAATCTGTTATTTAGTGTCTGCTTGATGTTTATTTATTTCTGTGATTAGTCTGCGATTAGTTGTTTATTGACTGACTAATCTGTCACCAGCTGAGAGACTTCGATGTTCCAGCTCTTGTGATGGAAAGATTTCTGAATAACCGAGAGACAGTTCTCCACACCAAAGCACCAAATAACTGGTGCTACGTTCTCCCAAGGTGGGTTTCTTCTATACAGTATGGTTTGTCTGTGAAATCCATATTTAGTCATATTAATACAATCATTATTTATATTTTTACATTTTGATGGTATTGTGTTAAGCTGGGTTTACTCTCTATGTACAGTGGCAAGAAAAAGTATGTGAACCTTTTGGAATTTCATGATTTTCTGAATAAATTTGTCATAAAATGTGATCT
>JANDJT010000001.1:29827532-29842945 GCA_024331685.1 Stegophilus panzeri | reverse complement strand
TTTTGGATGAGAGTAGAGGCTTTTTTCTTGAAACCCTTCCAAACATCTTGTGGTGATGTAGGTGACTTCGGATTGTACTTTTGGAGACTTTCTGATCCCAAGACGCAACTAAATTCTGCAATTCTCCAGCTGTGATCCTTGGAGATTTTTTGGCTACTCGAACCATCCTCTTCACAGTGCGCTGAGACGATATAGATACACGTCCAATTCCAGGTTGATTCATAACGTTTCCAGTTTTTTATATTTATATATATATATATATATATATATATATATAAATGGGAGTATACTTCAAATATCTTTTTCTCATATGAATTTATAGGGGTGCCAATAATTGTTGCACACCTATATTTAACAAAGATTTTATTTGATAAACCTGTGTTGTGTTTGTAATTCTTTGATATCCATGAGAGCAGAGTATTTTTGTGAATGTTTTGAACAAAAGCTCAAAAGGCTAAACAATAAAGACAATTTTTCACAGCCTTCTTTGCCCTTATTTAGCCCTTATTTAGCAAGGGTGCCAATATTAGTGGAGGGCACTGTATACAACTTTTTACACCACTAAATTCTCAAATCTCAAATGATTGGTTTGAAGCTGATCATTGACTAAATTTGTTCAGCATCTCTGACGGCTATAATTCAAATCACAGTTGTTGTTGTTTTTTATTTTTTATTAATGTGCTCATTCTAATACAATAACATCTCCATAGTAACAACTCATTCACAGGGACTTGTCAGATGCCTCGCCTAATATAAGGCTAATAATAAACGGATTAACAAAACGTTTTTTGTTTTTTTTGTTTTTTTAGAAAGGAAAATGTGTAATTGTTGATATGGTGAAGTTTTCTGTAACACGATGTTTATTTACCATTTATGGAAGGAGTCAGCAGTGCCAGCACTTTGTAATGGTCGGTATGTTTTCCGGCCACGAGAAAGTCTTCACTTTCTCCATAACATGACAGGCTGCATTAGTTAGAACTTAGAGAGGAAACAATGAGGGGTGCTGGTGAGGGGACGACTTTTTATAGCTGCTATATTGAAATAGATAACAGGAACTAACTTGTCTCATTTTTCAACATTAAATGTAATTAAAAAGCGCAATGTATTGTTCATTATTGAATTAAATGAAATTACAAATTTGTAGTAGAGTGGTGGTGAGCACGCTTGCCTCGCATCTCCGGGGATGGGGGTTCAAATCCTGCCTACTCCCTGTGTGCACAGAGCTTGCATGTTATCCCCGTGCTTTGGGGGTTTCTTCTGGTAGCTCCGGTTTCCTCACCGTGTCCAAAGACATACATTGTAGGCTGATTGGAATTTCCAAATTGTCCCCGGTGATGGGTTGGTACCCCGTCCAGAGTGTCCCCCGCATTGTGCCCAGAGTTCCCTGGGATAGGTGCCACGTTCCTCTGTGACTTTGTGTAAGATAAGCAGTATAGAAAATGGATGGATGAATAGTAGAGTAGTAGAGTAACAGTTGGCAAATCTCTGTGGTATAAGAAAAATAAAATACTTCAGGAAGTCTGTTATGTGGGGGGAAACAACTTCAGAGTGTAACAGTAACTCCATTTCACATCAGTCTCCCTGTTGTTGATCATTTTCCCACAACAGCATGACCTAAGGTGGTTTATTCTTTACATGACTAAGTCAAAGAGAGATCAGTGTGGAAGTCAGTGTTACAGACTGGAGGTATTGTGTATTCATTTTCTCTCAGCTGGGAAAGATCAACACAGCGACTCTGCAGGCCTGGCTGAAAGGTCAAGGCATCACTGTGCGTTCAAAGGACAAGAAGGAGGACCTGATCTCAAAGGTCATGCAGTGCCTGAGTGAACCATGAGGCAGGGAGTCGGCATCCAGACAGCTCCTGCAGGTTTAGAGTTCCTCTCTCAGGTAATCCACACCAGAGCAGAGGTCTAGCCTGTAGCGCTTTTCCCTTATGGCACTCAACATGAAGGAAGGAATAACATGAGCTGCCTATGAGTTGTGTTGTGCTTTAGCTTTTTTTTTTTTTTCTTTTGCTCGGCCAAGTTCAGCACGATGTTACGTTAGGCTCTGAGCAGAAACGACTCGATCTTATAGACTGAACGCTGGTCTAAGTTAAGAATATATGAATGTAGATTTCTCTCTACGAGGTTTGAACTTGTTCATTTTGGTTACTTTGTGATACAGTTGTACAATTAAATATAAAACAAGGCCATCAGTTGTTTTATTTTTCCCAAATTGATATTATAACATATTGTGATGTGAAAAATCTGAATACAAAAATGTTTCCTGTTCTGTGCTGTTTTCATCATTGGTTTCTTCCTTCTTGGTTTAGTGTTCATCTTTAAATATCTTCAGCACTTTTAACGCAGTCTAATTTAGCTTTGTACTATCACTAAGATCTAGCAAGAAGTTTGATATCCAAAAGCACACAGAGAATTTCAGATGACCACGGGTGCTGCGTGCTGGCACGCCTTCGAAGCGTTTACTGCAAGCATGACAGAAAGCTTGGATGGCTTGGCTCATGTCGGCTCTAATGATACACGCAACAGAGGAGCGTGACTGAAATGGAAATTGGCGCAAGTCACTTTGATGGCTAATGAAGGAAGCTTTCAGAAAGTCCAAAGTCAGCTAGCCTTTTTAACACTTCTGACTAAACAAGGGCTAATGACTGGTTCAAATCTTTTTCAGTGAATAGAGTTCCTCTGTAGGTTACACTGGTTTCTCGTGCATTTGTAGGGTCTGCTTGTCCAAGCTTTTTGGGATTTTCTACAGTATATCTAAGATAGATCAAATTTGAACCAGACATCCTTCTTCCTGTGTTTAGAATCACGTCCTATAGTCTATCATAATACTTTATGGCTGTGACAGCTTGTTCGTGACAGTGAAGTCAGGTTATTTTTTATTTTCGAGAACGTATGAGGATGTCTGTGGGTTTAAGATTACCAGGAAATTCATGGTTTAAATCTTTCACAGAAAGTGGCCCTGTGCCAGGAAGTGCATGGAAGTTTTAAGAGTAAGACTGAATTTTTTAAAATTAGTATTCTTCTTCTTACCAAAGCCTTTTGGATACATCAGTAGTTTCATTAATTTTGTTAATCAGTTAATGAAACTGCTATATGAATTATACTCGAGCGACCCTCTTTGGCATAGCGGTGAAGGGAAACATGTTTTCGTTCATTTTTCGAGCAGCCAGAGGCCGGCATGTTTCCACATCCGTCTGCTGCTTCAGAGCGATGGCTCTTCAGAAGCATAATTTGAACAGTATTCGCCACAGGGCACATATACACATTCCTCTATATGAAACGTGCAGAATCATGCTCCAGTATTCCTGTTCATACCTCTGGGCAACTATTTACCTGAGTGCTGACCCGGTGTACATGACATAAAACCTTCACACTAAGTTCTGTATAATTGCTGTGTTTATCATGGAATCGTTATTATTTATGATGTAAAGAATGATGAGATGACGTTAGAGAGATGAATGGAGTTTGTTGCTGTTCTGACAAAGCCCTCTGCCTCCAAGACAAAAACTAGCTTGCTGTTAAAATCTGGGTTTCAAAAAAAAAAAATGTTTCTGGGACTGAGAGAAAAAAAAAATGCTTTTAAATAAATGAATTAATTAAGTAAGTGAAATAATAATAATAATCAGGCACACTTTATTTGCTGAATGCAGGGTATGCAAAAAAAATTCAAATAAAAAATAAAAACTAGTTTTAAAGGATTTTACTAACAAGAGTGTCTATTTTAGAAACAATTGAATGTGATCTAAAAAAAAAATAATAATAAATAAATAAAACTTTTTATGCATTTCAAGGTTTTCAATATGGTTGTCCCAAAAGTCTCCACACATAGGGGACTACAGTATATACACCAGCGCCACGTCGGTTGTGCCGTCGTCAGTGGATGTTCATGGACGTTTACTTCTGGGTTGGTCTGCAACACTTCCAGTCTTTATTGATTTGTTAAAAAGTTTGGCAACAGTGTCGTGTGTGATGTGTTTCCTGTTTAAGTCCATCACAACTTTGCAACAGTTTCCCCATCCAGCCATGAGAATGATTTCAGTACGCATCTGGGAGCAGTATTACCATGCATGCTGGCCCTCTGGCTGTGTCTTTGCCTTTGCCCCATAGGGTGGTACTATAGGTTCTCCGTAGATCACCCACGGTGCTGTGATGTGATA
The DNA here is from genome assembly GCA_024331685.1 of Stegophilus panzeri. Taxonomy (NCBI): domain Eukaryota; kingdom Metazoa; phylum Chordata; class Actinopteri; order Siluriformes; family Trichomycteridae; genus Stegophilus; species Stegophilus panzeri. The sequence continues at coordinate 29,838,783 of JANDJT010000001.1, read as the reverse complement.
CAGATTTTCCTGCATGACCGTGTCCAGCTGCATGGCCAAAGGGAAAGGGTCTCAGAGTTTAATGTTTGTTAATGTGTTCAGTACCAAAGAGGCCAGCTTAAACAAGGAGCAGGTGGCAGCTGGCTCAATTTATCCTTCTCTGTAAGATCTAGTTAACTCTCTCATTACTAGCTCTAATGATTCTTTTTGAAAATGGACAGTCATCATGTTCAGTGCAGGTTGTTTAGTTCCAGGAGCAAAAATGATATCCTAGTGAAAATATCTTGAAGATAGGTGAAATTGTAATTATAATCCTATAATAAAAGGAAAATAAGATTATTTTGCCTACTTCTAGATTATATATATTTTTTAATTAATTTAAAACGTGTTCTTTCGCTAGGTAACTTTTCTTATTTATAATTATTTATTTCTATAAACAAGTAAAATAATCTGCTAATAAAACAAGACAGTTGCAAGTTTGAAATGAGAAATAGTAATAGGCTTAGTTCTTAGGTACATTTGGGATTTGACAGTGCAACGAAAAAAAAGTTAGTCCCCCCTTCCCCCCAAACCCAAACATGTCCTAACATAATACCCTTAAAATTAAATACTTATTCTGTTAGCCAAAGTCTTTTGGATATTTTTTCAAAAAGCAAAGATGCTAGATATATTCCGGTCAACTATGTTCTGGACAAAATAAGTAAGATAACTAGAATTTTAATAGACATCTGATTTGATAGATTTATGTAACCATGTACCAAAAGCGACAATTGTGTTAATTAACACTTTAAGGAAAACATATTTGGAGGCATAATACCTCTCTAGTTTCATAAATGTAATTCAGTGGTCCTCACGTTTTCTCAAGCAAGTCAAATTTGTATATGTTGTTTTGGAAGAAAACTACCTTGGGGGACAAACGACACCTCTGCTAATCTCTGGACACTATACATATTGTACAGTGTTCAAGTGAGTATTTTTGAAAATGAAAAATTCAACAGTAACACAGTTGACCATACGGAAACATAGTTGACGAGGTAACAGCTGACCGGACATGAGAATATAGAGTAGCAAAATGAGCAAGGATCAGTAGTTCACAGGTTATAATTACGACAAAATTCATAACATTTTTATTTATTTGTTATTGAGCTGGTTATTGCAAGTTCTTGACTGAAACAATTTCCATGTACTGTGTCCACTGAAAAGTCTAAATCCACCTAAGATTAAATCCACCTGCCTCATATTGTGTAGGTCCGCTTTGTGCCGCCAAAACAGCTCTGACCCTTGAGCATGGACTCCACAAGACCTCTGAAGGTGTGCTGTGGTATCTCGCACCAAGACGATAGCAGCAGACCCTTTAAGTCCTGTAAGTTGCGAGATGGGGCTTCCATGGATCGGACTTTTTTGTCCAGTAAATCCCACAGATGGAATTTGGAGGCCAAGTCAACACCTTGTACTCTTTATCATGTTCCTCAAACTATTCCTGAACAGTTTTTGCAGTGTGACATTGCGCATTATCCTGCTGAAAGAGGTCACTGCCATTAGTGAATACTGTTGCCATGAAGGGGTGTACTTGGTTTTCAGCAGTGTTTAGGTAGGTGGTACGTGTCAATGTAACATTCACATGAAAGCCAGGACACAAGGTTTTCCAGCAGAACATGGCCCAGAGCATCACACACACAAATCGGACAGTTTTATGTGATTATACACCTTGTTTTTGTACAAAAGACATGGCCTTTCCCACATGTAGTGGTGTGATTTGGAAAAGTATAATTTTGTACTAGGAAAATAAGCATTGGTGATATATATAGATGAAAATGTACCAACGATTATAGGATGACCCAGTAGTATTAATATTTGTGTATTGTATTATATTATATTATATTATATTATATTTAGAGTCATTACCGTGGCTCTATATATAAACCATGGCTCTGTTTGGCCCAGTACTAATGTAGTTTTTGAGCCTCAAGAGAGTCATAAAAGATTATTACTTTAATCTAATATGCATTACACATTACTCATATTGCCGCTACTTCATGCAGTTTATTCAGTTATTCTTCATGCCATATGTCTGTAGAGCTTTATTCAGCCTTTCTGGAAATGTGCTGAGGCCCGAAAGTAGCATTGTAAAAGTGCATTGTATAACTGTAGCATGTGTGAATTAGTTGTGGTTTGGAAAGTCAGGCAGAGAACGGGACAATAGAGAGGTTGTATTCAGACAGCACTGGAGCGGAAAGAGTAGGTGGATATGGGGCGACTGCATAAAAGAGTCAAGTGTATTGAAATGGGACTCTACAACGTCCATTCAGGCAGTGTCAAGACTTAGCCCTTGGCATCGTAAACCGTAGCTTTAAACTAATCTCAAGAAAACAGCTTGAAGAGTTGGGGAATGTTGTTCTAGCTCAGCCATTCTGTTCCGGTCTGTAGTGGGTGGATATTTTAATAAAACTTCCTCAGGCCTCAGATGAAAAAGACCTGAATCTCAGATGAACAAATCCATACTGTAAACAAAATCATGCTGTCACTGTAATGTTCTGTATCCGTGAAATTTTGAAAATCCACAGAACAATACAGCACACTTAGATAAACAGATTCCTTTTTTTTATTATTATTTCTTTACAAGCCAGAAGGATGAGCAATTGCAAAATATGAAATTTGTTATGAGTTCCTAGTTGCAGGGAGTCTGTAGGTTTTCCGCTGGAAACATCTGCTCACTATCACAGTGTCTGCTTTCCATTTTCGCCCAAGAACACTGATAGCTGCTGCCTGATTTCTCTCAGGCTAAATGCAAAGTAGAGCAGAGGAGTCAGTGCATGAGCCGGCCATGCTATCCATTAAGTACACCTCATCCTGCTTTATGAAGTATCATGAATGTTATAGCGATACTCCCTGGTGGTTTGCACAGGGAATGGATTTCTGGCGGTCAGTGCCAAGCATAAAATTGGTCCATTGTGTTTTTGAACTCAGTGAACTATGGCCTATATATAAGAATGGCCTCTGTTCAGAGTGCCTTGAGAAAAGGAAATGTGGATCATTTCATGATCTTTACCTTAAAATAGCAGAGAATTACCAGCCAATTTTTTTGTATTATTAGTCAGTTGCACCAGGTTGTTTCATGCCACATGATCATCAGATAAACTGACATTTATTTTTCTTAACTTGCCATATTAAGTTATTTTGTGTGGGCAGACTCTGTTTCTGGATCTGGGTAGCCGTCAGAAGCCGTCAAAAAAGCACTGTTCGATAGGGCCGTATTGAGAGTTTACTTGTGTGCATGCATTGGGGACTTAATACAGGAAGTGGTGTAGCTAAGGGGATGGATTTCCAATTTGAACCCCCAATGAAATATTTTCCAGTACCAAATGGTTATTTGTGGATAAACAATATAACACACATACAGTGCAGCTTATTATATATGTATATGCCTTTTATGTACATTGTTATAGTGCAATTGTTGCACAAAGCAGTGTTATTCATTGTCAAATAAAAATGCTTTGCCTGACAATTGTGCTGTAATGATATCATATTTACGTTCTAACTGCCCCAAACGTCAAATGACCAAATGCCAGATGGTGAGACACAGGATTAACCAATCAAAATTATGCATTTTTCAAGTTTCTTTTTGAAAACCAGTTTGTTACACTTGGATATCCAGGTGATAGACAATGAAGTACCACAGGTTTACTGCAGGAGGAGAAAATTAACCATAGCCCTAAAGATAAAAATTTAATTTCTCCCATACTACTAACATCTTATTTTTAGAAATGACCTTATTTTATAATATTTTAAGATTGGTTGATGATAGATAGATTTAAGGGCCTTAAATGGGCTTCTACTGCTGACTGGCTTCCACCCAAAATACATGATTGCTCTGCACTTATCAACAGTATAATATTACAGATCACGTTATGACCTTATTTTGGGGTATTTTCTTCTCTACACCCATGAAATTAATTCCTGGGCTTCCAACACTACTGCCAAAATTGCACAAATGGGTATTTAGACCTCAGATGTGATTAAAGATGCACACAAGAGGTGGGGTTTGTTTCAGTGTCTCAGTTCAGCGTGATTCTGAGCTTAAACTCAAGAGCAGTGTTAAGTCCAGCACCACTGTCTGACACAATATTGTGTAAAAAAAAAAAAAAAACAATGTCAACTGAAATTTATGTTTTGAGCTGCAAATATACTCAGCTAGTATTCATTCTGAAAGGACATCTATACAGACAACTTTCTCTGTGTGAGTATCTTTTGAACTAAATCCTCCAGATCTGAATATGGTCCATAATCATATCCTCTGACATTTCTTCCTTGTCATCATGTCCTTCCAACACTAATAATTATAATAAACTACAGCAACCATCATTCAGATATCAGAAGGTCAACTGCTCAATGTGTGAACTGCTTGATTGCAGGAAATTTGATACAGTTGGGGTTTTTTTGTTTGTTTGTTTGTTTGTTTTTTGTAAATTGCTGTTTTCTGAAGATCTCTGAAGATTGTTGCTTGAACAGACTTTTTTCCCTGTGCAAAAATGCTCTCTATTCTGGCATGTTTTTAATCTAAAATCAGTCCAAAGCAGTAAGCCTCTTTTTTTCTATGGTAACGTCTAAAATTTCACAGTGGATCTCTTCTTTTATTCAAAAATCATTTATTCTAATCAAACTGAGACTTTGCATTGTCTTTGCCTTCTAATTTACTGATGGTGCATTTTCTCTGCCCTTGGGGATGAATCTTGACAACAATTAGTCTTTCGTATTCTGCCTGTGCTTCTTCTGTGTGGTGCTGCTCTGTGGATGGGGGTCACTGCTGATAAAATGCTGTCTGGACATCAAGCCCTTTATTGTGCTTGACAGCTGAGCTGAGAAAGTGGAGAAGGGAAGACTAATTCTGGCACCCAGACGAGTTGATGAACAGTTCTGAATTAATGATCCCAGAGAACAGAGCCTATTGTCAGAAGCATTAGAAAAATTTCCAGTTCAGATGTGTGAAAATGCTGGCAACTTCCAGTGAATACTAAAGCACTTGGCACTGACAAATGGGACTCATAGAGCCTGTCTTTGTTCATGTGTGATCCTGAGAAATATTAATGGAAAATATCCTTGTAAGCCTTTGATTGTCAATACAAAGAAAGCCCTGTCTCCGTTCCCATTGTGAGAGATTATGAGAAATCCTTTAAATGGGAAATGCTTGTGTCATGATTGCCCAGGTGACAAGACCTGCAGGGACAGGTATGACAGATAAGATAATCCCACCTGGCAGGGCCTGGAGCACCTGACACACCTGGTCAAAACAGGAGCCTCTGATATGCTCTCAAAAGCATTTTCAAGTCTCAGCCTGATAAGACATGTCACCAAAAAATGTTGCTTGGTTGGTGTTAAATTAGCAATATGGCGCATTATACAACAATTAGTTTTGGTTCACTAATTTGATTGGATGAGTGGCATAGCAAGAGTGCTTTTATTTAGTATAAATATAATTTTTCACTTCGCATTATGATGTTTCACTGTTTGTATCACTCCGCCATGTACAATTCCACTTCCCAGTACAAAACGGTTACTACGATAGAGTTAGCGACATCATCAATGGCAAACGATACATTTTTCATGAATATAACTTCTGAAAGCTCATCAGATGAAAAGGAAGAAGGGAAGCCATTTTCACCAAATGCACCGTTAATAGGAATGTACAAATCGGTAGGACCTAGCTGGCCACCTAACAAAGGGGCTATGAGCGAGTGTGGCTTCTTCTGGATCTATTTCCATTCACGGAGCAAAAATAAACAAATTATTCGGCCATATTGTGTCTGAAATGTCAGTTACTCGATATTAATTTCATAAGCAAGTATGCGGATATACTGTATATCGGCACAGCTGTGATTACCTCTGGAGCTTGTGGTTATGGCCAAATCACAGCCGGGCTGATATTCAGTATAACCGCACTCTTGCTTGGGGCTTTCTGGAGTGTTCCTCACTCTGATCGATCATTGACTCCTGTCTAGTTTGTTATAATCACTATTGTTTTCCTTAGTTTGGTAATCAATGTGTTCATGTAGCATTATTATTATTATTATTATTAAGCTATATTTCCCTGCTTTGCCAAGTTGCCTAGTTTGCCTTGTTTTTATATTCTGACCCAGTTTGCCTGTTTGTTTGTTTTTTTCCAATCTAATGTGGCTCCTCCTGAGTTGTCTGTTGGATTTATGAGCCTCAAAATGCCCAAATAAATGTAAACTAACACTGGTATCCTACAGCTTTGGTTGCCATGCCTGCATCAGTGACCATATTCTGATTAAAGACATACTAGTTCTGAAATGTGAAGCATATATATGGCCTGGGATTGCAAAGCCTAGCACAGTTGTGGTAAATCTGTTCAATACGTACCTCCTTACTACAAAAAGTTTCACTTAAGATTGTCTTTTTGCCAAGTTGCATTTCATCAGGATAGCTCAATGGAAGCTATTCTTTCTCTCGTGTTGGCAGACTCTTAAAGCTTGAAGCATCCTCTTGACTGAATGGACTTTCTTTTGATGAAAAGACGGTTATTGTGGGTGATCATCTGTATTCCTCACATAAAACTACTTCTCTGTACATCTTGAATGCGTCTTAAATATAGAACTGTTGTCACTTTAATAATACGTTGACATACATGATATATGATTGAAAATGTGCTGAATGTGCATTATGTCCCAATAAAGAAAAAAATGGCTTCTTACCAGCTATTGAAATTTGTATGGTTGTTTTAACAAAAAAGAACAATGGAAACCTAATGAAAGGATATTCTAGGAAATGAATAGTTTTCAGTCCGAATCTTCCAAAGCCAAAAGCTGGGCTTTGTTGTCGGTTTTCTATAGGCCTCCTCAGTGATCTTCACCATTTGCTCTGCTTTTGCTGGCTCAAGCATCTCTTTCAGTGAGCGAGCTCTTTCTTTATTGTGTTTCTCTGATCTTTTATTGTTGTTGACAGTTGCCAATGGCATCACCCTGAGAGGAGAAAGTGGGAAAGTCTTCACATCTCTAAGCAGGCCATATTGGGTGATTGCTGAGAATCGATCAAAGGCACTGGCTAGTTGAAAATTGATGTCCGGTGTCCTTGAAGTGAGGCTCCCTACTGATTTCACTCTCCCGCTCTCTCTAATTAGTACAATGTTTCACTTGCTCTGTGAGTCTATAAAGCCCTCTTTGCTTTTTTCCCAGGTGCTAATTCAAGAAAATTGAACATTAAATTAAGTTTCGTGATAGGGTTTACATTTGCAACATTTCTCTCCCATCCCAGAGTATCACAAGCATCTATTTTACAACAGACATGTCACTATCCATCTAAGGCATTATTAAATACAGATTTTCTTGCAATTACCTGCACTCCTTTTTTACGCAAATGCAAGGTTCATTACTCTCGGTTAGGATGGTGGCAGGCAGCCAGATTATTTAAAAAGCAAGCCATTTCTCCAGCAGTTCTTTAATGATTTCTCAGAAACTGCCAACGTGATGTTTTGACCAGGTGATGAACCTCCTAGATTTGAGACAAACCACAGCAATCAACCCTGCTCCATTTTTCAGGTAATTTAAAGGGTTTGCGTGTACACGTACAGTATATGACTTGTGTGGTGAAAGCACTATACACAAGGTGATCACACATTAAAACCTAACACATTAAACAGCCGTTGTGGTGTTTCAGGAAAAAAGGTGAATTTGTTACATCCAGCTTTTGATTATGATCCTAGTAAATTATATTAACCTTTGGTTCAAATACACTGTAGTACTTGTTCTATTGCTTTAGTGTAATTTGTACTGCACCCCACAAATACAGCTGCTCCAGCAGATTTTCCCATGAAAGGTCAAGGGAAATGGTCGGGAACATGAGCTAATTCGACAGAGAAACTAGCGCTTTAACTTGCATGCCCTACCCACCCAGGAATGCACTATTTCTCATCAATTTCACATGGCCAGTCTAGTGTAACGAATGGCAAAGCTGATGATTAGCAACTAGGATACAGGAAACAGAATTCCGAACGTAATGAGGAATGCAGAACAATGAGATATTCTGACATGGAAATGAATCTTCTATTTGATAACTTTTATAGACCTAATTATGCAGATGAATTGATTCTGGCAAGTCCTTGACTCGTGGCTTTACATCAAATTAAAGAGCAGGGAAAAAAAAAAATTAACTGATGGAATCAGTACCGCTCATGCTCCTCACTTTTATATTGATAGCTTGATAAGTTTTGCCCGTAAATGCCACCGGAAATAAGTTTTATGAGCACAATTTGTTTTAACCTCGAGCGTTTTCTCCTTCTCTTGTTGAAGTGTAAGTTACACACACAGACTCACTTGTTACTGTTCGTTGTTACTGTTCAGTAGAGGGCCCTTTTCTCCTTGTACAAGGAATAGAGCAACAGGGTTGAACCACACTGCAAGTGGAAATTTATAAATTTAAGTGGAAACACTCCAGGGAGTGAGAGTGTTATTTCCTTCGGGTCTATCAACATGTCCTTGATATGATATCTATTTATACAATACGTAGTTCCGTTCCACTAATTTGACTGGTCGTGTGGTGTTCTAAGAGTGCTTACTGTACTGTATATTTAGTATAACCGTGCTGGGACGTTTCACTGTGCGTATCACTCCGCTCATCTGTGTTCACCATGTACAATTCCAATTCCTAGTTCAAAACTGATACTACAGTAGTGTTAGCAACACCATCAGATGACATGGCAAATGATACATTTCATGAATATAACTTTTCCTCAGATGGATAGGAAAAGGATGGAACGTACAAATCAGTGTGAGCTAGCTAGTCAGCTAGCCGACATGCCATAAAGGGGAGTGTGGCTTCTTGAGGATCTATTACTGCAAAGATAAACAGAACATTTTCTAACATGGAATTCAATGTTGAATATTTATTGATACGTTATTAATGGTGAATCAATGTTTGTATACAGTATCCTGTTGAGTAATGGGTTTTTATACAATATCACTTAGAGATATGTAAACAATCGACATCATCATCACCACACCTGAACATGGAAACACTAGCTACAAAATGCTAACTAACTGAAAATGTCAGAAATGTACATGTATGCTAGCTCATAACCGGGCACCTGGGCACCTCTTGATTCATGCAATTTTCCAATCAACCAATCATGTGGCAGCAGAGCGATACATAAAATCACGCGGAGATACGTCAAGAGTTCCAGTTAATGTTCACATCAAACATGAGAATTGGGGAAAAAGTGTGATCTCTCTGACTTTAACCGTGGCATGGTTGGTGGTGCCAGATGGGCTGGTTTGAGTATTTCAGAAACTACTGATTTCCTGGGATTTTCACTCACAGTCTGTAGAGTTTACACAGAATGGTGCAAAACAAAAAACATCCAGTGAGTGTCAGTTCTGTGAGTGGAAACACCTTGTTGATGAAAGACATCAGAGGAGAATGACCGAACTGGTTTGAGCTGACAGGATGGATATAGCAACTCAAATAATCACTCTTTTCAACCATGATGAGCAGGAAAGCATCTCAGAAAGTCTACAATGACCTCACAGAAATTGGACAGTTGAAGATTGGAAAAATAGTCACCTTTTTCCAATTTTCATCTGTCAAGTTTTGGTAACAAAAACAACATCATACTGTATGAGCCCAGTGTTCAATAAATAATTGAATTTATTACTGATAATATTCGCAATAAACAATTCTTCCTCCACACAATGTAGTGTGTTCACAGTAAGCTTTAGTTGCTAAGCAACACAGTGGACAAAGATTAGGCTATTCCATGAACAGAACAACAGCCTGAGTGTAATAGTTTATTGGTTAAAAATCTGGTACATTAACAATACAGAATTCAGCTGTGATTTGGTCACAAGTGTGTGTATATCCAGGATTTTATAGACTTCAAACGCAGTTCAGACAATCAGACTTTAGAACCAAAGCTATCCATTTAAAAATAAATAAATAAATAAATAAAAATCAATATAAACACTATAACAAATAAGATTTGTTGAGTAATTAGATTTCTCTTTTCTTTAGGTGTACTTAATCATAAAATGTTCACTCAGTGTAAAAAGAAACTCCCATTTAAAAAAAAAAAAAAAGCCTATAAAAAAATTCATAAAAACGTTACAGAAATGAATGCTACAGAGATAGAGATTAATGATGTGGTTGAACTCTTTCTAACAGATTCATTCATATCCTCTGGGTAGAGCTCAGTGCAAGACCAGACAAATTATCTTTCAGCAAGACTGCTCATTTTGTTCATCCAAGGTATTTTAGCCTTATGATTACATAGAGAAATCTCTTACAGTTCTGATGAAACTTCAGTAGAGCCCTATTATAATTTGTTTGTTGCACTTCCATGTTTTTGTGTCCGATTCTGCACGAAATGCAGTATATTTACCTTGTGCTTACTTTGACATGTTCCCTAATCCGTTCTCTATATTAAATGACAATAGCAATGTGAGAGTGAAGTAAACTGAACGAATAGAATGATGAACATCTAAAGGCATGAAAATCAAAATGACTGTATTTCCCACTTCAGCTAGAGATAACACTAATGCTGCCTTTTCTGTTATTTAATCTGTTAACCCTTTGGTTTCAAGTCCTGAGTCTCAGAGAAGGAGCAGTACTCATAATGTCCACCAGGTTTCTTTGAGCATGTTAACACGTCACTCAACATCATGAATGTTCCACTGCACTCCAGTTCAAGGTTACTCGCCATCCCAGCCTGGTGTACTTCAGCTTGCAGTACCTCTGAGATCTACAGCTGGTTTTTAGAGATGTTCTGTGGGTTTTGGTGGAGAAGGCCTACTGCAATTATGTGCTCAGTTTACAAACATCTGCTCACAATTTGAATGACTTAGATTTGCAAATCTTTTCACAAAGGCATCAATGGAGCTGCTTCCAAAATATGAGCACTTGGAGTTTTTATTTGTATTTTGTTTAAGAATGTTGAAGAGTTAATTGTTCTTTATGGACTTGTAAAATACCAACTATCATATAACGTTTGAGATCTGGGGAAATTGTTGAATCCCAAAGAATATTAAATGTTTTTACTCTTTTTTTGTGGCAAACTGTCATTTTAGGCTTTTTTGTCGTAAGCTGTGTTTTTACTCTTTTTCATGGTAAACTGTGTGTTTACTCTTTTTTTTCATGGTAAACTATGTACTTTTACTCTTTTTTCATGGTAAAATATGTACTTTTATTCTTTTTTTCATGGTAAAATATGTATTTTTACTCTTTTTTCATGGTAAAATATGTATTTTTACTCTTTTTTCATGGTAAA
>JANDJT010000001.1:29808500-29821424 GCA_024331685.1 Stegophilus panzeri | reverse complement strand
AAAACTCATAAGGTGATATTAGTGTTTTTTATGTTGTTATGTTACTTTGTCTTATAACAGAGAAGAATCCTTATATAACACTATAGCTGAGACTATATATACATTTTATTTTATTCTGATGATACATTTTATTGTTTTGTTTTTACTAACAGGGCATTAATGAATCTTTGAGACGTCCCCTTTTTTTTAACTGTATTTTCTGTATTTAATTCATATAAGAACATTAGATTAAATTGAATTATTCTTTAACTACAATTAAAGCACCATTCCGGTACAAGTTCCCGTATTTAAAAAGCCCATATGCTGGCCAAATGAATTTAAATGAAATCAATGCTTGATCGATCATGTCTCAAATCTTCATAAATGTGCTGCTACTACAAACAAACATTAGACTAAAAAAGTCACAATAACACAATCTTGAATTAGGTCTAACAGATAAATTGTTCTTCTTCATGTATAGGCAAAGCCATATAGTATTGTACATAAAAAATCTCTTAAGTCACCTCATATGTTTTGACATAAGCCATTCATAATCATTTAGCATTCATTCATTCATTCATTCATCTTCAGTAAGTGCTTGAATCCTGGTCATGGTCACGCCGGATCCGGATCACGAAATGGGAATACATTGTGGATGGGAAATGCACACACACATTCACACACATTTATCTCTGACTGTCAACCTACCTGTACATTTTGGAGGGTAGGAGGAAACCAGTGAACCCAGAGGAAACCAACATGGACATGTAAAACTGTGCACAGAGAGTAACCCGAGCTCAGGTTCGAAACGGGGAGGCAGGAACACATAGGAATGTATGTTACAAAAGTTCAGTGTAGGAAAACTTTAAATAAAGTATTACCAAACATACTATATATGGAATTTTATAAAGAATATGCGGAAGAGTGGATTACCGCTACCCCCTGAAGTGGATTATTCTATAACTGCATTGTCTGGAGTGTGTTACTCCACTTATACCACAGTGATTTGCCAACTTTTGCAATGTTTAATTTATTAATAAATGACATGTCGCACATTTTAAAAATTTATAGTTAGATTTAATGTTCCAAGAGACTTCCAAACTTCCAAGAGACAAGTTAATTCCTGTTCTCACTTTTTTATAGCTGCGATAAAGAGTTGTTCCCTTACCAGCATCTCTCTCTCTCTCTCTCTCTCTCTCTCTCTCTCAGCCTGTCACTTTACCAAGAAACTGGAAAGCATAAACTCCTCTGTCCTGAAGATTTTCCAGAGCTGGGAAACTTTAACTTCTACAAAGTGCTTACAACAGAGACTTCTTCCATAAATGTTAAATAAATGTCTCCTAACAGAAACATCACCACATCAACGATTACACGTTTTACTTCGCTAAACAACTGCACATTTTTTTAAATCCACCAATTTAATCTGGGTTTGGTTTATATTGAGCATCCATCGTACAGGTCCGTGTGTATGAGCTGTTACGATAGAAACAATAACGTATTAGAATGAGCACATTATTATTGACTTGTCGTTCGTGCTACAGCCGGAACTACTATCCGAGTCGTGCGGGTATACAAAAATAATACACACCTTCTGACCAATCAGATTCGAGCATTCGGGTTCGGGCTGTGGTATAATTTTATAGAGAACATTCTGACGTTGGTGCTTTACAGTTAACAGAAGAATTTAATTGAATCGTGAAGCATCATAAAGAAGATTGCGTTAAGAGCGTTCTGCTGTAAAGGACATGCTGATGTCGATGTTTAAAACCAAAAACCATGTTTTCAAAAAAAAGTGTATTATTGATGCTTTACAATTAAGAGAGCATTCAAGTGTAGACCAATTGAATATTCGGAAAAAGGTCAATGTAATGTCTATGCTTTACAAATAACAGAACATTGCAAAGTTGCTGATTTGCATTTTTTTTCTGTGAGTGCATCAACACAATGTTTGAGCTTGTTTGGTGAATGGTACACTTGACATTTCTGTGCCTGTGAGGGCTCTGGGATAATTCTCTCTACCTAAGAAATTTGCACAGATGATTGCATCTCCTCATATCTAGTGATATTATCGCTCTTTCTTAGAATAGGTAAGTCAAGGTAAAAGTGTTGCTATGGAAACAGAGAAAGTGAGGTCTTAGAAAACACAAAGTGAAGAAATGACCTCAGAAGCGTTTTCTTTGCTTTTGTGTGTTTGTTTAACAGTGTGTACGATCGCTGTGAACCCTTTTAATCTTTTCACCACTAAGAAACAATGCAAGGAAAAGCCCCACCCCCCACTCTAGAACCATCAGTAATTACTTCTTTATATTTACAGCTTATTATGTTATATCAGAGCTATTTCTCTAAGTGAAGTGAGATTAAATCGCTTCAGGTTGTTGTGTTTGCTCACAGTTTTGGACAGATGAGTAGAATCAAGTGCAGACATTTGGACAGATTTATATTTAGACAAGCATCTAATGAGTTCTGTGTGATTGTGAGATCTTTACCGCTAAAATTGAAATCCACATGCAATTTTATTTCAAATTGATCGGCATGCAGTACACCACACACTTTCTATGCACCGCTGCACTTTTTATGAAACACAGCTGTGTTTTAAACCCAGTGCTGTCACTGCTAATATGCTCTGGATTTCATCTTACCTAAACTGAATATATACATTTATTGAACTATAGGGTCGGTGCATATGTTACAAACCCAGCTCAATAATCCGACAGACAGCATTACACAGCTCATTATACAAAATGTGTAACCGCTTTACACTCGTGTCATCCACATCTCAACCCAGGCTTCCTCTGCTTAAATATTCGCATTCACACACCCACGTGTCTCTTAGGACTGGAAAGCGATGCATGATTAGTGTTTCACAAAGATTAGCTGCAAATCCTCCGCTGCTACATTCCAAAGTAAACAGCTGTCATCTCGAGTCAGCCAAGGGTTGATCCGGTCAGCTAATGGTCCTGATTGCATTGACGTTAGCACATTAGTGATATTAATATCTTTTCCTAATCACCATCCATCAAAATGGTTTATTATGTGTCTCTTACTTTATCACCCCAGCTTCAATATGTGCTGATATATGTCCTATTTGGAGTGTTTGTTTTGTTTGGGTAGGACTCCAGCTCAACTATGTGTTAAAGATTGATATTTCGTCCTGCTTTAAATCGCTCAATCGCCTTGCGTGCAACTTTGAGACGTTTAAAAGAAAAATTAAAAAATTACATGCACTATTCTCTGACTTTAAACTAAGGTTATACATCGCTATAATTTGTGTGTCGTGCTTGTTAAACTTAACTGGCAAAATTTGCTGCGTAAAAACCTCGGTTTATTTGTGTAAGCAGTGTTATTGTCGCTGCGGTCACTGATTTACGAAGCTTTTAGTCCGGTCCGGACTGGATTTCCGCCAATTACCACGCATCCGTTTGAATTCCCGAGATTTCTTAACCTTGCATCATATTGGTCAGCAGCTGTTTTTAGCTTCTGTGTCTGCATGTAAACTTTCCCACCATGCGGTTGGATAATGTCCAACTATACCCTTATCTTCAGTGTTCTATTTATGTTGGGTTTTTATGTACAGTGTATATAACACATAGTATTGATGCTGGCTTTGGTTTATAATCACTGATTGGACTTTTTGCTTTTTGAGCATTCTTCCAATGCATACCCCAAAAGATCATGCCTCTAATTACAAGGTAACAAGGCTGTCGTACTAGACGTATGGACAGACTGGTAAGCCAGTCAAACTGGCTGTCTAGTGCATGTTTCCTGACACAGAGCATGTAGGGTCCAAGCACTGAACAAATAGCAGATCCAGTTAAAAAAAAGAAAGAAAAAAAAGAAAAGTCGAATGATTTCCACAGCTGAAACCTGTTTTTAATACAGTCAAACGTAATTAACTTACAGACATTTGAACAACAATTAGTTCTGCTGTGGTCACAGAGAACTACTAAAGCATTCAACATCCCCCAAATGTGGATATATATTACAATGGACACGATTGTCAAATATATTTGCACTGGCTTGATGGTGTCTTATTCTGAAAAACAAACCCAGTACTAAATTAAAACATACACTGACCTTGGTGTTTATGCTAAAGCAGTGTGTTTTATGTTACTCTTTATAATCTGCTTTGATAACAGAAGACATCTCATTAGGATATACGTAAATGCACTAAAATAACTCTGTATGCAATAATAGCTGATTTATAGCATCTGTCTGGAGGTAAATTATTCTCAGCATTCAATTTTATCACACTAAACTAACATTTTTTGGTCATTTTGTATTCACTTAAGTCACAAATGTAAAAGATTTGTGGATTTGACACTTGTTATAACCATAGCAACAACAGGGGCCGTTGTTTTTGTTTTGTTTTTAAACTTTGTATGAACTTGGCATGTAATTATAAAATAACATTCAAAGAATGGGCTTTTTAAAAATAGTACTCATAAAACCTCTCGGCTTCGGCATGCCGTGTGTGTGTGTGTGTGTGTGTGACCTCACTATGGCAGCATTCCCAATACTAAACAACTAAAAACATACATCTACAGAAGAGCCTCATTTTCCCTTTTCAGTAAACACACATAAACAAACTTTATATAGTCACACAGATATATAGAAGTATATTATAGTGTAAAAATCTTCCCTTTTTCATTTCCATTGAATACAGGAGAAGGACTGTCCTGTAGTTTTTGTATCAGAAATACAAGAAGTGGAAAATTTGATTTGAATTGAAGAATAATTATTCATGAATGATTTTTACAGACTTAATCTATCCGAGGATCTAGCAGAGGTTTAGATTTATTTTTAAGACGGTAATCCTAGATATATAACTTAGTTGTATATTTATATTAGTATCAAATTTATAGTTCAGCAATTGTGTGCACATAAATCCAGTGTATAAATTATGCATCACTGAGTCAGGTTGTACAAAAGGCCACAAAAACAAAAAACATTCTCATTTGTCACTGTTTATCCGTCTTTGTTTAGCACAAAATAATATATAATGTGTGTGTGTGTATATACATATATATATATATATATTATCCAAATCAATTATACATGATCCCGTTCATGAGTAACTTTTTTTGTGTGTGTCCTCATTAACCGTCTGTGCTTTATCACCGTGTTGGAGTGTACGTAGGAAGAGCAGTGAGGCCCTGCGGCAGAAAAGCATTAACGGCACAGTCACAGACTCTGCTGGCTCTTTCATTAACAGTTGCTGAGAATCGACCTGTAGCTCTGGTGACAGGTGCGACTACTGATTAAAAAAAGACTTGTGTTTAAACAATTACTGAAATGTGCTCAGCCTCATCCCCGACTACTTTATTTGGTTTATTCTTGTTTATTGAGCTGCTTATTGAAGCAGGCTGATTAGAATCTTGTTTCAGTTAATAAATGAGGACGACATTGCCTTTACATTTCTCTGTATTCGCCATTTAGTAAATTAACTCAAAAATAAAAGGGAACTTAGCAAAAGATGTCCTTTTGACCCGAGCCGTCTCATCTCAGTGAATAAACAATATTTCTTTGTCTTTTTTTTTTCTTTCTTTCTTTTTTTTTTTTTAAACAGCAAAATAATGAAAAGCATTCAAAATGATGTGAAATGTGAAAACTTGTCTTGAAGATGAAGAGGTCTTCTGTTATTTAAAACAGTTCATTTAAAAAATAAATAAAAAAAAAATAAAAAAGCAAGAGAGAAATATTAAACGCAGGTCAGAGAACGTTTTAAATGAGTATCTCTTTTATGGTGCAGTTTAAAGACATTATCAAGCCAAAGAAAGTGTGCGGGTGAAGAGTAAATATATAAATTAGAATTGAATTTTTTCTTATAGAGGAATCCAGACACTCGTTAAGCACTGGAACACTTGTATGGAACGAAATGTGAGATCATGTAGAAAAACTTAACTTACTTGTGATATATATTTGCAATAAACTATGCCAAAAGTAAAAATGTAAATAAATAAAAAATTATATTAAAAAAAATAAAAAATAAAAGGTTTTCATTTGACCCACCCTTGAATATTTGTCAAATGTGTGCAGTGTAATAAATTCTAACATTTGGGGAAAAAGGTAAATGCTTAAGTGTTCTTCAAATGTCTGCCAGCTAATTACTAAAGTACTAAAGACAGATTTAAATGATTTAAGCATAACTAAAGATAAATGTTTACAATGTTTAATTAAAACGCTTTAAACAGATATTTTAAGCGAGTCTCACTTTTAAAATCAAAATTAAGCCCCCCAAAATTTCCCCCCCACAGAACACACACGACGTCGTTCAGTTTTTAATGATCTGATAAGAGGGACGTGTTGTCCCAACAAACACATTTTATTTATGACTCAGAGGCGATGTTTCCAACAGGCATGTTACGTGCTGAAACAAGCTGGGCTCAGCTTGTGTCTCGCACTGGCCCCTCTCAGCACGTCTTCGCATCGCAAGATCTGCTTGATTTCCCCTCGGTGAACCATAGCAATATTTTGACAATGCCTTTATTGTGTGTCACATACCACATCGCTTTTTTCCCTTTCTATCACAGATGTCGTCTTTAGAACTTTTCCGGTCAGATCAAGTTGTGTTTTATTTTTATTTTTAAAATACATTCATTTTTTTTTTTCGTTTTGCTTCTTTAAAACCTGCTACCTTTGAGCAGGTGTAGGAGATGGACCGGACTGTATACTGAAGGATAAAGCCTGTGCTGCAAATTCTACTTATAATGCATAAATTTAAATGCTTGTGGTTCTGTATAGCATTTAACATACAGAATGGGTGTCTATGGAAAATTTGGCTTTATCATAATTACACACACATTCACTTCACAAGTTATTGCTGCTGGTTTTACATCGTTTTCTACATCTCATATCTATTATAATTCTTAAATTCCAGCACACATGGTTTCAGCTAAACCGAATACAGTGTTACGAATCATAAATTAGCCCGTGGAGTACCCTTTAACGCCCCTCCGGACTGATAGATAGTTGCCGCTCAGTTTCTACACCCTGTCTTTAATTAGAAGAGTTTGGCATGGTGCAGAATTCCTTGGCTGGCTCCTACTGAGCCGTGGAGACATTTTGCCCTCGGGTGAATTGGATGTGGAACAGCGCTGTCTAAATGATGCCATTTTCAAAACACACTTAGGAAAGAATGTGTCTTGAAACCTCTTACCACAGTGTTTGATTTATGTCCAATGAAACTCCAAACTCTCATTTGGTCCACATAACAGGTGAATAACACTGCAATTAAAAATCGGGAGCATATTTATACTTATACTCGTATTTACGGGCTTTTTATTGAAGTCTGTCGTGCCGTTTATTCCTGATCGCCAGCTACCGTTCATTTATAATATAATTTTAATTGTGTGATATATTTTACATTTATTCATTTAGCAGATGCTTTTATCTAAAGCGACTTACAAATGAAGAAATACAAGTAAAGCGATATATCAAGCGGAGAACAATACAAGTAGTGCTACCATACGAGATCTTTAATTGAGTTGTAGAAGAAGCAAAGTGCGAAGAGTCGAGGTGTAAGAGCCAGAGTAAGGTTTGTTTGTTTGTTTGTTTGTTTGTTTGTTTGTTTTTTTAGGGATTAGTCACGTGTTGACAGAAGAGGTGGGTCTTTATCATTTTAATCATGTAATAGCTTGAGTATCTCCATGTAACAGTAGATGTAAATGTGTACATCAAACCTACAATATCTACTTAAAACTGTTTCCAAACTCTGGTTGAACATTTTTCCTTCTCTGCTACACTGAACCTGATGGTTTGTTGATTTTACTGCACCTCTTAAATCTAATTTCTCGGTGGAAACTCAATCCTAAATTTCCTTCGCTATGCTCCGTGTCACTGTCTCTAAGAATTTGGAGGCGGACGGCAAAAAAAATAATAATAATAAAGTAGCATCATCACTCACTTGACACGGATTAATTCGGCAGTTCAGAGAAAGCTTTAAGAGTCCTGTTGATCCCTTACTGAAGCTTGGAGCTAATATAACCCATGAATCACAGGCTGACAGATTAAGCCTTTGCAATGCCATGTTTATTATTCATTTGAACATTTATCAGGTTTACTGACTGTGATGCTCAAATGAAAATAAATCTATCAATCACAGACAGTCCACACTGCTATTATTTTGTCTGCTTTATATTGCTGATGTTTTAGACCCACTGAATAAGTGTGACAGGCTGCTGAAACGGTTATATAAAGTGACTGCTGCATGCTGGATCATAAATTATCTGCAGCGTTTAACACCCCCGCTGTAATCGATCTACTTTGTTTTAAACAAACACATAGTTCTGATAGTCGTGCCTAAATATGTGCACTCGAGTCACGCACTACGTTAGACAGCTCGCTTTGTTTATGCGTATGACTCTCATCTGTCAAAGGCAAAAGTTTACACTACGCCTACATTGTGACTTGAAACTTTGTGACCTCACTGTTGAATGAAAACTCGACAGGTGATACCAAGCTGCCACTGTGACCTACCAGTCTTTGGAGAATCCTCCTGCTCTTATCATCTGTGCAGAAGTCGGAAAACATGGTCGTGTGCACGAAGAGCAGGCCGTTGAGAAAGAGCCATGAGGCAAGCCAGAGCAGGATGAAGAGAACAACACTCTTGCGCCGCACTCTCGCCCTGAGCCACCGCAGCCCGCGACCTCCACGGCCCAAACCCGCGGCCCGGCACACGGCCCGGAACATCGGCCACACGCTGTACCCTCTTCAGCTCCCTGTGTGCTTTAGCGCTCCTCCTGCGGGCATCTGTGGTGGTCTCGGTAGTTTGTTGTAGGCTTGGAGTCCTGCTGGTGCTCCTCCTGCAGGAGGTCTGAGTGTGTGTGTTCTCCTGTGCTCCTTCTCTCCGCTCGGTGGTTCTCCATGCTGCCCTGGAGATCTTCTCAAATCTAGCTCCTCAGCTTCTTTTCCACTGGTTTGGGATTGAATGAGACTGGCAGTGCCATGATAAACTCCTTTTTTTAAAAGTGTTCCTTTCTCACTATTTCACGTTTCTCCTTCATACCCACAACCTCTCTCTCTCTCTCTCTCTCTCTCTCTGTTTCTTTCACCGCTCTCACTGTTTCTCTGTCTCATGCTCTCCCTCCTCTGGCTTTCAAGTCATTCTCTCTCTCTCTCTCTCTCTCTCTCTCTCTCTCTCTCTCTCTCTCTCAGCCTCTTTCAATCTCACGCTCTTACCATACTCCACCTTTTTTTCTTTCTCTCACTCACTCACTCACTCTCTCTCTCTCTCTCTCTCTCTCCATTTCTCAGATGCCCTCCCCTTTCTTGAGGACTTGCCTCCTTTGGGTTGCTTTCTTCCTGTTTCCACGGCAGCCAGGCCTTCTCAGCAGGCACACTGACTCTGAGCTGTTGTTTTCAGTGCCTTCTGCCAAACTCCTTCCTATGCCATGCGTACAACACTCTGTTCCACAGATCAGTGAATGCAGCACTGTTTAATCAACTGCTCAGCTTGCAGACTCTCGACCACTTCACGGCTTCTAACCAGGTTATGGATCTCAAGCACAACAGATTTACAGCTACGGTTCTTCGCTGCAGCTGCAGTAATGTTTGTCATTGTTTATTCAAGTTGCTGAATATTTGATTCAGAAAGCATTTCTCCGCAGTGATGAAGCAAAACTTGAGATTTGATTCACAGGGACTGGATGAACGAAGGCGCTTGTGTTTTTTTTTCTTTTTTGATGAGCTGAGCCCCCAAGTGCCTCAGTGTGACTGCTGTTATCTGTTGTGTTGAAGAGACAGCAAGTGCTCAGAATTCTTAATCGCTCGTTCATAATAGAGGACGAAGCCCAGCCATACAGTACACCAGCTAATATCCATCCTTGTTTTCTTATTAAAATGCTTCACGTTATGATAATTACCACTTTTTCCTGTGTGCTCTGTGGCACTCTATTCTCCAAACTCATTAATCCTTCCTGCAGATCAGAGATCCTTTTGAGATCTCCTCTGCCTTATACCTTTTCAACACCTCACACACACACACACACACGGAGTCAAACTCCAATGGTCAAGGTGTATACTATAACCTTTAACTTCATAAAATGCAACACAAATGACTAATCTATATTCACTCATGTTGAAATGTACCTTTTGTGATCACATTTACTTCATTTTGAATGAAGTAATAAGTCCACTGGCATTTTCACACGTTTTCTGTTTGCTCTTCTCACACTAGAAAAACATTCCTACTCTAAGAGGATGAATTATCCAGACTTTGGCACCCCTCAGAGGAGAAAATCAGTGTTTACACCAGTTCTTTTTCTTTTCTTTTTTTTAATCTCCATGTTCAATTTACGTATGTAGCACATTTACCAGAAAATCATTAAGCCTGAAGATCGTTAAGCAAAAAAAAAAACATCCTCCTCTGGTTGACACTGAAAAGTGAGATTACAGTAGGAAGGGTAGAGGAATGTAAATGAGATTAACAGATGCTCTCGGGGAGCACAGTGGCTTAGTGGTTAGCTCATTCGCCTCACACCTGTGGAGGTTTCCTCCGGGTACTCCGGTTTCCTCCCCCAGTCCAAAGACATGCATGGTAGGCTGATTGGCGTGTCCAAAGTGTCCGTAGTGTATGAATGGGTGTGTGAATATGTATGTGATTCTGCCCTGTGATGGATTGGCACACCATCCAGGGTGTACCCCGTCTTGTGCCCCAGGCTCCCTGGGATAGGCTCCGGGTTCCCCGCGACCCTGTAGGATAAGCGGTATAGAAAATAAATGGATGGATTAACAGATGCTCTCGTGTCCAATGAAGTAAAGTTCTGAGATAAGACAAGGACTGATATTAGGAGTCTATCATGAAGTTGTTTTGAAAAATGCTTTTTTTTTTTTTATCTCAAACTCTTGTGATAAAGTTCCCAAGTTACTTCAACTCCTCTGATGCTAAATGAGTCATGATAATAAATGGGCCTGAGTATAGACCCTTAACCACTGAACTGTTACTGCTACTAGCTAATATCAATGATAATGGACACATCTGGATTTTATTATGAATAAATTATGTTCACAGAAATCATGAATCCCTTATGCAGGTACAGGGTGTTTACGGTTTCTTTTTATTTTAGCTTTAGTAGGTGGATTGGCTACTCTAAATTGTCTCTAGGTGTATATAGATGTGTGTGTATGTGTCATGTTCAGAGTGTATACTGTCTTGTGCATAGGGTTTCTAGGTTAGGCTCCAGTGTCAAAGATAAAGCTCTTACTGAAGATGAAGAAATATAAGAAGCAGCCCATACAGGATTTCACAGGATTTCGCGGCCAAAAATACTTGATTTTGTTGCGGCTTTTTGTCTGTGTGGGTTTTTTTTTTCTTTTTCAGAAAACTACTTGAATTGGTGAAATTGCACTTGCACAAAATTGTTTTTCACGGGCTTTAGCACATGTTTGTTGGTAAACAGCAATGTTTGTTGGGGCAGCTGTGACTCAGGTGGTAGAGCGGGTTGTCCACTAATCGTAGTGTTGGCGGTTCGATTCCCGGCCCACATGACTTCACATGCCGAAGTGTCCTTGGGCAAGACACTGAACCCCAAGTTGTTTCCGATGGCAAGTTAGCACCTTGCATGGCAGCTCTGCTACCATTGGTGTGAGAGTATGTGAGTGTGTGTGTGAATGGGTGAATGAGAACCAGTGTAAAGCGCTTTGGATAAAAGCACTATATAAGTTCAGACCATTTACATTTACCAAATCAGACTTTTTCGCTGTACTCATGTTCGACGCACGTGAATCGAAGAGAGGTTTGGCTGAATGTGCGTTATAATGATGTCACATGACGCGTCTTGGCCCAGATCTGCGGAAAATCTGTGATCATTTTGAAAAATTGCACGTTTCTCTGAATATTTGTGGAGTTTGTTTGATTTTGCATTCATTTTTGTGATCCTGGAGGGACTGAAGAACCTGGAAGATTCTGCTCTTTTACTCCACCTGCACTCCATTAATTAGTGTTTTTCTGCTCTAACACACCTCAGCTTCAGCTCATCAGCTCATGAGGAAATCACTAAAATAAAACACAGTATTACACAAAACTATAGGATCAGCACTGGCAGGATTTAAAGTTTGAAAACACTGCCATCTGGTGGTCATAAGTCCTTGATCCAGTTCATATTTAATAAACACAGTCATTGTGCAATGTGAAATGAATTTACCATGATCAATCGAACATGCTGCCTTTTATTTAAAACATATTTCCACGTTTAGGGCAAATCTCAATCGAGTCAGAGTCTGAAGTTAGCATCTTTTCAGTTTTGCACTGAAGCTATGATGCTAATGTAGCTAACCAGTAAGAGAAGCCTTCAGTTTATAATTCTGCAAACATGTAGGATGTATAAATCTTCACAGACTCACCTCAAACCATGGCAGATCGGTTCTCTCGTAAACGCGCATCAGAGATCTATGCGGAAGTGAAGATATTTCATGAATAAAGCCATAATTTTAGTTTCTTTGTGAACACAAAGCTTCCGTGTCACTTCATAAAATTGGGATCGAACCACTGGAGTCACATGGATTACTTTTACGATGCCTTTATGATCTTTTAAGAGCTTGAAAGTTTTGGTTACGTGGACTGTAAACAGAGGGACAGAAATCTCCCAGATTTCATTAAAATGTCTTCATTTGTGTTCCGAAGATGAAGGAAAGTCTTATGGGTTTGGAACGACATAAGAGTGAGTAATTGATGACAGAACTTTCATTTTTCAGTGAACTACCCCTTTATCACGTGTTATAAATGCAATAAACAGTTGTTCACTCACCAGCCTCTCTTTTTAATAGGATAAAGTTAACAAGACAAAAAAAAACACAGCTTGTCATGTTACTGAGAAATTGCAACATCCTCCACACTGTGCTGGAAAACGTCAAGGAACAGATTTACCTCCAACCATTACAACGCTCTGACACCGGAAACTCCTTCCAAAAATGCTAAATAAAAAGTTCCTTATAGAATGTTTTACTGAT
>JANDJT010000001.1:29780261-29795574 GCA_024331685.1 Stegophilus panzeri | reverse complement strand
TAGACATAAATAAATAGAATAGATGAAGAAAAGACAGATCCGTTGGCAGGGTTCATTAAATGGGGACATATAGAAAACATTTTGTACTGTATTGTGGGGGGGACAAATTGGTATTTCCTCAACATTGGGGGGGACACGACCCTCCCAAAGAATGCGTGGTTACGCCCATGACACACACACACACACACACACACTGCTTTTAGCTCCATAGAATTGTACATTTAGTGCATTATTCAGTGAAATGGTTAGTTTAGGCCAGACATTTTGAGTCATCCTTAAAATTTGTTTTATTCATTTGTGATATGAATTGTTGTTCATGATCTATTATAAAATGTATATGAATTCTCTTTATTATCCAAATTTGTAGCATTACTGTGAACATCTCAGCGTACACTCTTCATAGCAGTGCTGTAAAGTAATGACCCTGTCGTCTTCTCCGACATGTTGTGGCAAAGGCTTCAGCTGTTTTTTCTCTATCCAGAGAAAGCAGGGTTTATTAGCTCAGCTGAGAGAACGAGCAGAAGCACTTCACTCACACTGAGATGGAACATATGGTCAAGAGAAATTCCTGTGGACATACTTATCAGTCTGATTTGTTACACCACACAGGAGTATTAGTACATTTCAAGCTGCTGGTACTGAAAGTTTCAACACACAAACCTTTAATCATTTAATATGCACTTTTTAAATATATGATTCCTTTCTTGTTATTAGTAAACATACTTTATATAATTATACTTGCATCAAAAATGTACTTGCATCGACTATCATATGAGAAGGAGTAAATCTCATAGATAGTGGCTTTAACAGTAAAGCAGCACAGAAAATCTTCTGGGTTCACCCTGTACAGGTCGAAGCTTATCCCACTAATTTTATTTCTCCTTGGCTGCCTGAAACTCAACAAGACCTGTTAAGGAAGGATTTAATTAATCATAAATATTCATTTGGTCAAATTACATGTTAAATTAACAAACAGCAATGATGTGAGGGAAAGAAATGTAAAAACGAGAGCATTTTTAGTATAATGGGCCCCCTTGTGGCAGAGTATGGACATTTGCATGCATAACACAGCAGGGACAATAGGGACAAACAAGAAATGCAACATAATCATGTGTATTTTAAATAAAGCAGTGTTCTGTACTTTGCTTGGTATAGGCAAAAGTGTTCAAAATTACTCTCATGGTACATCGCCAGAGCAATATGAGTAGAAACTCCTACTTTTTGAACTTTTTGGCCTCAGCAGAAAGTGAGATGTTTGGCAGAAACTCAAGACTGATCATCACTCTGAGAGCATACAGCCTCACAGAGAAGCATGGGGGTGGTAGCATCATGTTGCTACTCATGGTCTCTTGCTTCTCTGAATAATGGCCCCCTTCCCTGTTCACTGACCTTTGGTGGATGGCCTTCTCTAGACAGAGTCTTTTTTTTCTGCCATATTCTATACATTTTAATAATAGTTTCATGAAGCTGTTTGTTTGGTATGCTCTCTAACAAACTCTGGGGCTGTCCAGGAACAGGTGTGTTTACACTGAGATCACGTGACACTTTACTTACACACAGGTAGACTCCATTCAACTACTTATGTGAGTTGTGATGGCACCTGGTTGCACCAGAAATAATTTTGGGGGTTTCACAGTAACAGGGGTGAATACTAGTGCAATCACAATGTTTACATTTTATATAATTTTAAAAATATTTTTATATTTAAGGGCTATTTTGTTTAAATTCGTGACATATAATCTGTCATTTCATTTCACAGTTGTAACGCAACACAAGTTCATGGGGGAGGTGAATATTTATGCACAGCACTGTAAATAATGTTTTCATTGCACTATGATGTCCAGTATTTATATTTTCATTCCGCTGGGTGGAACATGTGGAGTTTTCCATTACACATATATTAAAAAAGTGAGACAAGTGATTTAATCAATTTCAAATAAAATTAAGAACGCCAGAAAATGTAGTCTCTATGTGACCTGATGCAGGTTCTGGGTGGGTGAAATTTGTCAGTGTACTGTATAAGCAGGATATGGGTACATATGGAGTTTTCCTTTACTGACACTTCAGGACATTTATCAGTCCTTCCAGGATGTTGTGATTTTGCGATTGCAGAAATGAATGCAAAATCAAGCAAACTCCACAATATTCTGAGGAGCTTGCAATTTTTCAAAATAACTGCAGATTTTCTGCAGATTTGGGCCAAGACGTGTCATGTGACGTCATCACGACACGCATTCAGTCAAAGCTCTCTACGATTCACATGCGTCGAATATGAGTACAGCTAAAAGGTTTCATTTACCACCAAACATCACTGTGAAAGACCTCATGCAACTGCAATTTCGCCAATTCAAGTAGTTTTCTGAAGAAAAAAAAAAGCACAAAAAACCTCACAAGTTGCATCACAAATTTTGAGGAAAAGCATTTTTGGGCACAACAATCACAAAAAAACTCGAAATCCTGTACTGACTGATGTATAGTGATCATTTGAGCCACGCATTACCCCATTAATGCTGGATAAACGCTACATGTTCTAGACACTCTTGATGGATGCAAAATCAAGCAGAGACGCTTGAGTAGAGACACACATCTAGAGCTTATCTGTATGGAGGCCAACTGTACCAATGTACAAGGACTACAGGGTAAAGCATTAGCAGATGGTGTAAAAGTGATAAATGAAAATACAGTAGGTGAACAAAGAAACTTAAGAAAATCCAAATTTGCATAGAACACTACCAAAGACTGGGTTTTCTGCTGGAATCATTCCAATGTCTCAAAACCTATATTACATTTTCATGGAAAACTAAGACAGCAACTAATAAAAATATACTAGATATTTGATTTTGGGAATATGCCTGGAACAGCTGTGATCACTGTTAGGAAGTCACATATGTACAGTGTATGAAGACATGACTGGAGCTTCACAGCGGTGGTCTGGCACCACAAAACTGCCATCTGGATTGTTGGGGTTGATCCCATTGTTGTTCTAAGGCTGGCTTTTGTATAATGGTGGCAGTAGCAGTTGTGCAAAGGCACCATTATATGTAGATCTAGCTGCTCTTGTGAGTGTTTGATTTGCATTTGGAGGCTTACAGAAATTCCTGATGCATACCAGATAGGATCCTGATCCATGAAGATTATTTTGATGAGATAAGAATATCTGTAAAATGTTGTAAATATAAATGTCATTGCTAGAAATATGCATTTCCTGACTACTTAAGCACAAGCTTGTTCTTTTTCTTCAGGTTCTTTTGAAGAAATAAAGGATAGCCACCTTATTTCTGAAAATAAAGTTTCACAACTGTATTCATTTCACAATTATTCATTGTGTTTACGGTTTCTTTGCCCAATCTTGCTCCAGCTTTATCTTCTCTGAGTCTTTTTTTTCCCCACTATTGGGCTGTTTGCATATTTCCTGACCTTTGTCTGTTTTATGGTTTTGAGACCAATCTTGCCCTTTGGTTTTCTTTGCTATATTCATGCAATAAACTTAAATCTGTATTTATATACAAGTGATCTGCGATTTCGTGACATTTAGCAGTATAAGAGAGTTTCATTTAATAGCAAACAACAGGCATCAGAAAGAAAATAAATTTCATTGGTTCATCATGTTAGCTCAATTGTCAGTAAAATATAAAAACACCTTACATTTAAGGTCTCAGAAACTTTGGAACTCTGAAAAAGAGGAGGTATCTCAATGTCCTTGAAGTGGCCTTGACACTCTCTGGAGCACAGGGCAGTTCTACGTGTTGATAAGACTTGACTGAACAGCTTGCTGTTTTCTTTGAAAGCATTTGCAGTGAACAGTTTCTTACAGTCAAGTATAATACCTTTCAAAGTAGTATACAGTAGATCTTCATATCTGCCAGGGAGTAAAGGAGTGCTAAGTGTGAAGGTGATTCAGGTATTTTTTTTTTAAATCGTTATGAAGAATTTCATCATCCTGTCTTGAAATTATCGTAATGCCCAGAGGATCCCATCAGCACAATCGTTAGCGTTAGTTACATTCACATCAGCCGCAGCAGACACTGAATTACAGCTGAAATCCCCTCTACAACCACATCCAAGTGACGAACACGGGGTCTTGCAGAAGCCTGTTGTGGGTCATGCAGGATCATGTTCTCATTATCTTTTGGGCAACATCTGTAATTATCTATAAAGGATACAATTAGTTAGCAATTAATAAATCTTTATGCAGTTTATTGTGTAGTAGAATAGAATAGGACCCTTTATTTTTCACGTATACATTACTGTATAGTCATTTTTTTCTTGTTCTCCACATATCCCAGCTTGATAAGAAGCTGGGGTCAGAGCACAGGGTCAGCCATGATAAAGCACCCCTATTGTGTGCTCTAGTGGAAAGCCTTCCCAGAAGAGTGGAGCTTAGTGGTTAGCACGTTTGCCTTACACCTCGAAAGGTTGGGGGGTTCGATTCCTGCTGCTTCCCTGTGTGTGCGGATTTCATGTTCTTCTCCATGTGCTGCTGGTTTCCTCCGGGTACTCCGGTTTCCTCCCCGAGTCCAAAGACATGCATGGTAGGCTGTTTGGCATGTCCAAAGTGTCAGTAGTGTATGAATGGGTGTGTGACTGTGCATGTAAGTGTGCCCTGCGATGGACTGGCACCCCGTCCAGGGTGTACCCTTCCTTGTGCTCCATGCTCCATCGGATAGGCTCCAGGTTCCCCGCGACCCTGTTGGATAAGTGGTACAGCGGATGGATGGATGGATGGATATATGGGGTCAGGTGTTCACATACATTTGGCCACATAGTGTATTTAAAATTTAGTGAATCACATCCCAATCCACCATGGGCATAAAATAATGGAAATAAATACTGAAATAAAATGAATCAAATCTGTCCTTGCTTGCTTTTTCTGTAGTGTTCGGATGTTTTAATGTATACATTTTGAATCTGAATCTGATTCACTGTATTTGAAATGCAGCGTAGCCACCAAGTATTGAATTTCTGATTATTTTAGAACTGGATTCATATTTAAAGCCTTATATACACAAAACTTGATATATATATATATATATTAAAAAAAAAAAAAAGATCTCTTGTAAATTAATTTGCAAATTATAGTGGCATAATTCTCATTCTGTACCGAGTCTTTAATGTTAATTAACAAATATCTGAACGAAATTTTTTTTTATAATTTTTCATTTTTATGAACAAACAAACAAACAAAACCAAAAAAAAAGATTTACGTTTCTTCACTTCCATCGCAACACATTGATTACGTCATCACTCAGTGTCAAGGCTTTCGAACTTCGGGCATCCTTGTCCTGACTTGCTTACCGTACTTCTAGACGAAACCATCACTGAATAGGTGAGTTTTTAAAACGTTCGTTTGGACAATATAACATTTTCAACTAGAGATTGTATTTTATACATTTCTGCTTTTTTAAAATACAGTCTATATCCTTTCGAAAACCTTACATGTGATTTAATGTTGTATATTATTTCTCTTTTTATCTCTGAAACCCCTCTAACCGAAGCAGTAGTTTGTTCCTCGAGACTGGACGATGGCAGAGGTTTAAGTGAAAGCTATCGAAGGTGTTTTTTTTTTGACAGACGGGGGAAGTTTTATTCACCACACTGACATTGGTCAAGGTAACAGGACATTTATATACAGTAACCGTCCCTCTTAGTGGTGTGCGTCTGTGTCACGGTGTTAGAAATGTTTAATGTGATAAAATAGCGGCTGAAAGGGGAGCTGGTTCTAGGCGCTCGGCTGGATGTAGCTAAAAAGCTCGGCTAAGTTGTGTAGTTACTCAGCAACACGGCTCCGAGTCCACGGGCTGGACTCCAACAGCAGAGTGTAGGCCTTCAGCTTTATTTTCAATAAACACTCAAAGTGCTCTGCTTGCTATGTCAAGTCGAGCATTTTCAAACCAAAACTGAACGGCAGAAACGTTAAAGCTAAGCTGTGTAGCTAACTAGCCGGGCCTGTGTACAGTTAGTTCGCTAGCTGAGTTGTAGCGTAGCGTAAATATGCGCCTGGTGTCGTAAAGAGTCACAAAATAATTTTCACCACTGATGATTATAATAATAACTCTCTCATTACTGTATATTTGGGCCTGGTGCAAGCGTTCACACACTTTGCTTTGAGATGTATTTCACTTCAGTCAGGTTTTCTGATAAATCTTTCTCCTTTACATGCATCAGAAAATAAAATTTCACAGCTCTCAAGACCAATATCATGGTCTATACATGTTCTAAATACAGCAACACGTGTAGTTTTGGAGATATTTGCTTTTCATTTTATAGCTCAATTACAGGAAAATGATTAACGTTTTTACATGATTCATCTAGTACTAGTCTTGTTTTCGTCCAATTAAACGCTCTCTATAGCTGTATGTTCCGCCTCCCCTACCCTGCCTTGCCCCCGGAGGGAGGGGCTTGATCTACACTATCCGCTCCTTCGCAGCAAACATGGTTAAGCCGTGCATCTTCACACATGGGCTGCGTCTGAAATCATATACTGTGACAGTACGTACTAATCAGTGTGTGTGTGTGTGTGTGTGTGTGTGTGTGTGTTATGACTACAATTCTGGACACACTACATCCACCATGTTAGCGTTGTCATGTGACCTTTGACGTCATCATAAACACAAAAATCTTAAACAAGTTAACAGTTTATTCGGGTATTGTTAAACAAGACCTGTTTAACCGAGGTTTAATACTAAAAAAGAGCCAACGCTGTCTTCTGCGTTTATTTATTTATTTATTTTTCTGAGCTCGTCCTAACCAGTCCCGTTGCATTATGGGATTGTTTGACTCGTGTATTGTGCATCGGTTGCATACTGCGAAATCTCGCCGGGAAGCAGTACGCCATCCGGGTATATCTCGCCTACTGTTTCTCGCAGACTGAGAATTCGGACATAGCTACTTCACCTCTGGTGTACTGCTTTTCGCCTACTATATAGTAGGTAAGTATGCGGTTTGGGACGCAGCCATTTCCTTTTCCAACCATTATTCGGTGGAGAAACAAATCATTTATTTATTTTCACGAGTGTAGAATTGTGTGAGGTGGAGTTGACATGACGGACCCCTTTTTTTCCCCCTAACTTCGAGCTGTTCAATGCCGGAACGTCCAGAGTCCATCTTTACACGTCTTCAGGGTTTCTCTGACACTAAAGCCACAGCGACTCGCATCGACAAAGCGACCGCACACCGTTCTTTTTCAACGAGAGCCGGCGACTTCCGGCGATAGATAGATGTCCGCGATGACAAAGAGCATATGCTGTATTTACATGTCGTAGGATATGATGCACATATATACCCTGGTGTATTTTTTTATACAAACGCTCTCCCTCCAGAAGGTTTCATTTTAGCAGCAAGAAAACTGGTTTGTTGCAACGCTAGTTGCGCCACCCAATGATGAATGTTACTACGGCAACCAGTAGTAGGAACACCTACTGGCGACTTCATAGTGCAGCGATAAAATGGTTGCATTTGTGAACGCACCTTCAGAGTAATTCGGATGCTTTCCGCTGACGACCCTGAAGCTCTCCGTCACCATCTGTGCCACTGACTTTCGACCTCACACGTGTACGGCAGCTCCAAAATCACACGGTGTCTTCGTTTCCAGTATATCGTTCTCGTTTAACTAAATCGATGTGGCGGTGAGGAATCCTCCTCCTTGGATATAAATAAAGCCTCTCGTTAACCTTTTCTCTGTTCTCCATATTTAAAGAGTTGGCGGTGATGTGTGGCGTTTACCTATCGTGTGTAAATCACGCTGTCATTCTGACTTCCTGTTTCAAAAGGAAATACATCAACACATGGAATCAAATCACTGCTCTCCTGCCATTTCGTGGGGACTCTATTTAGATGTTTTAATCTTTGACATCTCCATGGTAATAATGTCCCCAGTTCTGGAAACTCACTCTGTGTCCTTCACCGTGTGATCATTCATCATGTAGTTAGTGGTTGTTTTGTAAGAAATCATCACCACCACTCCTGAGGTTAGTGATTGTATCGCTGTTGTATAGTGGATGATCGATGGTTTGCATTTTACGACCTCTTCCTTTGATGTTCCAGCAGTTTGCAGTGGGAGCTGCACGATGTCCTTAAAGCCACGGGTGGTGGATTTTGATGAGACCTGGAACAAGCTGCTCACCACCATCAAGGCGGTGGTGATGCTGGATTACGTAGAGAGAGCTACGTGGAATGACCGCTTCTCGTATCCTTTCACAGAGGAGCTTGGGGACAGGCTACGCTCGGTTTGGTGTGATAAATGCTTTAGGAGCTTAGAGACACAGTCCAGTCAGTTTTTTTTTTTTTTTTTTCCTTCACCTAATCTCTACTGACAGCATGTTTCCCTTGTGCTGATAATAGAAGGCTAATGGCAATTTATTAAGTTACAAGTACACTACCGGTCAAAAGTTTGTGGACACTCGACTGAAATGTTTCTCATGATGTTAAAAACCTTTTGATCTGAAAGTGTGTGATTAAATGTGTGAAATCGGTGTTGTAGACAAAAATATAATTGTGCCGACATGTTCATTTCTTTCATTAAAAAACTAACATTTTATTTACAAAAATTTTTTTTTTAAACGGCTGACTCGGAGCGAAATATTCCGAAAAGCAGCCGATAAGAGTCCAGCGTAGGTGGGAACTCCTTTAATACTGTTTAAAAAGCATCTCGGGGAAACTCCTAAAGAAATCGGTCAAGAAAATGCTGAGAATACATTTCTGGAAATTCTAGGCAAAAAGTTCTAGGCAAAAAATCTTCTACTTTGAAGATGCTAAAATATTAAATTATTTTTATTTATTTTGGGTTTTTTTTTTATCACAACATAATTCCCATAGTTCCATTTGTGTTATTCCAGAGTCTTGATGACTTGATTATTATTCTAAAATGTGGGGGGAAAAGTAAAAATAAAGAATGAGTGTGTCTACTTTTGACCGGTAGTGTATGTAGCGCGAATTTAAAAATACAACCATTACAGTTAGTTTAAGTTTCGAATGTACATTTAAACACCAAAGCAATACATTCATTCGTTCGTTCATTCATACATCCATCTGGGAAACCCATACAGACGTGGAAATAACTTTCCACGAAATTCCACACACACAGTAACCCGAGCTCAGGATCGAACGCGGAGGCAGCAGCACTACCTGCCGTGCCGATTGGCTGCCCAGGAAGAACACAGTCAAAAATCATTCCAGTTACTTACCCAGAAGTTTTTGTAGTATCTGTGCACGATCAGGAAAAGACTAAAGCGCTTTCCGAAAAATGCGGTCACCAAAAGGGACAAATTCTAATAAGTATTTAGAGCTTCATTTTCAAATATCTTAACTAAGAATTACCCAGTCTCCTACAAAAATACATCTCATGCATAAATATAGTACAACTGCCCCAATTATCTGCCCTTAGACTCTTGTTATAAGTCAGTCTGTACAGGTTTTTATAGATTTTTTTTTTGTGTGTGCGCGATTGTCTTTTTTTGCGGAAAAATGCTCGAATTGGTGAAATTGCAATTGCGCAAAATTGTGTCGCGGTAACGGTTGTCCGTAAACGAGACCCTTTAGCTGCGCTCATGTTCGACGCACGTGAATCGAAGAGGGCTTTGGCTGCACACCACACGTCTCTGCTCGAACCTGCGGTAATCGTGAAAAATCGCAAGCTCCTCCGAATATTGTGGCGTTTGCTTGATTTTGCGTGAAATCCTGGAGGGACTGGTAAGTGGAATGGGAAAACATCAGAATTGTCTGTGGTTATTACACCGATGCGGTAGCCAGAGCAGAGAAAAGCTTGGAATGGTCCTTTAACTCTTATTCTGAACACACAATTAAAGCGAGTTAATTTCACGCTGGGGGATTTTACTGCGCGGTTAAAGATCTTAGGAGCAAAGAACGCTAATCCTACCAAATGTTCTAGATTCTGACTGTGATCCTGTAAAGTTTCTTTAACCGCAGGTCTCAGTGATATTTACGCGTTGTGTGTCGCATACCCAGAACCCCTGGGTGAACGGCTGTACACGGAGACTAAAGTGTTTCTGGAAAATCATGTCCGTCAACTATATAAGGTAAGGACTAACGTTAGACTTCATCACGTGTGCCTGTAGTAATAACGTTTATCTCCTGTTCGTTTATTCATCATTTACTTGTCACTACTCCACCACCGACGAGACGGCCTTGTCTGTGTTTGCAGAAAGTGCTGGAGTCTGAGGAGAAAGTGCTGCTGATGTATCATAGATACTGGGAGGAGTACAGTAAGGGTGCTGACTACATGGACTGCTTATATCGGTGCGTAGAGAGAAACCTTTTCTTTTCTAGAGCATAGCTTACTGTAAACCGAAGCGTTACACGATGTACAGTTCGCTTCATTTGTAACGTCTTTACGTTTAATTAAAGGCTTAACACTGGGTCCTTTTACATTTACATTTATTCATTTAGCGGACGCTTTTATCCAAAGCGACTTACAAATGAGAAAATACAAGCAAAGCGATATATCAAGCAGAGAACAATACAAGTAGTGCTACTGTACAAGATCTGTTAATTGAGTTCCAGAAGAAGCAAAGTGTGCAGAGTAGAGGTGTAAGTGCAATATTTATTTATTTATTTATTTATTTATTTGTTTGTTTGTTTGTTTGTGAGTTGGTTAGGTGTTCATGGAAGAGGTGGGTCTTTAGCTGTTTTTTAAAGATGGTGAGAGATTCTGTGATCTGGAACCAATCTTTTATTGGTTGAGTGGTTGCCATGGAAACATAGGCTTCTTTCCTTCGGTCTTCCAGCGATTCCTGTTGTTGGTAGAAAACATTGTTTCTACTCGGATAATCGCTCGGACCGTATCATCTACACCCGCTGCCACATAGGCCACTCCAACGGGTGAAGATCCTCCTTTATGCCCCTTCTGCCAAAGTCCAGTATCTTCGAGGCACATTTTAATGGACTGTGATGGTTTCGACTCCTCTAGGACCTCTTTTTATTATTATTATTATTATTATTATTATTATTATTATTATTATTATTTAATATATTCGGTTGATTCATATGGAAAGATTATTAATGAAGTGAGGACAGATTTAGTTTTAGATTATTATTTTTTTTTTTAAATCAAAGATAAACTTTTAAAAAATGTCTGTAAATGTTCCTTTCTCTTTCTTTGTCTTTTTCTCTTTCTTTCTCTCTGTCTGTCTTTCTTTCTCTCTTTCTTTGTCTTTCTTTCTTTCTGTCTCTTCTGTCTCTTTCTTTCTGTCTATCTCTTTATTTCTGTCTTTCTTTCTTTCTGTCTTTCTTTCTGTCTTCTTTTTCATTTTAACCTGTTCCTCATCATGAAAATAACCCTTTTTAATCACTGAAAGTAAACACGAAGCAAACTTTACAGCTAAACACATTTTGGACAAGAGGGAAACTGTGTAAATGAAATTTAAAAAAAAAAAAAAGTTGTATTAAGGTCACTTCACTGAGCTGTGAGTTTTGGCACTGTGACTCGCACGGAGCGAAACATCTTCTCAAAATATTGCTCGTCGGTGACTCATCGTTTTTCTGGAATTGTTTTCTTCCGTCGTCGCCGTTTGACCCAGATGTTGTGGGATGCGCGATGTTGTTGTGGGATGTTGTTTGTGTTCGTTTGCTGCTGTTCACGTAGTGATATTTTTTTTTTATTTTTTATTTTTTCTCCGTTAGGTACCTCAACACACAGTTTATAAAGAAGAACAAACTGACCGAAGCAGATCTGCAGTACGGCTACGGAGGAGTCGATATGAACGAACCACTGATGGAGATCGGAGAGGTACAGAAACACTCACTCGCCCAAAGACAAACTACTGCGCCCCGGTAAAGCAGTTGTTACGTTCGACTCGTTTGAAGAATGCAGAAGTGACGTAGAGTTCCAGATTACACGTTGTTCGGTGCCAAATGACTCGATTCGGTTGTTTTCAGGAATTTACACTTGGCATAGACACAACAAGGTCACGTGTCTGGTATCTGGGTTCGATTTTTAACCACGTTTGTTTGCGTTTTGTTCAATTTCTGAAATCTGATTGCTATATTATGCATACCATGCAAATCAGCTCTTAACGTTTGACAATCATCTTCCTGTCTTGTTCCTTGTTTTTCTATTGTATGCAAACAATGATTGCACCATTGGAAATCCCAGATTTGCTCGTTTTTTAAATTTATTTATTTATTATTATTTCCTAAGAGGAAGGTGTCCACTTCAGCCACGATTAGAAGCACACACCTACGGTTTTATACGGTTTAAATAAAGCAGTACGCCTGGTGGCAGATGTATTTTTATTTGCAGTCTACAAATCAATTAGGGTGCAAGAAGGAGCTGATGGTAGGTGGGAGCAAATTGTGGAAACGTACATGTTTTATTATTCTATATCCAAATAAATACACTCATCGAACACTTTATTAGGAACAGCTCCACGTTCATGCAATTATCTAATCAGCCAATCATGTGGCAGCAGTGCACTACATAAAATCGTGCAGATACGGGCGGGCAGCTTCAGGTAATTTTCAGATCAGCCATCAGAATTGGGGGGAAAACTGTGATCTCTGTGATTTTAATCACGGCGTGATTGTTGGTGCCGTGCGCGCTGATCTCATGGGATTTTTACGCAATAAAGAAAAAACATCCGGTGAGCGCCTTGTTGATGAGAGTGAGTTCAACGGAGAATGGAAAGACTGGTTCGAGCTGACCGAAAGGTTACAGTAACTCAGTTAACCAGTCTGTACAATTGTGGTGAGCAGAAAAGCATCTCAGAACGCACAACACGTCGAACCTTGAGGTGAATGAGCTAGAACAGCAGAAGACCATGTGGGGTTCCACTTCTGTCAGCAAAGAACAGAACGCTGAGGATGCAGTGAGCACAGGCTCAGCAAAACCGGAAAGGTGAAGACTAGAAAAACGTAGCCTGGTCTGATGAATCCTGATTTCTGCTGAGGCACACAGATGGTAGAGTCAGAATTTGGCACCAACATCATGACTCTATGGACCTAACGTGCCTTGTGTCAACAGTCCAGGCTGGTGGAGGTTGTGTAATGGTGTGGGGAATGATTTCTTAGCACACTTTGGACCCGTTAATACCAATCAATCATGGCTTTAATGCCACAGTGTAGTTGAGTATTGTTGCTGACCATGTGTATCCCTTCATGGCCACAGTTTACCCATCTTCTAATGGCTACTTCCGGCATGATAATGCACCATGTCACAAAGCAAAAGTCGTCTCAAACTAGGTTCC
This sequence comes from Stegophilus panzeri, assembly GCA_024331685.1. Taxonomy (NCBI): domain Eukaryota; kingdom Metazoa; phylum Chordata; class Actinopteri; order Siluriformes; family Trichomycteridae; genus Stegophilus; species Stegophilus panzeri. The sequence goes on along the minus strand of JANDJT010000001.1, from coordinate 29,782,375 downwards.
TGAATACGACAATGAGTTCGGTGTTCTTCAGAGGCTTTCCCAGTGACCGGATCTGACTCCAGTAGAACACCTTTGGGATGTGGTAGAACGGGAGATTCGCAGAATGAAAGTGCACCTGAGAAATCTGCAGGAATTGTGTGATGTAATCATGTCAACATGGACCAGAATCTCAAAGGAATGTTTCCAACGTCTTGTGGAATCCAATGCTATGAAGAATTGAAGCTGTTTTGAGAGCAAAGTGAGGCCCGACTCTGTAGTGTTCCTATTAAAGTGCTCATTGAGTGTATATACATGCCTTATGCCTTATACATGCTGTTAGGAGGACTAGATAATAATCATCCTTGGAAACGCCTCTCACACCGCCCTGTTGTTGATTATTTTCCTAAAACAGCACATCCCCCAAGTGTTTAATTTCTTGCACAAGTATCTAAGGCATCTTGGATCTCCTGCAGTGTTTTTTTTTTTGTTTTTGTTTTTGTTTTTTTTAGCATCTTGAGTGCATTTATATAGACGTTTCTGTGTTTATATTTTCTATCCAGATAATCTAAGGTGTAAATCCATTCTTAGACCCCAAATCATTATTATTATTATTATTATTATTATTATTATTTTTATTATTATTTTTATTCAAAATTATTCAAATTATGATGATTGTGTTTGACATTTCCAGCTTGCACTTGATATGTGGAGGAAACTGATGATTGAGCCTCTTCAAGCCGTGTTGATCCGAATGCTTCTGAAAGAAATCAAAAAGTAGGTTAAAGCATAAGACAGAGTCGATCGCCTTTTACTCCTTTTGTGTTTCGTTTATTGTCCGTCTCATCTTGATGAACTGCTTCTCTATTATGCGCTGATTTAGTTTTAGTCTGAGCGAGGAGTATTTTTGTAATACTGAGTTAAAATGTTCCTAGTGATCGGTGTGGGGAGCATCCGAATCAGAAAGTAATCCACGGGGTTATCAACTCCTTTGTTCATGTTGAACAGTACAAGAAAAAGTTTCCTCTAAAGGTGAGTACCTGTGAAATAACGCTTCTATAGTTAGAGCATTGTGTCCTGGTGAGGTTTCATACAGGACTATATGTTTCTGTGATATTTGGGTATGTTTACAGTTTATGAACTGTGCACTCACGTGCTATAAAAGACTAACGAATCTGAAATAGCTTGCTTTTACACTGTATAGCATTCCAAATAAGACAAAACTGAAAGTATCTGCACACGTGACTCACATGAGAACCATTCCCTGTGTTTTAGTTTTATCAGGAGATTTTTGAAGGGCCGTTTCTGACAAAAACAGGCGAGTATTACAAACAAGAAGCCTCCAACCTACTGCAGGAGTCCAACTGCTCTCAGTATATGGAAAAGGTAACACTATGACCCGAACCTTCCTGCCCAGGGGTGGACAAAATACTGAGAAATTATACTTAAGTGGAAAAGTAAAAATAAAAGTGAAAGTATCCAGCCAAAATATTTACTAAAATGAAAGTTAAAAAAAGTTCCCACTTTTATATGTGCTCAACCATTAAAAAGTAAATGGTTTTTAACGCAAGAAATCAAGTTAGTCATGTTTTTCTAGCTAAAATTGTTACAAGATGGGTTTTTTTTTTCTATAGAAACTGTGTAATTTTTGCTTGAAACCATCGTTCTGTCTCTGTAAGTATGCAATGTTTACCATTAGCTAGAATTGGACCTTTACAGTGGATATAAGATGTCTAAACACTGCTGTTAAAATGGCAGGGTTTTATGATGTAAAAAAAAAAAATCAAACTAAGATAGATCATGTCAGAACCTTATCTACCTTTTATTGCAATCAAGTTGCAACCTTTAAATTAAAGTGAAAAACAATAAGAATCCTTTTTTTGGGGAAAATAAAAAATATACAATAACCCGGTTGCATAAGTGTGCACACCCCTAAACTAATACTTACCTAAAATGATTGAATGATGTGATAAAATGTAAAGGTGCTTCAACTAAGTGTTAGTTTAGGGGTGTGCACACTTATGCAACCGGGTTATTGTACATTTTTTATTTTTTAATGTGAGTTTGGCACATCTTGACTTAGTAATATTTTGCCATTCTTCCTTGCAAAAGAATTCTAACTCGGTCAAATTGGTTGG
>JANDJT010000001.1:29766653-29780131 GCA_024331685.1 Stegophilus panzeri | reverse complement strand
GGTTTGCTTCGGGTCGTTGTCATGCTGAAAGGTGAAATTCCTCTTCATTTTAAGTGTTTTAGCAGAAGCCTTAAAGTTTTGAGCCAATACTGTCTGGTATTTAGAGCTGTTCATTATTCCCTCCACCCTGATTAAAGCACCAGTTCCAGCTGAAGAAATGCAGCTTCCGAGTGTGATGTGGCCACCACCATGCTTCGCTGTGGGGATGGTGTTCTTTTTGCTTCTGATGGTGATGTGCTCATCAGACCATAACATGTAGGGAGCAACCAGGACTTGCCAGAAATTGCTGCAATTCTTTTAATGTTGCTGTAGGCCTCCTGGCAGCCTCCCTGATGATGAGTTTTCTCCTGGTCTTCTCATCAATTTTAGAGGGACTTCCTGTTTTTAGTATTGCCACTGTTGTGCCACATTTACTCCACTTGTTGGTTATTGTCTTTACAGTGTTGCGTGGTACATTTACGTTTATGGCATTTGGCAGACGCCCTTATCCAGAGCTACTTACAGAAGTGCTTTGAAGTCTCTATCAATAATTACATCCCGATACTGATTTACTAGGTCAAGTACTAAGAATACTATCAGTCTAAAAATTCTGTTGGGGAGGTAATATAGCAAGAAAAGCACATCTAGGGGGAGTTCATTCTACCACCTAGGTGCCAGAACAGAGAAGAGTTTTGATGCATGCCTTCCTTGTACCCTGAGAGATGGTAGGACCTGTCGAGCAGTGCTAGACGATCAGAGGGAGCATGGTGCAGTGCAGGGTGTGATGAGTGCTTTAAGGTAGGTGGGTGCTGGTCCATTTTCGGTTTTGTAGGCAAGCATCAGTGTTTTAAATCTGATGCGGGCAGCTACAGGAAGCCAGCGTAGCAACGGGGTGGTGTGGGAGAACTTAGGAAGGGTGAAAACAAGTCGTGCAGCTGCATTCTGGCTCATTTGCAGAGGTTCAGTAGTCCAGTCTTGGAATGAGAAGGGACTGAACAAGCATCTGAGTGGCCTGTGTGTATAGAAATGGGCTAGACTAATCCTTCTGATGTTGTAAAGGAGAAATTGATACGAGCGTGCCAGATTAGCAGTGTGAGAGGAAAAGGACAGTTGATTGACCGTGGTTACCGCAGGGTTGTGTGCAGTGACCGAAGGTGAGATCTGAGAGTTGTCCAGAGAGATCACAAGATCCTGGTATGGGAAGGAATCACCTGGGATGAACAGCAGTTCAGTTTAGCTAGGATTACGTTTCAGCTGATGAGCTGCCATCCACGATGAGCTGTCTGGCAGAGATGCTGAGCGTAAACATGAGTGTCCGAGGGAGGGGAAGGAGAGCATGAGTTGAGTGTCATCTGCATAGGAGTGGTATAAAAACCCATTTGATTTATATGACCTCACCAAGAGATTGGATGTTATATCCAATGCCTTGGAATGATATGATTCCTGATATGTTTCAACAATAAAATCCCATACCTGCTTTGTAAGCTCTTTGCAGCCCATGGCTTTTCCATTTGGATGGTACCAAGATGATGTCAGGAAAATCCTACAGGAACAACTGTACTTTATTTGGGGTAATCAGTCACATTAATTGATGGCAGGTGTATTCTGAGCACTGCCACTTTCCCAATTATAAAAGGTTGTGCACGCTTATGTAAACTGGGTATTGGAAGTTTTTTGTTTTTCTTTTTCCCCATAAAAGATTTCTGTTTGTTTTTGTCACTTGATTTAACAATAAAGGTGAAAAGGGTTCTGCTATGGTTTAACTTGGTTTCATTTTTTTTTTTTTTTCCATCACTAAAACCTGCCATTTTTACAGAGGTGTGTAGACTTTTTATATCCATTTTAATCAATGCTAGTCTAACCTGGCATTAGCAGTGTAAACACCTACCTTTAGTCAAAAAAACAGCCAGTTAACATTAGCCAATTGACACGCTCAACATGCTTTTTCAAGTCAGGTAGAGCCAAAAGGAGAAGCCTCGTTTTATACGAGACTTTGTGTACTCTGGCACGTTGAAACATTTTACTGAGGTAGGACCAGGTGCTCTCATCTTCAAGTTTTTCTTTTTGGAAATGTAACTAAGAATACAGTATTAAATTTTAATACTACTCAAGTACACCAAAATAATACTTAAGTCTAGTAATGAAGTATTGTCCACCCCTCACTTTGTTTGCCATGTTTTGTTTTTAACTGTTAAAGACAGATCCTAATTTATGTTCTTGTTGGGTTTTTTTTGCGTTGTTTTCAGTTTCTGCTCTCACTAAGTGCAATAATAATGCAACCCCAATTCGAAAAAAGTTGGGACAGTATGGAAAATGAAAAAACAAACAAACAAAAGAGTCATTTAAAAATTCACTTCACCCTGTACTATATCAAAAAGCCTTGAAAAGGTTTACCAAAGTATTCCCGAGCCCATGTCAGGATATCCGTTACAGATTCATGACGGTTTTTAAGACCGTGACGTCTGAGAGATCACGTGCATTCTGAAGTGGTTTTCGGCCTTGCCCGTTACACACCAAGATTTGACCGGATTCCTTGAATCTTTTCATTATATTGTGTACTGTAGAAGGCAAAATCCTACTGGTTTGTTGTTCTCAAAGTGATGATTATTCGCTGACGCATCTGTTGGCAGATTGGCGAGCCTCGACCCATCCTTGCTCTTGAAGGACTAGGCCTTTTTTTGGAGGCGCCTTATATACTATGATTAGACGATTGCCTCACCTGTTTCACATCACCACCTTATTTCAACTTGTCGCATCACTATTAGTCCTAAAGTGCCCCTGTCCAAACATTTTTGGAACGTGACGCATGCATCGATTTCAAAATAAACGTTTATCTTCAAACAGAACTATGCAGTTGACTAGGTAAAACGTCAAATATTTTGTCTTTATGAGCTTTTTGTTTGTTTGTTTAAGTACAAGTCAAAATACATTTACAAACCACTTCTCTTTTGTTTTTATAAGCATTTTCCATACTGTCCCAACTTTTTCATTATTGGGGTTGTATTAATTAGCATTTCCACTAGCATCTCTTTCATTCATAAAGTCACAAGACACAATGTAGATTGTTCTGGATTGTTCACCAAGGCATGTGCTAAATGTGTAGTGCCCTGGGAAAACCCTGGGGGTTACACTTGTGTTTTAGTGAATATTGTTATTAGACTTAGTCATTATAATGAGGACGCCTCTGGTTTATTTTTTTGTACTAAAACCTTACAAGCTTTAGTGGAAATTTCAGCAAGGTTGACTTATTTGCCTGCTCAAGACACTGTTTGATTGATGTACTATTTATAATCCTGTCTGTTTAATTGTTCTTGTCTGTGTATTTTTGCCTAAAGGTTTTGGGGCGTTTGAAAGACGAAGAGGTGCGATGTCGGAAGTACCTGCATCCAAGCTCCTATGCCAAAGTGATCCACGAATGCCAGCAGAGGATGGTGGCTGACCACCTGCAGTTCCTGCATGGAGAGTGCCAGAACATCGTCAGACAAGAGAAGAGAGATGGTCTGTACTGTTTAATTCTCACAGCCACATCTAGTAGTATTTAACCTGTAGTAATGTTTCATTCTAGGTCCAAAAGAATTGCATCAGTAAATACTGATAATCCAGGATGTGAAAGAACCTGTCGATCATGAGACCGTTGGGTTTCAAAAAATATCTACAAGTATGAGAGACTGGTTTATTGAAAGGAAATGCATTCCTTGTCACATGTAAAAAAATAAATAAATAATGAAATAAATAAATAAATAATCAAAGTAGTTTTTGGTAAATGTTGTCCAAATGGAGACCATCATATCCATATGTGGTTCTTTCCCAAACTGTTACCACAAAGCTGTATAGAATGGCTTTGTATACTGTTGCGTTATTATTTCCCTTCAATGGAACTAAGAGGCCCGAACCTGTTCCAGCGTGACGATGTCCTTGTGCACAAAGCCAGCTCCATGAAGACACGGTTCGTCAAGGTTGAACTGGAAGAACTCGATCGTCCTGCACAGTGTCCTGACCTCAACACCGACTGCACCCAGACCTCCTCACACAACATCAGTGCCTGACCTCACTAATGCTCTTGTAGCTGAATGATCACACAATGATCCCCATAGCCACACTCCAAAACCTAGTGGAAAGCCTTCCCAGAAGAGTGGAGGTTATTATAACAGCAAAGAGGGGAATAAATCTGGGATGGGATGTTTACCAAGCAGATAATGGGTGTGATGGTCAGGTGTCCACAAACTTTTGGCCATATAGTGTATTTCAAACACAAGCTCCACTATTGAACTGTTTTGTGATTCGTCTACTAACCCTAAATCTTTAGGAGCCACTTTAAGCACTTTTCAGTGTATCCTTTTCTCCTTTCGTCGATGCAGTTTGTTGCATCTACTCCAGCGAAGTAAAGCACAAAACAAATCAGGAATCACCTTAAATAGAAACACTATCAGTATTTATTAGCAGTACTTCATGTGAAACCGACGACTATTCGGGGTCCAAGTCATTTTTGGAATGCAGTAATGACATTTCATGTTATTCTGAGTCAGGCCAGGCTCTTAAAAATAGATCCTGGCTGTGATGTGTTGGTAGCAACAGCTGGATAGCTTTGAGGAAACGGAGAGAGATGGTCAGGGGCTATAGTGTATGTGTGGTTCTCTGTCAAAATCATTCACATATATAAAATATTAATTACATATGAAAATTGAATGTGTCGTTCAATTTTCATATGTAATTAATATTTTATGTATCAATTTTCAGTTTGTTTGTATGTATCTCCCTTTTCTGCTAATAATTCTATACTGTACTAATACCGTTGCTCTTCTTTCACTAAAAGTACTGCTCAAGTCAGAGTTCTGAGTGCAGCGTTTATCATTATATTCATTATCTACGTCTCCTCAAACTAGCCAGGTTATGAAACTCTGTCGCCCTCCGTGTATGAAGTCAAACCGTAACGATTCAGTTTCTGTGTAAATGCCTGTGACATTTATCCTTGATTTGTAACCTGCTGTTACTCTGAGCAGTCTGACATGCAGGAGCCCAAACCCCTGTCTCACTGACTGACATGGAGATTTGGTGTGGCTTGTGCTGACTCGTTTTCAGACATGGCGAATATGTACACACTGTTGCGGGCGGTCGCCAGTGGCTTACCTCACATGATCCAGGAGCTGCAGGTGCACATTCGTGATGAGGGGCTCCGAGCCACCAGTAACCTCTCTCAGGAAAACGTGAGTCTGTGTGTGTGTGTGTGTGTGTGTGTGTGTGTGTGTGTGAATGAATGCATGCGAACGTTGTTTTGGGCTGCAATGTACGGGATGGTGTATTTGTGCCGATCGGATGACTGAATACAGCTATAAACCCCGTGTCTCTGCTTCATTGCGATGATCTGATTCACTGGAAGGAGACGAGGGACACGGTTGAAACCTGCCCTCTCTTCCGCAGCGTTACAATGCCGTCAATAATTCCCGCAATTATTCCAGTGAATAGACGTGGGATAATCTTTTAATTCTTACGAATAAAGAAAAGGATTACCTGCCTGTTTTTGGTTTTCTGTTACCACGTGCTTAAGAAGTTCTCCTGTTCTCGCTGCAGATGCCAACTCAGTTTGTGGAGTCCGTGTTGGAGGTTCATAGTAAATTTGTCCAGTTGATTAACACAGTGCTCAACGGGGATCAGCACTTCATGAGTGCGCTCGACAAGGTACACATCCTCCTTTCACGAAGATTTTTATTAAACATACACGAAGAGAAATCAGAAGTATTTATGAAAGATTTTGTGAAAGATCTTGTACGGGGCCATAGTACAGCGTTAGCTTGTAAACTAGCATGTTCAGGATTGCACGTAATATGAATTCATATCCACGAAATCAAACACGATAAACGTGTGAGGCTGAGTCAAATGAAATATTTATTTATTTATTTATTTATTTATTTATTTAATGTTTATTGTGAATACATGTCACAGCAGCGTATAAATTTTTTCGACATAATTTCCATTCATTCAGTGGAAATGCTCCAGCGCATAACAAGTGTCCTTAAACTTCTAGGCCACTTTTAAGGATATCATTTGACTCGCTCTCGTGTGTATATATGTATATAGATAGATAGATATAGATAGATAGATAAAAAGAGTATTCCTGGGTATCATTGTCGGGGGGTTTTTTTCCATACAATTTATACAGGTCATCATTTTAAACCAGTAGGTGGCATCAGAGTGTCAGGAAAGTAGGATTTAGTCAATTGTATGGTTGTCTATAAACTATAATAATAATAATAATAATAATAATAATAATAATAATAATAATAATAATCACAACAATAAGTAGCAGACAATCTTATTATTAGAATATTAAATTAATTGACATCAGTAGCAGACATGAAGAACATTAACAGAGTGTCGGCAGCTCTGTAAAATGTCTTAAATTGTCTGAAATTACATTAAATCAAAGTATTAAATTGTCTTTCATTTACATAGTCTTAGAGTTTTAGATGGTTAGTTGTCGGTCATGCATGTGTCCAGCGGTGACCTCCCTAAAAAACTTCGAATAACGTTTCAAATAACGTTTTAGCCTATTATATAACTGCAAATTTGGTCTTAAATGACATTCGAAGTGGTATTTTGTTTTTGTTTTTTTTTTAATAACATTGAGCTTTAATGGTGTCTAGAGATTTCGAAAGTAAGAGTACGCTTCATAACCCTATTTAAATGATAAACTTATTTATTATTTATATCTTTACTTTTTTCAGGCTTTGACGTCAGTAGTAAACTACAGAGAGCCCAAATCCATTTGTAAAGCACCTGAACTGGTGAGGGTTTTTTTTTGTTTGTTTGGTTTTTTTTTTTCCATTTTATCTTCCTTGTATTATCTTTTATTACCTTTCCTCTCAGAATAATGCTGCGTATGATGATCTGTTAAAACAGACACTTTCTCTGCACAGTGACACTAATCACAATGTGGATTTCATGTCTGTTCTCTTGTGCCGTGCGTTACAGCTTGCTAAGTACTGTGACAATCTGCTGAAGAAATCAGCAAAGGGGATGACCGAGAACGAGGTGGAGGACAAACTTACCAGCTTCATCACTGTCTTTAAGTACATAGATGACAAAGATGTCTTTCAAAAGGTAATCTCAGCAGGAACGAGCTAACTTGGTTAAGATTTTTTGTGTTTATGATGACATCGAAGGTCACATGACAGTGCTAACATGGCGGATGTAGTATGTCCGGGATTGTAGTCATAATACACACGTTGAATAGTACATACTGTTTCAACGGCACTGCAGTACGTACTGTCGTAGTATGCGATTTCGGACGCAGACGTAATAAACGAGGAGGCACTGCGACCGTAAAGGCGGTCCGTCTGCTGCATGATGACACAGAAGAAAGGTTCCTCCGATGTTCATCTAAAGGTAGAATGTAGGATAAATATCGATAATTACTCAAAAACCCATCATCGATATCGTGGATTTTTATTTTTCATCGCGATAAATATCGAGATCGTTTAATCGCCCAGTCCTGTTCTTTTGTGTTTGGAAATAACGTTGTCTATTGGTGTAAATCAGGGTTTCTCAAACCCCTTTAACTCCCCTTTAACCCACTGTATATAGTGTTAGAATATAAGTTAGAAAGCAGTTGCTTCTCTTTAGCACTGTTTGCGTCTCTCTTCTCTCTCTTAGTTCTATGCCAGAATGCTTGCCAAGAGGTTAATACATGGCCTTTCATTATCCATGGACTCTGAGGAAGCCATGATTAACAAACTAAAGGTAAGACCAAAGTGTGTCTCTTTTTGACCTATAATTCTGCACTCAAGTGACTCTAAAATAAAGTCCACACAATAAAGTGACTCAACTGTGATGAACACTTCCCCCTCACCCTCTCTTTACACAGAAGCTCTGTCATTACGCCCAAGCAGTTTGCAGAAATGCAGTGCTTTATCAGATGAAAGTGTGCAAACTATGCTCTTGTTTGTTTCCTTTTTTTTTTTTGTCTCCTTCTCTATTCTGTGGTTTGCAGCAAGCATGTGGCTATGAGTTTACGAGCAAACTGCACAGAATGTACACCGACATGAGCGTCAGTGCTGACCTCAACAACAAGTTCAACAACTTCATTAAAACCCAGGAGACCGTAGTGGATCTGGGCATCAGCTTTCAGATCTACGTGTTACAGGTGAGACAGTGAGAGACCGACCACACACACATATGTAGAGCTGGAGGAACGTAAATACCGGGCCTGATACGTTAGCACTTTAAATCTGTTCATGGACTGTAAAGAACCGGTGATTTCACATTCAGTTTCCCCAAACATGTCTTAACCAGCAAATTTCACTCAAGTGTCACTGTTCTGGGAAACATGAGAGGATTGTGTGAAGTAAGATGTGTGTGTGCGTGTGTATTGCAGGCGGGTGCATGGCCTCTCACCCAGGTTCCTTCATCTACGTTTGCCATCCCTCAGGAACTCGAGAAGAGCGTACAAATGGTGAGTTACCATGTCGCAGAGACATAGCCGTCTTGACATCAGAAGGAAGGCAATATAAATCACGTTGTAGATATAAATGCTGCAAAACAAATGTTCTCGTGCACCAGGTGTCGTCATAAAAGACGTTGCAGTTGGTTGGGAAGATTTCAAGCAACAAGTAGATTCAGGGTGAAGGTGAAGAAGTTCCCAGGGACAACATGATTAAACAACACTTGATAGGAAAAACCTACAGAGCCTTAAACATCCTTAAAGACCTTAATCATCCCTGTCGGTACTATTAATATGCAGGTGTAAAGTTCCTGGAACCACAACTAATTGTCCTCAGACATGATTTCACAATACGCTCTCAGACTTATAAGGAAGGTACGAGATTATCGAGAACCCGGCAGTCACTCAAAAAGAGCTGCAGGACAACCAGACGGCAGCAGGAACGATAGTTATACAGAGAGTAGAGGTCTATCGATTTAGCAGATCAGTACCTGCCGATAACCGATTAATCAACCGATAGTTTTTAAAATTGATACTGAATGCAACAATAACATTCAGAGTAAAATACTGCTGAACTTTATTATAAAAATAAACAGTACTTACTGTACCATGAAAATGTACAGTTCTTTTTTTGAAATGAAATAAATCTATAAATAGTTTATATATATATATATATATATATATATATATAAACTACTAATAGATATTAATGTAAATAAAGGATGTACATCCAAACTCCAAACAGAGACAGCCAAAGTGAACTTAAAAAAACAAAACAAAACAAAAAAAAAACACTTCAAATAACACAAGCAAATTAGTCAGTGATAGTTTTTATTTGGCCTCTAGAGGCTGCTCTTGTACTGTATAATGACAGTGGACCCTTCTAAACCGCTCCCGCAGTGGACGCAACTGGGAAAAACTATCGGTACCGATTATACGGCAAAACCCAATCAATTGGTCGACCTCAAACAGAGAGCAGTAAGCAACGAACTGCATAGCAGTCATCTCAACTCCAGTGTTTCTGTTCATATTTAGAAGTACAAAGTCGAAAGAACTTGTGTGTAAATTTGAAGTGGATATACATGTATCTACTGGAAGTATATTAAATAACAAAAACAAGTGTCAGAATACTTATTTCCCCTCACTTCATGGGTTCACGAAGTGTAGGACTCAGTGTAGGGCTTATTTGAAAATGATTCAACAACAGATTACAATTTGAACAGTATTAAAGCCTTTATTCAGATGGTTAAGGGAGAGATATCTCACATGTTAAGTGCATGTTAACGCTGTGTGCACCAGAGCACATCTTTTATATTTGAAATAAAGGTTTTCTCATTTCTGTCACTTCCCAAGTTTATATTCCATTAAATTTAATTCATTATTTTGTTCTTATTATTTTGAGTTTGTGAGAATGAAGACTCCTGGTGAAATGCAGTGATGTCATACTGTAGACAAATCACCTGAGGCCTTATACCTGATTCGCAATTTACTTTACTAACAACTGAAGGTATGAATGTGGAAATGTGCTCCGCGAGTCTAAAACTGGAGCAAATCTACAACTGGCTTGAAAACGTGACTGATTACCCAAATACAACTCGTGCATTCAGTCAGTCATTAATATTAGTGAAGACTGGCCTGGTTTATAAACACAGGAAATTAAAATGATTCTATGATTAAAACTGTGTGATTAATAAATAATAATTCACCCTTATCAAAATACACTACCGGTCAAAAGTTTGTGGACACTCGACTGAAACGTTTCTCATGATGTTAAAAACCTTTTGATCTGAAGGTGTGTGATTAAACGTGTGAAATCGGTGTTGTAGACAAAAATATAATTGTGCCGACATGTTCATTTCTTTCATTAGAAAACTAACATTTTATTTACAAAAAAATATATTTTTTAAACGGACGACTCGGAGAGAAACATTCCGAAAAGCAGCCAGTAAATGTCCAGCGTAGGTGGGAACTCCTTTAATACTGTTTAAAAAGCATCTCAGGGAAATTCCTAGCTCAGGAAAATGCCAAGAATACATTTCTTGAAATTCTAGGCAAAAAGGGCGTCTACTTTGAAGATGCTTAAATATTAAATTATTCTGATTTATTTAGGATTTTTTATCACAAAATAATTCCCACCGTTCCACTTATTCCATAGTGAGTTTTGATGACTTTATTATTATTCTAAAATGTGGGGAAAAATAAAGAATGAGTGTTTCTAAACTTTTGACCGGTAGTGTATATCACCAAATGTAATGACAAGATGTAAAACTAGCTGAGTAGATGTCATGTATACCACCCCACATATGCTACTTTTTTAACCTGTTTCTTACCGTGAAAATAGCCATGGTAGCTGGCATGGTATTAAATTCTAAACAAACAAAAACAGTATACGAGAGAATTAATTAAGATCCGTCATGCACTCCTGTGTGTGTCTATATGTATGTAATGACACTGTGCACTTGTGTGGCATTTCACTTAGGAGGGAATGAATGATTTAGGAATTATTGTGTGTGGTTTTAACATTACTGGAGTTTAACTAACAATAACCAAATGACTCAAACTTTCAATTCAGTTGTTCCTATATGACGCACTATACAGAGCGTATATGTTATTGCTGATGTCTCTCTTCCTCTAGTTTGAGCTGTTTTATAACCAGAATTTCAGTGGGAGGAAGCTCACCTGGCTACACTATCTCTGCACAGGTACGGTGCTTACACACACACACACACACACACACACACACACACACACACACAGAGAGGACATAGTTCTCATTAGAGCTTTGCATTAGGATCCTGATTTCATTGTTTCATGTTGCTATGTGTCTCACTGATAGGGTTAGAACGTGACACCTTCAAATTAAGGCTTGAAGTCATTCAGAGCTTTTAAGTTCAGCCGTTTCTTTTAATTGACCGTGTCTGCATGCAGTGCGTGAAGACTCTGAGGCTCCGAGTGCCATGTAGGCAGTGTTTTGTACTGGGTTTAATTAACACATTGTTGTAGTTGTGGAATAGCAGGAAACGGGTCAAATGAGCCAATTAGCTGCTCCGGCTTTATTCACTGTGTTCAGATAGTCAGTTACCCACCCTGTAATCGTCCTATTACTACTCCGAGCTCTCTCTCTCTCTCTCTCTCTCTCTCTCTCTCTCTCTCACACACTCACACACACACACACACACACACACACACACCCGTACCAACCTGTTTATAGGTACAGAACTGTACAGATGAAGCTCTTAAAGACTGTTTATTATTCACTTATTCATTGTGAAGCTTCTTATTTAGTCACTACCATCAGTTATTCTGTAAGTGCATAAAGTGTAGTTACAAGAGTGAGAAAAGCAAATCCTCCACCACGATGAGTTTCCGTCGTGTAGAAACCGTGTTCGCAGGTATCCTTAACTTAAACGTCGTACTTTTCTTTTAAGATGCTGCTACAAATGCACTTTTACTTCACTTATCAAATGTGTACTGTATATATAAAATTATGACAATTTATATTTCTCGATACGAAATCTATTTATGAAACGGACAGAAAAGCATGCGTATACACACACACAGGGAACAAAATTGACTATCGTGTTCATGTTAATCCTTTAATGTTCACACAGATATTATGTGGGAGTTTTGTTGTCGTTTGAGCATGATTGGCCATGCAAGGCAAGATTGTCATCTCTATGGAACGTCATTCCTCTGAAACCGTTTTTTTTTTTTTTGTTTGTTTGTTTTGTTTTTTTGGTTGACTCATTGTCTAAAAATTAAAACAGAAAATTAGCAGCAGTGGATAAATAAAGCGATCGCATCTTACACAACTGCTCAAGGCAATGTCACCGCTCTTTTATAACGCGGTGTGCGCTTATTTTGGAAAAGCCATCACTGACCTGTCAGATAAGTAGTCCGATATCATTCTGATAATCCTGCCATCATTTCACACTCTCTATCTCTATCTGTCCATCTACCTATCTTTCAGGTGAGGTGAAGATGAACTACCTGTCCAAACCCTATGTCGCCATGGTTACCACCTACCAGATGGCGGTGCTGCTGGCCTTCAACAACAGCGAGATGGTGAGCTATAAAGAGCTGCAGGAGAGCACGCAGATGAACGAGAAGGAGCTGCAGAAAACCATCAAGTCCCTACTGGACGTCAAGATGATCAACCATGACTCACAGAAAGTAAGACCGCAGCGAGGCATCTTAAACTCCTGATCCAGATGCAGCATAAACACTCTTCTAGCCTCGTAGGTTGTGGTGACCGTGTAAACAAGACACCAGGGAACTTTTTCAGCTGGTAGAGATGTTCAGACGTAGTTCATATTGAGCAAAGTTACAAAGACAAACAATTAATTTCACTTTAGTGGTTAACTGTCGCTGTAGGATTGTGGCACATGAGTTCACATCATGCATACATAAGACTGCTTTATGCTCTCAGAAGCGAGTCACGTTAAACAGCAGCGATCAGAGTTTATTTGCAGAAATTTCTAACTAGCCCCAACATCTGTCATTAAGTATGGATGTGTCAAACATACATGAGGCGATACATTCAGCTTCCACGTAGTAAAACAGAGCTGCTCTCAAATCCACATGACAAACCAGATAAAGACACACGGCTGTTTTTATAGTCATTTTATATATGGACCTTTTTAAAATGATGTTAAGAACATTTAGATGTTTTTGCACTGCCACTCGACTACTTTGTGACTTCTTAGTTGCTTACTGTTTATTTTAAACATTTTGTGTTTCATTGCAGTTTTTCCAATAGTTATTTTTAGATCATACACTATATGGCTAGAAGTACTGTATGTGGACACCTGAAAATCACAGCCTCAAAGAACATCACTTTCCACAACCATGGGCATTAAAATGGATTTGTTCCCACTTTGCTCCTATAACAGCCTCTACTCTGCTAGGAAGGCTTTGCACTAGATTTCCACCTGACCTGGGTTGAGGTCAGGACTCTATGCAGGACACGAGTTCTTCTACAACCCCAATTCCGAAAAAGTTGGGACAGTATGGAAAATGCTAATAAAAACAAAGAGGAGTGATTTTGTAAATGTACTTTGAC
>JANDJT010000001.1:29747447-29761491 GCA_024331685.1 Stegophilus panzeri | reverse complement strand
GCTTCCATCTGCTGACGAGCTTTATGGAGATGCTGATTTCCTTTTCCAGCAGGACTCTGCACCTGCCCACAGTGCCACAACTACTAGTAACTGGTTTACTAACCGTGGTATTACTGTTCTTGATTGGCCAGCCGACTCTCCTGACCTGAACCCCATAGAGAATCTATGAGAGACACCAGACCCAACAATACAGACGAGCTGAATGCCATTATTAAAGCAACCTGGGCTTCCATAACACCTCAGCAGTGCCACAGGCTGATTGCCTCCATGCCACGCCGCATCGATGCAGTAATTCATGCAAAAGGATTAAAGCCCTGACCAAGTATTGAGTTCATAAATTAACATACTTTTCAGAAGGTCGACATTTCCATATTATAAATTCATTCTAATATTTTGAGATACTGGATTCTTGAGTTCCATGAGCTGTAAGCCGTAATCATCCAGATTAAAACAAATAAAGGCTTGAGATATTTCACTTTATCCGTAATGAATCTAGAATATATGAAAGTTCCACTTTTTGAATTAAATTACTGGAAAAAAATGCACTTTTCCATGATATTCTATTCAAAATATTTGTAATAAATTAGTCCTGGTATAGAAGTTAACCTCTTTAGTTAGTAAGTGTCCAAAGCAACGTGGAGTATAATTAGCAGCTGGATCACAGATGTGTTTGTCCCAGACCTGGCACCGTTTTTTCTGTTTTAGGCCATGCCAAAAATCCTGGTTATTGTAACTTAAGCAGTATAGTAAAATGTGAATAAAGGTCTCACAAATGACTCCAGTTAACACACCATTGACCTTGACTCAACCTGAACTCCATAGGTTTACTGAGACGATATTAATGATATTTTAGCCGTTTGGGAATGACTTGTAGCCAGACCTGGCAGGCAACAGCAGTCTGCTAATGAGCCTGGAATCTCAAACTCTCAGCTGCAGGAGAAACTTTCTGGTATGTCATGCTTTACTTGCTTTTTTTTAAAAAAATTTATAACCACTTGCATTCAACCACTTGATACAAATTATCATTAAAAGAAGGGATTCATTTTTAATTCAGTGTTACATATGTAACAAAGGCAGAATACACTACATGGCCAAAAGTATGTGGACACCTGACCATCCCATCCTGGATTTATTCCCCCTTTGCTGTTATAATAACCTCCACTCTTCTGGGAAGGCTTTCCACTGGGTTTTGGGGATCATTGTGAGATCATTCAGTAACAAGAGCATTAATGAGATCACGTACTGATGTGTGAGGAAGTCTGGGGTGCAGTCGGTGTTCCAGTTCATCCCAAAGGTGCTCAGTGGGGTTGAGGTCAAATCATACAGGACAAATCATGTCTTTATAGAGCTCGCTTTGTGCACAGGGGCATTGTCATGCTGGAACAGGTTTGGGCCTCTTAGCTCCAGTGAAGGGAAACTGTATCACTACAGCATACAAAGACATACTATGTAATTGTGTGCAACAATTTGGGGAGGAACCACATACGAGTGTGATGTTCAGGTGTCCGCAAACTTTTGGCCATATAGTGTATGTGATTCTGTATTTTTCTACATCCTGGCTACATTCTTGAAGTATAATAGTGACTTAGTGGTGTGTATAGGTATGTCAGGGCTATAAATGTCAGTTATTTCATCTCCAGATTTCATAGCATGTTCATAACATGTTGACAAAACATTATATTGGTTTGCACTTAAGATGTGTTCAGTGACGTGTTTCAAAAGGTTTTCGAGGTGGGTGTATACATATTTTAAGAACATTTATAAAGTGTATAAAATAGAAAAGATAACTTGAGATGTCGGTATATAACAGCAATGCCAGACAAACGTTTCGGACTACGGTTACAAAACTGAAACCAAACCATTTCTGGGTTACTGACAACAGCTTGTGGCACAGTTTTTGTTAAATATTTTAAGGTTCTAGGTATCCCTCTGTGGAACTCTGAATTATTCTATTATGAACCCTATCAGAGAAGGTTCCCATTAGAAGTCCTGTAGAACCTTTACTTACCAAACAAACCTTTGAGAACCTGTTTTCTTTCCCTGAATAGTGCCTGTAACTTGCTCGAAATTTTGTATTTGACATATTTTAGCATACAAATAGACCAGAGGGATTTGAACACTTTAAAAAAAAAAAAAAAGAATCACTATGTATCTAGACACAAATCTGACCTCACACGCCTCATAGGAGTGGTGGTGATGCAACTTGTCTAGTCTTATGATGAAACAATGCACAGAGGTCACCACCTCCATCTTTCTGGTCATGGCTCACACGACTGATATGAGCCGTCCATTGCTACAGCTACAGGAAAAATAAACGCACATCACTCCTTCAGCCCTCATCAGTGCCCAATGAAGCGTACCAAATCTAATTCACCACAACCATGACAAAAAGGCACTCGAGACGTCTCGCATATCAGTAGCACATATCATGTTCATAGCTTACAGTCTTGTGTAATATTCTCAATGGGAAACTGTGGGCTGTCAGTCTTCTCTGTCTGTTTGAAGTTTCTGTGCATGTTCTCTTTGTGTCCACACGTGTTTCCTCTGGGTTTTCCGGTTTCCTCCTTCCTCAAGCCATAAGGTGAACTGGCTACACTAAATTGACCCTAGGTGTGAATGGCTGGGTGAATGTGTGTGTCCATGATGCCCTGTGATGGATTTGCATCCCAACCAGGGTGTATTCCCGCCTCATGCCGAGTGTTCCTGGGATAGGCTCCGGATCCAGCATGACCCTGACCAGGATAAAGTGGTTACTGAAAGTAAGTTTGAGAATTTAGAAAAGCACCTTAGAACTTACAGTTGCAATCAAAATTATTCAACCCCCATTGCAAATCAGGTTTATTTTCAAAATGTACAGACTTTCAGCTGTTTGCAATGAACAAATCAAACAAAAGCAACTGAAATAGTTCAACACAACGAATGCTTCAAGTGGTTTCCCCAAATTCAACTGAAAATGCAACTTATAATGATTTCTCCAGTTTCAAAATTATTCAACTCCTTCATGGCAAGCATCTTTAGCACTTAGTAGAGCACCCTTCTGCTGTTAAGACCTGCTGCAAACGAGATGCATGGCTTCTGGCAGCGTTCCTGAGGAATCTTACCCCATTCCTCATGAGCTTGCAAACAGCTGAAAGTCTGTAAATTTTGACAATAATCCTGATACACAATGGGGGTTGAATAATTTTGATTGCAACTGTAGATGATACACTCTAAAAACACTGGGTTAAAAACAACCCAGATTAGGTTATTTTTTAGCCCAATGGCTGGGTAATATTGGACAGAACACAAAGATGTGTTAAAAATAACACAAAATAACACAGATGTGTTGTTTATACTTTTCCCCCTACAATTATCCTAAAATGCAATTTGTTTGTATGTTAAAATTCTACTAAAACGCTCACAAAATAATCAACAATTGCATGAAATTCAGGTGACATTTATTCAAATCATTAAAACATTTGACAGATTTGGAGTTGATGCACCTTCTTACTAATCTCCCTGCCATCTGGGAAGACAAGAGTCCCACTCCCTTCCATTTGAAAGGCTGTAAAAGAGAAAAAAAGAGTGTTGGTTAGCTGTTAGCTACCAAATATGGACAAATGCCTTTGGGCTTTAACTGAGAAATTGTGTTACAGAATCCCAAACTGTGTCATTTTGGACATGTGACCTCCAGTCTCCTAATGAACAAAATGGCACTGTAGATTTATCAAGAAAATCTAGATAACTTGCAAATATTTATTTTCCAGCCTTTAGCACCTCACCGCCAATTTTTTTGCACAACCTAATTAAGTCAACCAACATTACAGAGATAGTGGAAAACATTACAACCTACTGTAACCCCCAACCTCAGTGAAGAACTTTTGGCTTCGACATTACTGAGCTAGCTAAGTTCCGTTAGCCACTGACTGTCTGCACCTGTTAACCAGCATTAACATTCACCTATACATGAAGAAACACGGCCCTAACCCACCCTCATAATGCTAATTACTACAACTTGCCTTGTACAAAACAGCTGCTAAATGTAGTTAACATTAACCCACTCTCTGTATTAGCTCATGGTGAACAGCTGTAATGTTACATTATCCTTAACTCTGAAAAAGGTAATGGGAATGTCTAACATTACAACGAGCTGTATGCTAAAGTAAATGTTATTAACTCAGGTGAGCATCTAGGTTAGCATCACTCATCCCTACTGTGATTGGTGACAGCATCCAGCTAGCTAACCCTAACTCAGAGCCTCAGATAAGATGCAGACCCAGAGAATTATAGAATAACCTCAGTCTATATTTCACAGCCAACATAAACACATGACACTAGTAATGTAATGCCAACACTGAGGAAGCAGTACATGATATTAAAGTTAATTATCACTTGCTGAGTTACGGTTTTCCAGTGAATACATTTTCAAGAACTCCCTGTCTAAATATCTCAAACTTGGCCGGGCATTTTCAGCAGCATTAACACTAAATAGTGATGAATGCTAACTTAAATATGTTCATTTGGTTTCCTCGCCTCAAAAACCGCTACCTCCACCTGAGACAAATTCAAACAGTCTGCACTGAGTTTATCTAACCCAAGAAGCTGGGCTGAGG
Source organism: Stegophilus panzeri (assembly GCA_024331685.1). NCBI lineage: Eukaryota > Metazoa > Chordata > Actinopteri > Siluriformes > Trichomycteridae > Stegophilus > Stegophilus panzeri. Next base: position 29,756,899 of record JANDJT010000001.1, on the reverse strand, counting down.
CGTCGGTGTGATGGAGGGGTGCATTTATTCAACTGTCAGTGAAAATGACCCAGCCAATAACCCAACGGTTCGGTTACACAAAACTACCCCAAAACTGGGTAGAGACTGAGAAAATAACCCAATTATATGACTCAAAAGGTTTAACCCAAGGTTTGGGTAGAAAAAAATAACCTAACATTTTTTAGTGTAGGTTTAGAATTAATTTCAGTAATGTCAATACTAAAACTATACAGAGTTAGAATGTACAGTATTTTGAGAATGAATGTTTTAGGATTTAGGCTAATGCTTTAGAATTAATTTTATTTCTAAAACCAAGTATGAAATAAGTATGTTTTAAAGTCATTTTAGAACTAAAATCTTTTTAGGATTTACAATAATGCTTTACAATTTAGATAAAAGTTTAGAACTGATTACACAGAAGTGCAATTTAGAATATAGTTTTAGATATAATATGTTTTAGTATTTAGAATAATGGCTTCAAATTTAGATCATAGTTTTAGGATTAAAGTTAATTCTAAACTACATTGAACTACAATTTAAAACATAGTTTTAGATTTAGAATAACGCCTTTGACTTTACATCAGTTTTAGAATGACTATATTTGTTCTATAGTTTCAGAATGAATCTGTTTCATGATGTCTCCTTAGAATTTAGATAATAGTTTTAGAATAAAAAATGTTCATGATAAAACCACATAGAATTAGCATTTAGAATATAATTTTAGAATGAATGTTTTAGGATTTAGCACATCACCCTAGAATTTAGATTATAGACTAATAGAATAAACTAAGTCTGTATTGTTTTAGTATTAACATATTTATTTTTAAACTGCTATCTAAATTCCCAGGTGCTTTTCTAAAACTGTTCTAAAACTGTTCTAAATCTATTCTAAAACTGTAATCTAACTTCTAAGGTGCTTTTCTAAATTCTTTAAAAAAAAAAAAATTCTAAAACTGTCATCTAAATCCTAAAACATAGTTTTAAAACTATATTGCAAATCCAAAAACCTTATTCAAACCCTAAAATACATTACTTTTAAATCTATACTCTAAATGCTAGTCCTATATAGGTTTTTAAATTTAGAATTAATCAAAAAGTTACGGAGTAAATTCTAATTCGAATTAGTTTTAGAACCAGCACATTCATTCTAAACCTATGTAAAGCTATATAAAACGAGAATTTATAGTATAGGTTTTAGAATGAACAGGATTGGGATTTTGGGATTGAGGGTAGTTTATGGCGCATGCGCGGCTGCTCGACGTTATGAAATGTACTTGATGTTTGTGCATGTTATAATTACACAGTGTGTGTGTGTGTGAGTGAGTGAGTGAGTGAGAGAGAGAGAGGGGGAAAAAAACCAAAAAAAACTCCAGAGTATTGGAGAACTTTCAGTACTCAGAGCAGCCTGAGCGGGGAGTTAAAGTACAATCCTTAATAAACACAGCAGTTTACGCAGTCCAGTCAGCTTTCCCTCACACACACACACACACACACACACACACACTCTCTCTCTCTCACCGCAGGCGTGAACAGGTGGGCTCTCACATCACAGTACAGCGTTACCTATGGACGTGTTATGAGGATCAGCGCGCGCTGAAGGAGTCTCTGTGGATATGTCTTTTTCATGGCTGAGGCTTTGTGAGCTCCAGGAGCCGGCTACACTGTAACTCCGCGCGTCTGTTTCCCCCTCTCCTGTTGTTCTGCCTGTGAATATGAAAGTGACGGTGTGTTTCGGTAGGACCCGGGTGGTCGTGCCGTGCGGAGACGGCAACATTAAAGTCCGGAGCCTTATCCAGCAGGCCATCATGAGATACAGGAAAGCCATAGCTAAGGTAAGCCATATTTATGGAGCTGCTATGGATTAAAGCAGCGCGAGCGCCCGCCGTGGCGTGCAGTTTCACAACATGGCGCTTTTCTGGGACAAGAACAGGGAAGAAGAGGGAGAGAAAGAAGAAAGGCACACGTCCTGCCTTTTCTGACTGGAAAAAGGCGTCAAAGAAAGGGTTAGAAAGCTGACTTAACTAATATTTAGGGTGGCAGAAAGTGTTTAGTGGTGAGTATGTACTGTTTGCGACCTTGTTAGAGTTGTTATGCTACGTTGTAACAAAACAAATGCTGCTTTTATTGTTCTTAGGAGCTACATGTAGCGTTGAAGGATAGGATAGTCTGTGAATTAATGTTTCTCCTCCGAGACAAACTAGAAAACTTTTCGAGTTAAAACACACTGCTTTCTCCTGCGTGTCCTTTCATAACCGGCGCCAAACTTAACTTCTCTCTCTCTCACTCTCTCTCTCTCTCTCTCTCTCTCTCTCTCTGTGTGTTACTATCCCTCCCCCTCTCCCAACACAAACTATTAGACTTTTCCACACCTAACACAGTAAGAAAAATTACCCAGTTATGCTGTTTAACTACACTTTGAGCATTTGATCAGACTTCCTCCCAACAAAGGAAATGTGTGAAACTGTACCTCCTCTTGGCCTGGAAACTTGGTTGCATCCTACACCACAGAAATACCCCCTACAAGGGTGATTTGTAGATTTGGCACTCTTCATGGCCTGCAAACAGAACAGCATTATGTCATCTCTTTAGTCCAGAGCTCATGGAGGAGGTCCAGGTTTCACTCCTGCATGTCTGGTCACACTCTCTGCAGGGGTCTTTTGAAACTAATTTTTGCCCAGGTTCTTGATTCCTGTTTGATTCCACCTGGTCTGTATGTGTGTTGAGAAATTGTTGCATTGGAGGTGTTTGTCCTCTAAGCTTTAGGGCTGCTTCTAAAGTATAAAGTGTTCAGAATGGTTCTTATGCTTTACTGTAATTCAGTGCAGGGTTGCCAAGTCTAAGTAAAATGTCCAGCAGAGCTACATCTGAAAAACTGCATAAAACGACCTCTAATAAGCACCAAAAGCATGGGTGTTACAAAAGGGAGATGTATTTCCATCCATCAATCCATTCTCCATAGCACTTTTCCAGCACAATATTGTGGGGGAGCCTATGCCTGGGTACACGGGGCACAAGGCAGTGGATGTCCTGGAAGGTTGTTGCAACCCATGGCCGGGCTCAATCACACACACACTTCAGACACTACGGACAACTTAGAAATGCTAAGTCTACAATGCATGTCTTTGGACTTTGGGAGAAAACTGGAGTACCCAGATGAAACCCCTGGGTTATCCTATCCTATCAACACCCCCTCAAACTTGTGTTTGAAACAAGTTCACCATGTTGTGCACACATTTCTAGTTTGCAGTATCTGTAATACGCCTTTTAATTATCTCACGGTATGGCTGTTATGCACTCCATAACATAATCCCCCTTTCTTTCAGCTAGTCTTTACAGTATATTTTAGAGTTATATAAAGTTCGAAATTTAATTGATGTATTTAATTCTGGTTATTTGCTTTAACACAAAGTCTTGGCAGCTGCAGGCTATTTTTAAACTAGCCCAAACAAACGCCGCCTGCAGACTTTGTTTTTCCACCCATGACAATGTTCCAAAATTATCCCAGTTTGGTGGAAAACCTGCGACCGTGGCAACCCTAATTTAGTGTCTCTAGGTTTCTGTAGCAAATCCCCTGTCGTGGTTTATCCACTCGCATGCATTTATGTAACTTTAGCTGAAGGCAGCTCATTGAGATTTATGATTTGAGGATTTCGTAGATTAAAAAAATATAACTTATCCTCTCTGGTCTGATTAGTGAAATAAGTTGGCTCGTTTATTTAAAAACAATGGTTAACGATGATTGCACAGAGAAATGTTTATTCTTTGCTTCAAGGTCTAAATCGATGCATCATCTACCAGTCGTCTTAATTAATCACACTAATCACCAGTGATTAAGAGTTAAAAGTTAACTGTTGTCGCCGTTCAGTTCTGTTAGTTGCTTTGTGAAGCAAGGAATTTGTTCTAGCTGGATCTTCACAAATATTAGTTGAATATACCCCTGTCCTAAAGCCTGCTCCTAGAGTCAACTAATCAACAAGTCCTTCCTTAGGTGAGAGTGTTGTAGTGTTGTTGTGCAGGATGATTGCAGAAGCAGGATTGGGAAACACTCCCTCATCCTCCTGTGATTCAGGTCTTATTGGAGCTGCAGGTTTATTTGGAGATCTCCTGCTGTGTTGGCTAAGGAACAACTTGTGTGAAATGTTTATTGATGAACATAAGCACCTGATTGTTTAGTAAGAATTGTCTCTACTTGGCAAATATCAGGGCTCTTGCGCAGGCCTGGAAGGTCTTGAAAAGTATGGGAATTAAAGGCACTTATTTCCAGACCTGTATGGAAACTCGAGAAAATATTTTGGAGAAAGTTAAGATGTTCTGCTCTCTGTCTTTCTAGACTCAAACCACCAAGGTTCTGTTTCGGATGTTTTATTCTTGTAGCACTAGCATAGCCTAGAAAACGCACATCCAATTTCGGGTTTCACGATACCGTTCATGACCCTAAAAACAGCAAGACACAAAATAAAAATGAAAGTCATAAAAGTAAAAAAAAACAAAAAACAACCCAATAACTAAAAAAAATCCTTCTGAAACAAATCTAATAAACGTCTGGAATATTTTCAGGAGAAAATGGAAAGAAACTTGAATCTAAATATCTTTGCTATTTTAGGGAGTGGAAAAGGAGGAATGAATTTTTGCTCCATGGCATGTGGTTAAGAGTTAATATGATGTTTCTATTTGCACTTAATAATAAACTTTATGCTTTTTATGTTCTCATGATTTTTTTTTTCTTTTTTTTTTTTCTCAGATCGGACCTGAACAGTGCAGTTAGTATTGCTATTTAAATGCTCTTATCACTGCGTCTTATCGCTGTGACTCTATACATGCTTCATAGCAGTGCTATAACTGTTCAAACCTTAAGAATAAATAAAGCATAGAGGTCACTACTACCATCATCTTTGCTAATTAGTATTCTCTGGGAAAATATACACCCGTCACACCATTCCTCCAGCACTCATCTCCTCACACTCAGTTCCCAGAAATACTTACCTAATCTTATTAATCACCAGCATGACACGACACACAAGGTTCCTCACAGTGTGATGTATTTCAGGCAAGTTCACACTCTCCTTTTGGCACTTTCAGTGCCATTAATATGGTCATATTTAAGTGCTTTGGTGAACCAGTGCTAGTATTTGCCAGTATATGTGTCTTCCCGCCCCCAAAAGAGCACTCATAAGCTAAGTATGGAAAATTATTCGGAGGCCTTGCTCCCTGCATTCCTGTTAAAAAGCCTGGAAAAACTGCACAGGCCTCTTTGTGTGCTGGAAATACTTGGAAGGTTAGGCGTTCTCCTGGTGACATGAGAGCAGAGTAAGTTTAGCGTTGGGTAGGTTTGATGTGTTTTTTTTTTTTTTTTGTTAATTTTATTTGCTTATTTGTGTTTATTTAAGCCATATTATTGGAGTATGGGTGAGTAAGTTCTATCTGTCTAACCTGTCACCCTTCAGTTAGTTCTGCCAATCAGATGGTTAAATTGGGAATAAACCAGCACAATGTAGTGACCATTTCCCCTTAAAATACAATCTACACCATTTCAAAGCCACAAATCCTTTGGTACTATGAAACTTAATGTATATAACAACAAGAATCATCTCAAACAAACGTTCTCCTTCTTGTCAAAGAGTCATACCATTCCATGCATATTCTTACTAAAACAAATGCGCAAGGGCTTCTTCCAAACTTGGGGAAATCGAACCCCAGACACAGTTGTAACGTACACTCGGGCTCGAGTGGCACTCCGAACCGTTGACTCAGCAGAACAGCGGCGACTTGGCAATCGATCACCTGAGTGTAGGATTTCCCAGTGGACATCTCCAGGCTCCATCTACCCTGCTCATGTTGTTTATTTATTTTTTTGAAGAGGAAGAAGCAGCCCACATCTATAATCATGCAGCATGTGCAGACGTTGATGTATTATGTAATCCTAGTTTATGACAGAACAACAATTAAGCTTGAGTAGCATTTAATTCAGTTAGTTCTTGTCTTGTAGAGTGAGCTGTCTTAGCAGCTAGGTAGGAGGGATGGGGAAAAAATTGATTCCCAGCTCAGTATTAGATTAAGTAGAAGATTGTCTTCAGTCTTTCTTATATTTGATCCACATTATGTCTGAGCTCTGTCTTACGGGATGTGAAAGTATTTTGGAATACCCAGGGTATATTTAGCTCTGGAAGACCACTGGGACAATAGCGGACTGAGGTTCTGAGCTAGTGACTAGACGTTTAAATCCCAAGAATTCCAGAGAGCCACTCTTATTGTTATGAATTGATGCTCAGTTGCTCGGGATGTACTCTTGACTTTCTATTATGAATAAATGTTATGTCTTTCATTTAGTTTAATTCAACTTGGGGTAGCATTTGAATAGCTTTATCGTGTCATGATATTTATACATTTCTCTACATCTCCTACTTCATTATACATTTAAATGGCAGATGTTCATTGTTGTAGATTTTTTTTTTTGGTAGGAGTGTTAATCAGTTTGATAATGCTGGGATTAGCATTGATTCATGCACAGGTGGAATAAATGAGCCGTTTAAGCCGCCTGGATCGCTCGTATACAGAAGGAACCCCGGTGTTCAATGTGGAAGTTGGACATCGTTTGAATTAGCCCTAATTTTCCCCCGAGTTGCACAGCTAATTTTTTCTTGATTGCACAAAAGGCTCCAGGTGAAATATTTGTAATGCTGTGAACTTTTTGACCCCGTCGTGTGGCCTGTGACCACAGAGTGAAACCTTAGAAACCATAAGAGAAAACGGTGATTACTGCAATCACTACTGAAGCGCTTAGTTCCTAAGAGCGAATTCTCTTGGAATTTGAGCAGGCAGTGCGTTTTGTATTACAGAGCAGATACTCATTCAGGGGAAAGAAAAATTCTGAGCACAATGTACAACTTCAGACAATAAAAAAAAAAAAAAAAATAACAAACAAGTCACGGTTTAAAACTCTGTATTAGAGATTGAAGAGTTTGGAGTTCAAGTTGTTTTGGTTGTTGAGAAAGGGCTTTGACCATCAAGTCCTCAGCTCTATGTTTAAATTACATTCAATTTTGGATAAAAAATGTCTGCTAAGTGAATAAATGTAAATGTTTTTGATCAATATAAAGAATGGCTTTAGGGACCTGACATACTTGAAGAGATGCTTGATGCATGGCTGTGTGGCTGATGTGTGCAGCCTTGTTCTGTGCACATTTTGCACATCCAGAGGATTAAATCTTCTGTTCCTATAGAGCAGGTCAGAGTTGATACCTTGTCAGTGCTGGAATAACTTTTGAACACAAATGACTTTGCACAAGTTAAACAGGGCAGTTTGTGATCATGTGAAGATACATTTGAGGTCATAAGTTTACATACACCTTGCAGAATCTGCAAAATGTTGTTCATTAAAAAAAAATAAAAAATGAGCGGGATCATAAAAATAGCATTTTGTTTTTTTATTTTGTACGGCCCTGAATAAACTATTTCACATAACAGATGTTTACATATAGTCCACAAGAGACAATATTAACTGAATGTACACAAAGGAACCAGTTCAAAAGTTTACACACGCTCGATTATTAATGCTGTGTGTCGTTACCTGGATGATCAACGACATCATGTGTTTATGTTTTGTGAGTTCTTCACGAGTCCCTTGTTTGTCCTGAGCAGTTAAACTGCCCACCGTTCTTCAGAAAAATCCTCCAGGTCCTGCACATTCTTTGCTTTTCCAGAATATTCTGCATATTTGACCCCTATCCAACAGCGGCTATATGATTGATTGTGAGCTATATGATTGATTGTGATATCCATCTTACACGACTATTACAAAAGGTGCAAACATTCACTGATGCTCAAGAACTCAACACGATACATTAAGAGCCAGGGGGGTGTAAATTTTTGAACAGGGTGATCGGTGTAAATTATTTTTTTTTTTCAAATCTTATTTTTGTTCATTTAGTACTGCCCTTCAGACGCTAAATAAGATGTTTCCCAAAATACAAAATAATTTACACCGATTACCCATCATCTTCTTCACTTCTTCTTATTTATTTATTTTTAACATTTTGCAGATTCTGTAAGGCATTTGTAAACTTATCACCTCAACTGTAATGTGTAGAAACTGACAAACAGAAGCACTAATGTAGATGTTTTGACAATAGAGTATATTTCTATCATATTGTAAATATGGCTACCTACCTGCACTGTTCACCATGCTGCTTCACATTGTTTACATTGCTGTTGCACCATGTGGCAGTTCTTTTGTATGAACATTATTGTTGTGCAAAATGAATGCAGGGTAAGTGGCATCTAGCGTACTAAGTATACTGAGCTTGGCCTAAGCTGACTGTCGGCTGTCCTGCTTGGACTATGTGCCGTGTCCTGTACCGTTAGCACAGTTTGAGCAATCTAAACATTTCACAGAAAGCATAAGTTATTGCCAGCGTGGTGTATCACCGCCCTAACATGTCCTTCCTTAGATACCTGCATGTCTCCCCCCGTCCCCCAAACACAACAATACTGAGTGTTTGTAGCATTGGCCAGTTGAGTAGGACAACTTGGCACTGATCAAGCGTAGTACTGGAAAGAGAAATTACTTGCCTTCACAGGGAAGTTTATCTGGACATTGCCACTTACAAAGCAAATGCAGACATGTTAGGACGTTGTTTTCAACAGCAGGATTATACGATACTATGGAAATCAGGAGCCGCTCTGGAAACCAGACAGCTCATAGAAGCAAAATTATTTTCCTGCTTAGACTTAATCTATTGTGGTGTTAATTGCTAATCTGCAAGATAAACAAACCAGGGTCTCACGATCTCCAGCTATAATTTATGCCCTCCATAATTTATGAGCTCCGATGTGATTAGACATGAATGTGTCATTAAATTCTGTGTCCTTTTTATTTTATTTATTTATTAATTTTTGTTGTTGTTGTTGTTGTTTAGATCAGCTCCAATTCAAAACGACCAGATTATCAGACCAGGGTGGTGCCAAAAGCAATGGCAATTTCCAGTCTGTCTAACCAGTCAAAATTCTTGTGAATGCAGTCATCTTACAGAGAAATGTTTATGCAGACTCTCAGATTTTTCATTTAATGGCCGTTTTAAGCCGCTTTTTAAAATTTTAAAGGTTTTAGGTCACTTAGAAGCTAATTTACTGAAGCACAACACAAACAGTGTAACATGGTGGTGGTAGCACTGTGAACGTTCTCTATAATGGTGCTTTTCCACTGCACGGTACGACTCGACTCTGCTCACTTTTTGGGGGATTTCCACTGTGGATAGTACCTGGTACTTTTTAAATTTTTTTTTTATTTTAGTACCACCTCGGTCGAGGTTCCAAGTGGGCGGAGCCGATACGAGATGTGAGCCACGCACTGAGGGAGTAGGGAATTCTCCTTAATGAGTGGTTCTGTATTGTGCCTGAATAAATGTCATTTAATACATAATTTGTGTATGGTAATGTTCTATTAATTGAAAATG
>JANDJT010000001.1:29721056-29747409 GCA_024331685.1 Stegophilus panzeri | reverse complement strand
CTGCAGTAGAAAAGCAAGCTCGGAAATGTGAAGTGAGCCGAGTCAGGCCGTACATCGCAGTGGAAAAGTGGCTTAAGGCCCTGTTTACACTAGTGCGTTTTTGTTTTAAAACGGACGTTTTAAAATGAAAACGATCCTCATCCACACTGGTGTTTCCGCTGAGTTTCAGAAACGATCTCCGTCCACACTGCACGACAGAATACGCATGTCACATGACCGTTCATGGACACTGGGCATGCGCATACAAGTGTAAACAGGAAGTTGGTTGCTAGTCCAAACCGGCGTTCCATGTAGGACTTACGCCGCCCGAAATGAGATTTGTTGCCGATCGCTCTAATCATAGTTCGTCTCTTGCGCATGTAAGCAGCTAAATACAGAATTTAACTGCACAATGGCTGCCAAGAAAAATCAGCAAAGCTTGCGGGTCAGTCTCCGTCTTGTCGTGTATACTATCAAGGTAGCGTAATGGTCATATGGTAAGGGCTTGACGAATCAGGGAAGGATACGCAATGATCCAGAATACCCAATCAGGGGGCGAATATGGGCGAAGCCACGTCTTCGTTTTGGTCTGTTTACACGGAAACGCGAGCCCGGAGTTTTCAAACTAAAACCGGGTCTTCGGCATTTCCAAAAGTCTCCGCTTTCGAGGGTGGAAAACGCCGGAGTAGTGTAGACGACAGGCGTAACCATAGTAAAACTTACATGTTTTAAAACGAAAACGCACTAGTGTACACAGGGCCTCAGAGATCAGGTTGTAGGGGGTGTGTGTGTGTGTGTGTGTGTGTGTGTGTGTTGGTGCACAGAGTTTATCCTGGATCACTTGGGATTAAAGTGTCTGCAATTTATGCAAATGCATTGATGGTTATAATGCAATGCATGACATTTCATTTAATTTTGAAAATCCAGTTTGTTTTCTCTTTGGAAGTAGGCTTTTATGTCACCCTCTCTTCTCCTCTTCACTCTGGAACTACACAATTTCGACAGTATTAGCCACAGTGTTACTGTTTCTTCCTCTTGTCTTGTTTTAACTGCTTTCAGCTGTGTGTAAAAAGCCATTTCAGAATGAACGTTGAACTTTTGTAGCTGCTAAACTACAAACCACCGTTCATACTGCAAAACTCATTTCTCTGATGTTCTTAGCTAGCCACAGATGTATTTTTAGCTAAATACCCTGAAATTTGTCTTTGCTCTGCTTTTCCCTGGGGTTGATTTGACAAACCTCTACACTGGTGTTTGGTCTTTTGACGTTTTTCATTTTTTTTTTCTTTTTCTCTAGGTGTTCTTTTTCAAATGACTTAAGTTTAAGGCTGTGGCCCGTGTTTGTTTATCCCTTTAAATCGAAGTTCACGTCACTGCATGAAGACAGCTGCTGTTTTTGTCTCATTCGGAACGCTACCAAGACAAACCGCACAAACACTTGCTGTCGTGGATTTTTTTTTTCCCCTCCTCCTTGGCAGTGCTGCATTCAGAAGGATCATGTAAGAGAGAGCCTGTGGACACACAACATTGCATTGAGTTAGTTATTTGTTTACATTCATTTATTAATATTGTTAGTAGATTTATACAGATATTACAAAACGTTAGGCGTGTAGGAATTTATTAACAACTGTGCACAATATCTGCCCTGTAATGAACTCTGGGTATTGTGCATTGTTATCCTGAATCTCGCAAATGTCGACATTGGCACTGCTTCAACACATGGATCCAGTCTTGTGTCGTTCAGCTGTTTGAGCCCTTGTCCCTGCCTCTGTTTTGAAGGTGTGCTGTGAGTGTCTCTTTTTTTTTTTTTGTGTGAGGCCTGTATGGATCAGTTCCGTAGAACAGGCGTGAAGAAACTCCCCTGTTAATTACCACCCTCATCTTTGCCTTCTCATTTAACACAGGCTTGTAACTTCACGCCCTCTGCATATATCTCCTTTTGTGCCTTTTTAAAAAAATCCTACATCCCTCTCCTGCTGGTGTTCACAAGCACCACTAGTGTTCTTCAACCCTTTTGCTTTCCATTTCCCCTTTTCTGATGGCTGCCTATCACACCCTATCCGTCTCACAGGCGCATGTGACCTTTGACCTGAGGCTTCTAGGAGTCCTTCTAATACGAATTGAATGGGTGAATCTGGCCCAGGCTTATCCAGGCTTGATCTTACACTGATGCTAGCCTGGAAGAGAACCCTCCTTTCATCTTATCAGTCTGGATAAGAAAGAAAGGAGTCAAAGAGTGAGAGCTAATGATAAAAGTGAAATGTTCCATAGCCCATTAACAATGAGCTTTATTTGGTAACGGCGGTTAGAATGAGCAGTTCCTGTTGCAAAGCAGAAATCTGTCTTTGTGCTATATTTCTCCGGCTTGCTCCGTTGTACTGCTGTTTATTGATGCAAGTTGTGTTGGATACAACTAAGCAGCTGAGGGATGTGGGGGATTTTTCAATGACCTAATAGTGAACTTTCCGAGTACCCCAAAGCCCTAACCTTGCGCCATCACTTTCAACAGTAGTATATAATTAGGGATGCACCGAAATTTCGGCCAGCAAAAATCTTCGGCTGAAAATATATGCTGCCTCAGAGGTCGGATTTCACTCTCGATCTGGCCGACGGTTATCGTTGCACTCTAACATTACTAGATCCGTGATTTAAAGAACATTTGATGCGGAGAAAAGGCAGCGTGCACGGGAAATGATACAGGCAGAGCTGGAGGTGTGGAACAAAGTGTGCCAGAGAAACGGGTGTGTACAAGTGATGGGCGCAGACTCCCTCGCTTTCTGACATGTTTGACGAGATTCTACAGGAAAGCGCTTCGATCCACAGCAGCGCCACAACAAGCGCAGCGACGCTTTCTATTGCTTGCGCGGATCGCACGCAGGTATTTATCTGCCCCGAGCACCAGATCTCCTGCCAGAAGGCCGAGCAACTTTCTTTCTCGAAGAGAAACCTGTTACTTTTTCTTAAATAGAAAGCCGTCCAATTTGCTACGTGTATAGGAATTCCATTAAAATGCATTGTACGCCTGCAAAACTTTGGTCTTGACTTGAGGCTGCATCTGTTGTTTACAGTTTGAGGTTGGTTTTAGTTCTTATTGCTGCTGTTTTGCACAATAATCTTTAGTTCACGTGGAAATACGTTTACATAAACGGAATAGAGGCCTAGTTCATTACTTGACTGCTGTTTTGCATATCATAAGTTTTCTAGAACGTTACGTTATTTGGATACTGGGGTTAAAAAATCGGTTAGATTTGATTGTTACAGAACTGAATGAAGAATAATATATTTAATATTTTTGTTTTTGGTGTGGTTAATTTCAATAAGTGTGACTATTTTATTGATTTTAGTAGTTTTTCAATTCCGATTCATTAAATTCATGAAATGAATTACAAAGTCTAATATTAATACAATTATACAAAAATCTATTTTAAAATGGGGTTAAATAATTTTTTTTTTTTTTCCCCGATTGTGGTTTTCGGCCAAGTGCATCCTGAATGTTCGGTTTTGACCCAGAATTTTCCTTTCGGCGCGTCACTATATATAGTATTATTTAATTTATATATTGCGTTCTTGATGGGGAAAAATCTACCCTGAATAGCTTGAGTGTAAAATAATGATTAAAAAGATGTATTTTGTAATGAAATTCCAAATTCCTATTTTGACTTTGGTTAACGTTTTCCTACATCACTCATAACGCCGTTCGACTATCCCGTGGCACCAGTTGGAATTCGTCGCTACCTATAAGGAGCGATGCAGCAGCGCTTTAGTCCTTCAATCTTTCCAGCTCTCTCACCTCCTCATCTGTACACTCCTCACAAACAGATCAGCTTCCAAAGCTTTAACGCTAATACCACAGTCACCGCCATCGCGCTCGTCATCTCAGACAGCTAACCATTCGAGCCGAGTCTCTGCTGTACCTCAGGGCAACTGTGTCGTACAGCATTTGTTGTCTCCATTACTTCTATATTGGATTTCTCATGAAGATGACGTTAAGCATTGCTGGAAAATGGTGAGTGAGAAGAGAAGCTCTGTGTTGGTAATGAGGCAGAGGACTCCATGCAACTGCAAACAGTACTGAAATAACTTCCTGGACTATGCAGAGAGGTGTGCCTGTAATGATAGATCCTGAAACGAATGCTTAAGAGAGACATTCTGACTCTTTCGCTTTTCATTGTAGGTTGTTGTTGTTGTTGTTGTTGTTGTTTTTTTTTTTTTTTTGGGGTGTGTGCAGCTGATCAGATTTTTCACATTTTACCAATTCAAGTATCCTAATGGGATAGTACTTACTGATGTACAAAACCTGCACTTCTACGAGTTGCTCTTTAAAGTTTTTCCTTTTTTTTTTGATACCGTAGCTCACACTTGACCGCAGAGTCAAATGGACTATTTAGCTAATAATAAACTTATTTTTGGACACTGATAATATCGACTCTTGATTGAAAGCTATTCAAATGTCATTATTACCCAGTTTGCACGCAAATCATAAAAGGGTTCGCTAAATACCACCTGCTTGTGTGGTGCACAGCCATCATCCACGTTAAATACCTGTAAGTTTGCTTAATGGTTTGCTAAGACCGGTACTGCATACTCCACATGCTTTTAAAAAAAGAGAGAGAGAGAGTACCGGAACTATTTTGCACTTCAAACATTGTTCGAATTCTTCCACTTTGCTTAAGTGTGTCCTTGAAGTAGGTTTGTTTAAGATGGGCAAATATGACTGACTAAAATCAGGCCTTTATGGAAATGTTTAAGTATCACCAGTTCACCTGAGATTCGTTGACATTATAGGAGTCGAGTTCAGTCAGAAAGCTGTGAAAAATAAAGACACGGCTTTATTTAATAAGAAATGTCATTATTGTTATTACAGAAGCTTGGCCGTGGTTATGGGGTTATTGGGTTGAGCAATGTTATTGCAGTACAGACATTTTATACAACCGTTTTTCTTTCTTTTCTTTCTTTTTTGACTTCGTGAGCCAGATATTTGGAGCATAGTAATCGCTGCTTTCCAATTTCTGAGGACCATGTGAATATGGTTTTCTAAAATACAGCGTTCCCATCTCCAAGCTAAGCCTTTTGTGAGGGAACGGAGGAGAGCAGAAGCTCTGCCAGCACTTTTGGCTCTCAGAGTGAGGCTGCCTGCCAGCCAGGGAGGAGATGCCCAACTTCAGCTCCGCACTAAAACTTAACTTTGATCATGTTCACATTTGCTCAGTTCGTGCATGCGAAATTAATACGTTCCCTTCGCTCTCTTTTCATACCGTTTGATCTCTCAGTTTTATGGTAGGCTGCGCCTCTGTAATTCTAATCCCACTTGTAAGGAAATGCTTGAATTGAGAAATGATTTACTTTAATATCAGCTGTTAATGCCCGTGCACATGACCCGAGACTACTGTGGTGCTGATTTAAGTGGTTTGCTTGCAACGAACGTGCTTACTCTAGATCTATAGTGTAGTTTCCATTTTGGTCATTATAGATTAAGACTGAATATTTTAAAGCTATTTTTCTATGATTTTGTTGCTGCACAGTATATCACTCAGTACATTTACATGGACAACAATAATCCCATATTAATCCGATTAAGAAACTAGCACGTAAACAGCGATTATTGATTACCTTAATCCGATTAAAGTCATACGCAAAGTAAACACAAATGGAATTAAGACGTGTGGAGTATTCCTGTTTTAGTCGCATTATCGAAGCGCATTACAGACATGTACACACCTCAATCACACTATTAACGTCGTGTGGGAGTTTTCACCGCATTTTGCGACAGGACACGTACACACACCGCAGCGCTCAACCGTTTGACGGCAAACAAAAGAGCACGGCTTCAAGCAAGAAGGCACGTCTTTGGTCCGAGCGGGAAACGATGGTAGCGTTAAAAATTCTGAAAGAAATGGATATTATGAAGTGACTTGATGGCCGTAAGAACAGGAATGTTGCTGGAGAATTTGTATCCGCAGTCGTCAATTAGCACGTATAGCACGACAAATAATTAACTGCACTTGAAGATTTCATTAAATTAAAAATAAAAACACCCCAAACTGTATATGGAACCATAACAAAGACGAACTGTATGTCCATACGTGAAATTCTGGAGGGAACGTCGGACGGCGTGGCGCGGTGACGTAATGACGTGTGACGTTAATCTATCTATGTTCTATAACATGTACAACATGAACATGAAAGGAGTGTTCTAAAAGCGACTCATGTAAACACCTTAATCAGATTATTATCTTACTCAGAGTAAGGTCAATAATTAGATTACTGCTGTCCATGTAAATGTAGTCAGTGTTTAATATTTCTCATTGTTTGCTTTTGCACTGATCTCGGTAAATGACACCGATAATCACTGATAAATGACACCACGCTACAATCAGCACTTCCTCAGTCCTTAAATACTCGGCACTGTAATTATGTACATTGTTATAGTAGCTGATTAACCGTTAAATATGCATATATTGTACCGATTGCTATTTTTCCTTGTTATTATTTGATTTAGTATAAATGTGGAATATTTTGAATTCTACCACAGCACTGTTGAATTCTTGATTCTGATTGGTCAGAAGCTGGATGGCCTGTTATTGCAAAATAACTGCTTTTTGTTGGAACTTTTAGCAAAACTCAACAATGGTGCATATTGTGCATTGTGAAAATGTCTTTTAGTTGTTGTGATGCTGTCTTCCTGTCCCATTACATCGCCCCTGTTGGGTCTTGGGAGAGGAATGCGTGGAGACACACTGTACACACTGTGAGTAACGTTCTTGGAAAGGGCAAAACGGGTTTATGGTGTCATTTAATGGTCGAGGAGTGAAAAGGAAGTACTTTAGCTGACTGTGTGAAACCAGTAAAAAAAAAAAAAAAAAAAAAAAAAAACCCAGGAACTGCCTTTGTGGACTGCACTGAATATTATCAGACAAGTGGAAACTGATTGCTTTATTGTCAATGACAATACTGTTATTTATATATTTATTTCAGTCATTTATGTAATTTTTTTTGGTAAACTATAATAACTTTACTATGGATACTTCTGGTGTGTGAACTATATCAAGTACTTAATGTTGACTGCTCAGTCTCAGTAAAGTGTGTATGTGTGTGTGTGTGTGTGAATATGGGTCAGCAGGGATTACGTTGTCTGTCTCTGATCCTTTCCAGTGACCGGTTCTGTTTAACGGAGGGGGGATAAAGGCGGCAGCTACAGAGTTCTCTCACTCCGCCCTCCCTCCTACATCAGGTCACTACTTAGTCACACTCGCACAGGACGCTCTGTGTGGAAGTCTGAGTCACGAAAGACAGACTGCTGTTCACGTTTGAGCGGAAATGTATCACCTGGTGAATGAAACCTGGTGGTTTTGACAGATTGCCTCACAGATCAGGGAGATGAATGAGCGCAGTGTGTTAGAAGTGTACAATGCTCTTTTAATAATGTTTACGCTTTTTCTGTGTCAAGGTCCTTGTGGATGATTAAGCGTCGGTGGCACTTAAAGGCCGTGCAAGAAACAGTATGAAATTTGCATGC
The DNA here is from genome assembly GCA_024331685.1 of Stegophilus panzeri. Classification (NCBI taxonomy): domain Eukaryota; kingdom Metazoa; phylum Chordata; class Actinopteri; order Siluriformes; family Trichomycteridae; genus Stegophilus; species Stegophilus panzeri. The sequence continues at coordinate 29,739,914 of JANDJT010000001.1, read as the reverse complement.
AAATTATTTATCACTCGAACAGATCGATTTTCTGTTGCGTGTCTGTGTGAGTCGTGATGCAGTTTTTAAGGTGTAAAGTCGGGTGCTTGATAAACACGCGTTAAGGAGTAGCACTGCACAGGCGTAGTGGCCTTGGGGTGGAGAGACGTCAGTGTTTCAGCGTTCGGCGTTACAACACACTGAGAGAACCGCCATTTCTGTTTGTAACGACTTACCAAACCTTACCGGAGAATAGTGTGTTTTGAACAACCTAATCCTAACTGAACGTTGTTTTTTGGAGGGTAAACTGCTTTCTTTACATTTTCTAGAACAGCTCATGGGGTTAATTATTGACTAAAAGCCCCATGAGCTGAGCACGTTCGGATACAGGAGAGTGAGAAAACTTGTAGCTTCACGCGTGGAGTATTCCCTTGACTTTTTGAGCAGTGTAGTGAAAAATCACAGGGGTTAAATAAGTTGTTGCTTTTATTTACCTCATCCAGTGGTTAAGATATTCAAGCTCTCCAGGTTTGCACCAGCGGTGTTGCCACGGGCGACGACACATTCAGGTTTTTTTTAAGAGCTGAAGTAATGGAGTAGTGTCTTTCTCTTTTCCTTTTTCTCGTTCGTCTTCCCTCTCCTTGCTTTCCATAAACAGAGGAAGTGTGGCCATGTAAATAATGGATATAAAAAGCCCAGAAGATTGGGTTAGGTGATTACAGCAGCTTCTCAGCAGCACGATTCGCTGCATATTCGAACGTGTCTTAAGTTTCGGGCCGGGTTTCAATATGGGGTCCACCCACTTGTGGTCTCTGTCATGTGGTGACATATATATATCACTTTTCTTGTGGTATGTGCCATGTGTGTATTTGTACTTGTTTGGCAGTATTCATTAACTGAAACTCTTGCTCACTGGTAAGTCTGTAAAAAGCCAAAGTAAAGTACTTGTAGAGCCTTGAAAGACTGGAGAAGGCCAAAATGGCACCAGTAGTGTGCGTGTAGAAATAAAAACAACGCACGAGTACCTCCTTCTTGTTTATAAATTGTGTGTGAGAAAGATTTCTTATTTGTGCTTCTACAAGCTTGTAGAAACCCTTGAGCACAGTAGCATTAGGACTTGAGCGGTGGCTTCCTGTGACGCCGCGGTCTCGTTCCAGCTCTCCACATTACGTTGGAGGGAAATAAAGTCATGTCACTGTGAAGAATGTATCCGGGGAATTAATACCTGGCGACATGAGCAAGAAAAGCTTTGATTCATTGATGGAGACTTTTTTTTTTTTTTTTTTTTTTCCAAGCTTGGAAGCTTTGTATTTAAAGGGAAACAACAAAGTCCCTGTGTTGTACAAATCCTCAGCATCCACATGGGGTGTTGTATGTGAAAACAGGTGTATTTGGACAGCTTTTACTCCGTTCCATACATGAATACATGTCTTAACTTGAAATCCTGGATTTTTTCAGATGCTTTGAACTTACACATTCCTGCGCTGTTGCTGCAGTGAGCGGTCATGGCTCTTCTCCACGCTGGCACGCTCTAGTACTAAATCTAGAGTGTCAGCCTTGAAGGCCAAACACACAGCAAACCTCGGGCAGGCGTATGAAGGCACATGACTGGAATGAAGGCTGTTTTTAGTATGCCTTTTTATTATTGAATTTTTTTTAAAAATGCAAGTCTTTGTTAGTGTGATTGATTTCTTTCTTTTGTTCCTGTAAATATATGCAGTATTGATTTAGTGATTTATTTCATGGATGGATGTTTTAATCTTTTTATTTTTATTTTTATTTTTTTAAATTTTTTATTTGCACCAAAACACATTTCTGACAGTAGTTGATGTGGCAATAAAGCATGGAGTTTCTTCTCACCTGGATTTCATTGTCTGTTCAAGGATGCAGGTTCTGCGAATGATTAGATGTTGTGAAGCTGCAGCTGTGGGGTTTTTTTTTTATTTCTTATTTTTTTTAAATATTTTTAAAAAATCATCCAAATAGGGAGAAATGTTCCGAGCTCAACAACAAATAAAGGCGTTCACGAAGTATGTTTTGTAATCGAAACACGACGAGCATGAAGTTGTACACATTTTCATACCTAGCCAGACATACTTCCCTTGCATTAACTCCTGAAGGGAAATTGGTTACACCTTTTGGTTCTGGGTTATCACCGCGTAGTGTTTTTTGAAGCACGAAAGCGTTCCTCTCCTGTGAAACTCACGCCAGGTTGAAACGACAGGTTTGTGGGACGACGTGGACGTGTTGGAGCAGAACTGAAGTATTCGCCTTGCTCTGTTGCAGCATGCAGGACTAGCCCTTATGGGTGTGATCGTATTCATTGGTGTCAACAGGCTTTCTGTTCGGTCCGGCGTTTGGCTCAACTCGAGTGCAGCTCGCCGTTCACTTTATCAGCTCCCATCTTTTCACTTTTCAAGAATCACTTCCTCGGGCGAAGGGTCATCCATCTGATATCACGCCGAGGGAGCTTTAAAGGAGTCATTAACTACTTTCCTAGACGCAGCGTGTGTTTGCCTTGGAGTCACATGACGCTGGAGCACTTAGTATGACCCTCAGAGGTCTTGCTTAATGCCGTGTTGAAAATCCGTAATTTGATTGCTTCCACACCTTTCGGATTAATGTGTGAAAGGATGTGAAAGTCAGATTCTATTATAACATTGCTAGAGTGTAATATATTAAGCTGCAGCACGGTCCATTTTAATTTTTATAACCTGGACACGGATTTAACAATCTCCAGGGCTTTTGAAGCTGATTTATGATGCACTGATCAGTTTTAAGGACAAAGTCATATATAATTAATTTGCATTCATCTTACGCAGTCATGCATCTTAAGGCACGTCAGCTTTACACCACTGGCTGCCCCTCATCCAACCATTAATCCTGTTTAGATGATGTGTTTTAACCCTTAAATGCACAAATCTTTCGCCGATCATTGTTACATATCCTAGCTGTATATCTAACATGGATGGATTTCTAAACTGCCCCAGTAGTATAAACCTGTCCTAATATTTTATTAACAATTACAGAATAATAAAACAATGCAAATTTCGTTATGTTTTGACATTTTTGTCATCAAACAGATGCAAAAAAAAAAAATCTACAATATTAAAAGTAGGCACTCATAATTCAGGCACTAAAATAGTCGAAGCACTGTAACATTTCCATCAAATCATTTCAGTCACCATAAAATAATCATTTTTATGCAATATTTCTATACTTCTTTACCATATTCAGTGCATTATTCTCAAAACTATCATTTTCCTCATCGTCAAAATCAATATTTTGTTCGTTGACCGCTTCATCATCTCCACCATCAAGCGACGCTAATATTTGATTACGTACTCGTTCTGCGGTAAATCACTGAGCCATGTCAAGTTTTACGATGTTTGTTTTATGCCCAAGATAGTTATGTTTGTCGCGTCACATCATTGTTTATCAAAAATTCCACCTTGAGGAATAAAGATGAATTTCACTTATTGAGACGTAAGAGATTCCATTTTATGTACCGGAGGAGGGAGTAATGCCATAGCAGGTCAACATCTGCCCGTGTAATCAATATTGCGCAGAAAAATATACTTGCGCTATTAAATACATATTATAGGGTCAGTAGCGACCCTATAAACTTTTTACAATAAATTAATGATGTATTATTTTTTTTTCTTGATATATTATTGATAAATATATTGAGGAACGCTAAGAAGGGAGGAGGGGGAGCGTAGTGGATGATGTCCCGGGATGCTAACGACCCGAGGTATGTGTTTAAGGGTTAACCAGGTATGGGCTCTGCAGTTTACAGTTCTGCAAGTGTATATTAGTAAATGCTGAAATTAAAATCAGGAGTAATTTAGTTATCTTAGTATATCTTAGTATCTTAAAGTGCGTTAAAATAAAACAAATGTCAGTTTTAAATGTGTAACTCCTCCTTGGTGAGTAAGTGCAATTATTATAGTTTCATTTTGTAAAATTTGGGTAAAACCTATTAGCAAAACACATTTTCCATTAAAAACAGAAACTTTCCCGGTATTTGCATGTTTAAAAAAAAAAGGCGAGAGGGTGTTAAACATTAGCTCAGTCTGTGATCTTACAAAATAGGCTGAACCGCTTGAACCTATTTGAGATTATAGGATAATGTGGTCACTGAAAACAGGTTTGGCTGCTGTTAAATGGCTGTGAATATTATAATAATAATCACAACTACTGATCACAGATCAGATAATTAAATCCCTCTCCTGTAATGTTAGTGATAATGGCTAATGTTAGTCAGTACGTTTAAACGGACAACGATAATCCGATTTTAATACGATACTCTGATTTAAGAAACTGGCATGTAAACGGAGATTATTGATGACCTTAATCCGATTAAAGTCATACTTGAAGTAAGGACGTGTGAAGTAATTCCTGTTTTAGTCGCGTTATCGACATGTATTACAAACATGTACACACCTTAATCACCCTGTTAACGTCGTGTGGGAGTTTTCACCGCATTTTGCGACAGTACACACACACACACACACACACACACACACACAGCAGCACTCAACCGTTTGACGGCAAACAAGAGCACGGCTGCGCCTGAAACGGCGTACTTGCCTACTGTGTAGTAGGCGAGATGCATGTATCTCAGCTACTATATAGTAGGTAAGTACGTGGTTTGGGACGCAGCCCACGGCTTCAAGCAGCCATCTACGAGCACGTACAGCATGGCAAATAATTAACTGCACTTGAAGCGTTCGTAAAATTAAAATTAAAAATAAAAACACCCAAAACTGTATACGGTACCATAACGAAAACGTCGGACGGCGTGGCGTGGGGACGTAATGATGTGTGATATTAATCGATCTATTTTCTATAACATTTAAAACGGGAACATGAAAGGAGTATTCTAAAAGCAACTTTTGCATGTAAACACCTTAATCAGCATATTGTCTTATTAAGAATAAGGTCAATAATTAGATTACTGCTGTCCATGTAAACGTACTGAGTAATTAAAAGTTTGGCTGTGGTATCGTATAAAATATAGATTATATATACATTATATAAGTCACTAAAAATCTCAACAGCAAATCAAGCCTGGGATGATGATGATGATGATAATCCCACTTGTGACTGAAACAGGCACGAGCTACTTATAGCGATTAACTAGCTAGCTAGCTATGTGGGACAGTGGGAGAACATTTTAGCCTTTTCCAAATGACTTATTCATGTCTAATCATAGAGCCTGACATAATTTTAATGGTTTCAAATGAAGTATTCAGGAGTGCTTCTAAATATAGTGTGATGTGATGTGGGAAGCAGAGCCAGGCTGTGCGTAGACTGATGATACCGTTGCAGCTCGTCTACACTGGTATAAGAGGCGTTCAGTGTGGTTTATCAATAATGCAAAGGAGGTTAAAGGTGAACAACCTCAGTATCGATAATCATATAATTCTACAGGATTGTTTACATGTATTGTGTGTTTTAGGAACTCTGGGTCATTCAACTGATGTGAAAGGAAAGACAAACCGAGAGAGCAGGTTTCGGTTAGTCAGGCGACAGCCAGTGTTTCCCCAGCACAGCCTCGTCCATGTTTAGTCCCAGTGTCTGAGACAGGCTGGTCTGCCTTCCTCCTACTGAAGAGTGTGTGTTTGTTGATATGAAGGATGGCTCAGTGATTTATTGCATACTATAGAAGGTGGATGTTATTCATACACTGATGTAAAACCACACTGTTTCAGTTAATGTTTTAACAAGTGCACATTATAAAAGTAGACTGTAATAGGCTGAATTCTGTGGCTGCCGTGTGTGTATTTCTGTGTGCATGAGTGTCTGTGAGTGTGACTGCCTTTGTGTGTGTCTCTGTCTGTGTGTTTGTGTGCGAGTGAGACCGTGTGTGTTTATCTGTGTGCGTGAGAGGCATGAATGCCTGTGCTTGTGACCGTCTGTTTGTCTCTCTCTCTCTCTCCCTGTGTGTGTGTGTGTGTGTGTGTGTGTGTGTGTGTGTGTGTACACTAGGGATGTCACGATACCAAAAATCTAGTAGTTGGTACCGATTCCACCAAAAGTACACGATACTCGATACCAAAGTCGATATCACGGTGTGGTATAAAATTAAAACAATAAAAACTCTTCTGGAGGACATCCTCCTCTGGCTAATACTGGCAAAAAGTATTGGCAACTATCAAACACTGTCTAACAATGACTAATATAACAGTGGAGGCCACAAGTGCTAAGGTGCACACCTAAACACACACACACACACACACACTCTCCTTATCCTCTGAATGCAAGCATTAGTTTAAATTCACTGATATGGTGGCAGGCCAAAAAGATTTATTAAAAGCATGAACATTTGAATAATAATATATTATTATTATTATTAGTAGTAGTAGTAGTAGTAGCCTAATTATTAATAATTATTATAATTAGGCTACATGTTGCTGACAGGACACGGGTTGAATGGCGACGTATGGAGGCCTATTAGGAGGTAGTTTAACACTGCATTGTGTTAGCGTCGTTAACAAATAACTGGCTATCGCAAACATTACATGGAGCGTAACGTTAGCTGGTTTCACGGCCACAATGCCGGCTGCCTCAAACAAACTTAATATAGGACCTGTCTTTCAGGTGCTTCGCCAAATTCCAGGTGTTTCCTCGCTTTGTTTGAAACGAACGATAGCATCGGCTGCACACCGGCTTCAGAGCATCAGTTATATATTTGTTGTCATCCGCCTCGAATGCAAAGTATTTCCATATTTAACTCTTACCACCTTTCCTCTCAACGAGTCGGGGCGGAGCTAAACTTGTGTATTTTTCTCCTGTGCTTGTAGGCGTTGTTCTTGTTCTTCACCGCTTGTGGACCGACTAAAACACTTGCGCTTATTTGCTGCCCCCTTCAGTTCCGGTAGAATTGCAACCTCGGTTGCTTCATTACTAACGGTACCTACGCTACTGCAGAAAAACAAGTACTGTCACGTTTTAAGAATGTTGGTACTGATTTTGTACCGAAGTATCGGTTCTTGTGACATCCCTAATATATTAACTCTGTTCTTTGGTCATTAACAGGCGTAAGTTAATTTCAAGGTTTGATGCACGAGCTGACACACATGAATTTGCTTCCTTAAAAGTTAATCGGCAAATGATTGTGTAAATGAAATAAAATTAAAACCTCTTGTATTCCAGTCAGTGTTGATGATTATGATTATAACCTGGCTCTGAAAGGATTACTCACTATCCGAGATTTATTATTGCCATGACAAGACAATCTCTATGTAACCGCACAGGCTCGCTGTTTGTATTAGCAGCAGGTTTGAAGTCTTTACTCAATTATGCTTTGTGTCTCTCCCGATAACAAGACTTTACCCAGGATTAAATCGTACTAAAGTCTTTACTCAACTACTTCTTTATTTCAGCACCTAGTTGTGTGGTCTCTAAAGCTTTCCTGAAACCAAATCGCTTTTCTTGTAGCTACACTTTATTTTGGAAATGATCTTAAAGGACGCGCCACTCCGCGCCGTGCTTTGTCTAGGCCTGTCTCAATCATTACACTTATTTATTATTATTTTGCCTAAAAGACAACGATGTTGACAAATTGTTCAATTTCAATCATTCTTTTCCCTCTAGAAATCTATGGAGTTTGTAACCACAACATTCATTCTTAATTAGTTCATATAATCAAATCACCGCACGAGCTATTATCGTCATTGCTGTATGTGTGGGTTATTAGTGCTGACATTATAAGTGGCATAAAGTCAACAGAAACGATAAGTAAATTGCAATGACCTGTAATTAATGAATTAATTATCAGCAAAAATGTCATCATGATGACAGGCCTGTCTGATATCTCCACATTCAGCAAATCTCTAGACTTGCTACTCCGGATCTGCTGCACGAGAACAGCAGAGACCCAACCCCATCTCCCCCCCTCCCTTTTCTGTGCACTAAAATCAAGACCGGACAAAAACCTATTCTTTCCCTGGCATGCTTTCCTCCTCCATTAGCGGCCTAAACAGAATGTCTGCGGTTTCCTTCACTTCAGCTTTGTTGATTTCAGCCACAATAATTCAAAAAAGGATCCAATTAGCAGCGCTCCATGGGTTGCTGTTTAGTGTAGTAATATGGTAGTAATACTCCCATTGGGACGGACTTATGATTTCAGTAAGCGCCGTTTTCTGCTTCAGCATCACAGAGTCAAAGAGTCTTATTCAGGAAATGAATGTGGCAGAGGCTCAGAGGAGTCCATGCTGAAAAACAGCATCAGATGACTTGGATTATTTTCCAGTGATCATTGGGTAAATGTTTTATTTTTATTTCATTATTTAGGGTTTTCTTTCCCTGGAAATTTAGCACTTTTGCAGTCTGGCTTTGTTCAGCCTGTCAGATTGAACATATTGCGCAGTTCAGGATTATTTTTCGAATGAACTGTACATTTTGCTTTCCTGCTCCGCTGTAAGCTTGACCAGACCGCTGACCTCTCCTCCTGTCCAGCACTCCACAAAACTCCTTCCTTTCATAATGACTTATTCCAACATGAACTTGGAGAGAGATTGCGATGATACAGGGTTTACTCAGTGCGTTCACTCCCATGCTTTTTCATTAACTGCTGCGACTGTTTAGTTTAGTGATCTCGGTTGGAGCGTTGGTGCTAATGAAGCAGAAGGTTTCATACAGGCCTGCGAGATGCTTCAGATTCCTGCAGGAGGGTGGATTTAGATCTGGATTCGTATCAGGTATAAGCGTTAAGGCAGAGCGAAAAGCCAGCTTTCGATACCACAACTTTTTAAAATAGCCCTGGATTTAAATGCTTGGGCTATCTCCGAGTCCTCTCTCATTCCTGATCAGGACACGGAAGAAGAGTTCTTGGAAAGCAGATGGTATGGAATTGTAAATTGAAATCACTTTATGGTTGATTATGGTTGAAACATTAACCAAATGAGGAATTAACTGAGAATTGTATTTCAGAACTTTTTGATTTAATTTAATTTTTATTATAGTTGTTCCTGGAGTCTGTTTTGCAGTCCTTCCAAAATCTTGGACACAGTTTCTGTACTGACTTCCTTTCTAAAGCTTGAAGCAAGGCTTTATGTGGTGTTGCACTACTACAGTGGTGGAATGCATGTATGTTTTTTTTACTAATACTTTCCACCAATGAAATACTTCCCAGATTACTGGCTGGATTGTTGAGTTTATACAGTTTGGCAAACGGCATATCTGCGCATATCTGATATCTGTGTAGCTCATTTCATGGTGGAGGTGGTGATGAGTAAATATTAATGTTGGACAGGTTTCAGTCTAGAATATTTTGTTAGAGATGCAACAATCATGTTATTTGTCTTTAAAAAAAAAATATCAGAGCTGTGGTTATTGTCTGATGTCTGATTATCACGTCTCTCTGAGCTTCTCTTGACACATTTTGAGAAACTTCAGTACAGTTGAAGAGATTTAATTTCCTGTGTGTGATGTGTGGCTTGTCAGTTAACATTATCTACTTGAAATCACTCGGAATAGGCTCGGAAAATGTTCTATCCAGGACTGAGCGATACTCCGTATCCGTATGTTAGATCTCCGAGTTATTCTTCTTTATCAGAATCTTGGTTAGATACACACTACTGGTCAAAAGTTTGTGGACACTCGACTGAAATGTCTCTCATGATGTTTAAAAACCTTTTGATCTGAAGGTGTTGTAGACAAAAATATAGTTGTGCCAACATATTCATTTCTTTCATTAGAAAATGTTTTTTTTTTTGTTTTGTTTTTTAAATGGATAACTCTGAACGAAATATTTCCAAAATTCAGCCAGTAAATGTCCAGCATAGGTGTGAACTCCTTTAATACTGATTAAAAAGCATCTCGGGGGATTCCTCAAGAAATCGGTTGTGAAAATGTCAAGAATACATTTCTAGAAATTCTAGGCAGAAAGGGCGTCTACTTTGAAGTAGGGCTGCACGATTATGGCCAAAATGATCATCATGATTATTTTGATCAATGTTGAGATCACGAGTATTCATTGATTTTAGGGACAACATATTTTTATTGCACTTTCACATTTAAATAAACAGACCGCTGCTTTCACCTCCATGTTGTGCTACATTCCTGATGTTCAAATCTTTGCATCAAATTAAACTGGTCCTTAAAGTGCATCGTCTCGTAGAAGCAAAATATAAATAAAATTGTACACAAAATATAGGATGAGTGAAAAATAAAAATGCCGTCAAGCAAATGAAAATATGCATCAAATATAACATGCAACCAAATGAAAACAATTCGGGCGTATGCAGAAAAGGCAATAACAGTGTTTACAGGAGGAGAGACGCAGACAAATCACCCAATAGAGCAGTGCAGGGATGACGTCATTTTGTACCGGAACCCGGAAATTAACATCACACCGGTTCCCTCGACAAAAACCCAATAGGATTTTCTCACAGACTTATGGATTATTGCAAAAAAAATAAGCTTTGTGATCAACAAAAGTTTACAACAATATTCAGTGTATAAGGGGTGTGTGTGTGTGTGTGTGTGTGTGTGCGCGCGTGTTTAGGAGTGCACCTCCACTGTAGCCTCCACTCGTCTTCAGACAGTGTTTTCCAAACTTGATTTAAAACATTTTCGATAATATGTATTTACTCTGTGGATGAAAACTCGTCTCCGAGTTTTGGCATTACAAAATGACGTCATCCCTGCACCGCTCTATGGTGATTGGCTGTAAGTTTAGGAAGCGCTTGATTGGACCTGCAGTGGAGTTTTTTGTGAGCGGAGGAAGAACTTTAAACGTCAGTATCGCAGTCGATGATGTTCATGTAATCGTGGGCAGTCAAAATCGTAATCACGATCAATATTCAATTAATTGTGGTGCCCTACTTTGAAGATGCTTATGCTTGAAAAATTTTGTTCCATTTGTATTACTTCAGAGTTTTTATTATTATTCTAAAATGTGGAAAAAGAATAATTAAAAAAAAAATAATGCGCGCGTGTGTGTGTGTGTGTGTGTGTGTGTGTGTGTGTGTGTGTGTGAGACATGACACTTTAATGATGCAGTGGGAAAACAAATATTACACTTGTATTGAATTCATCATACCTGAAAATCCTGTTTCGTACATTTCTGTTAAAGCGAACGATTGAAACAGACACGTTCTTTCGGCCTTTTTGCTCTCTTCCTCTGCGAGCAGATTTCCTCGGGAGCATTTCAAACATGGAAAACAGAGGTCATGCTTCAGAAGCTGCTTTTCCTTCTTTTAATCCTGGCTGTATTCCCTAAAGTACGAAACCAATTACGAACCGTCTTGTTTGCCTAAAATTCAGCTTCCCCCCCCATAGGACCGGCTATGGGCACAGGGTGCTGATTACTCTTGGCTTCATTTCTGGACATGTACCTGGATGCTCAGCATTAAGGAAAGACAGCATGGACTTGCTGGTTCTGTGTGAGAGCCAGTCAAAAATCTTGGCGTTTTCCATTTTCCACATTCCTCTTCCAACTTAGCAGGACAAGAATGCTTGCAAATCAGACAGTGTGGTTGATTACGTAGATGCATTGTAGAGCATTTACTCACATAACACAGAAATAATCTATAATAATAACTCAAACTCCTTGTTCATGTCAGTAGCGTGAGTGCAGCCAGTAGTTAAACGTGCATTGTCTGATTACACAGCACCGCTAAATGGAATTTATGGTATGTTTCTTACTTCATATACATAAGCAACTATCTGTTTTGCTGGACATGACCTATCATCAGACATAAACTTCTTGAGATATCTGTGAGGAGAGCTCTTGAGGATGATGTATGACACACCATAAAGCTAATTTATCAATGTTAATGGATTTCAGGGAGGGAAAAAAAACTATGATTTTGGCCCTAATATTAATTTTAAAAAGTTTTGTGTAAAGGTTCAGTCTGTTCACTGGAGTAATGGGATTTCCTGTGGAAACCTGCAGCTCTCTGACAGGATGCTGCTTGTGGATTATTACTCTAGTGTGGAAATAGGTCATGCCATACTTGGATTTGCCAACGTAGTATTGTTTGGTGGCATGAGGTTATTTTTCTTCCAACTTTCGTTGCTGAAGGTGCTGGAAATATGACGGGCTGTTTGTTTTGCTAATAAGCCTTCGTGTTCTCATGCTGCGTTCACGCCAGCGACTATTCTTCACCATACGTTGCTCACCTTGCTGGTTTGCTAGTTCCTATTTTTATCTGCCAGTTATAATGTCACTGATCAAGCACTGCTAGTGCAAAATCCACAAAGCTAGCTACTGAAAGTATATAAACACCCCCTCCCCATGTGAACACAGATGTCTTTCCAATAAAAAATAAAATGCGTCTGTACAATGCATGACTGTCTGCTATGACCTCAAAACAGCACTATTTCTGTCTCCGACTTTACCGGCTTAAAGGGCTTGATGCGCTGAAAACCTTGGCACTGCTCTATTTTGGGTGAATCGAACACGTTAAGCTTGCAACAGCAGAGCGAGTGTCATCACCTAGATCAAGAACTGTGAGGGGGAATGTTTCACAGTCAAGGGAGAAAGGAAACGTACAACCGTTCCTCTCTCCTACTGATAGTTGTCAAATTGCTCCGCTTCTCATTTGCATAACGTTAATCTTGGCTCAAGTTGATCACACCCGCTTTACGTTGATAATTTGTTTACTGCTGCTGGAAATGGCTAACTCGGTGAAAATGAAGGTCACAGCGCAGGGTTAGAGTCTGAATGCAGCCAATGTGCAAGAGAGTTCGTCTATCAATAGAACACTTCCTGCTTTCCTATGGGTACACTCTTTCTCTGTCCTTGTGTTACATGTGTTTGTCTTTTTGTGTGTGTGTGTGTGTGTGTGTGTGTGTAGGCATGAGAAAATGGGAGATATGGTGATTGCGACACTGTGTACACAAGCTCAGACCTGCAGCCTTGGCACTCCCACAGTATCCGTCACCCTGAATTGATGACATCTTGTTGATCTAAAACACACACACACACACCTTCTTTGTTTTGCTCTTAGGTGCACACACGGAAAGACGGGCAGATGGACAGAATGGCTCTTGCTCCCTTATACACACACACACACATACATACACGCTTGACTGACTCTTCCTCCTACTTTTACGTGAACTGGTTCTTCCTCTTTTTACGCCTTTGTCTCATCGCCACCGTGCCTGGTTGGAGGCTCAGGTTACTGTGGTCGCACTGGAATTCCTAATCATAGAGCCGAGTGTCGCTCCCGTCATCACGCAATGATGACTGAAGGTGTCGAGTAGGTCAGGGTCACTCACATGCCATTTTCAAACTTTTGTTGCATTACCTAATGATCCGGAGGGAAGTTATACCACCTTATACCACAGCATGTGTATATACACAGGATTTATTTATTTATTTTTAATGTATTCGGACGTAAACATTAATAGCGGCTTTATGACCAGTCAGAATTTTCGACCACTAAAAAAAAACCATTAAAGTATTTAATAAAAGTTTATGGATTAAACGGTAACAACCTAAACAAACCCAGTTGTGCCGAATGTTTTGGAATTGTATTCATGAAAGCTTAAACTAGTGTTTCCTTTAAAACTGATTTGGGGGATTTAAAAAAAAAATCAAATGTTTAGCTGAAAAACATACCAGCTCATCCGTGAAACATGGTGGCGGTAGTGTCATGGCTTGGGCTTGCATGGCTGCTTCTGGAACAGGCTCACTAAAATTTATCATCTCATGATGGTAGCAGCAGAATGAATTCAGAATTTTACAGGAACAGTTTGTCTGCCAATTTACAGAGAAATGCATCCAGATTAATCAGTGGAGGGGAGGGAGGGAGGGGGGGAAAAGGTGGAAGTGGAAGGTTTTAGACTGGCCAAGTCAATCACCAGACCTTATCCCAGTTGAGCAGCATTTCACCTCCTGAAGAGGTGATGGTGATGTCCGTGAGTCTCAGGCTTGATGCAGTTATTGCAAGCAAGGGATATGCAACCAAATATTATGGGTTATTTACTTTCATTTACTTCAAGACTTTTTCATGTTTAACACATCTAGATGTAAATACCAGGAAACAAAAGCTGAAATCCTAAACTCTCGTCTCGTATCCGTCTTTTGATCTCGAACCCAAATGTCTTTGGTGAACAAATGAATTGGCCTTGCCGTTCCAATAGTTTTGGAGTGGACCGTATACATAACTAGCTAAAGCTGGCATGAGAAAAGCTGTGTGATGTGCTGCAATAATATGTTTATTAATAATCTTTTATTATTTGATAAACAGTGAACCTATTTTTAAATTTTTTTATTTTTTTTTCTCCTCCCCATGAGTTAGTCTCCTCAGGCTTCAGCCCTGTCCATCATAAAGTATGGATGCATATTTACAGTATATTAGTAATAAATAGAAAATGTTAACTGCAATACACGCTTTGTAAACGTCATCTGTTAATAAGTTTTTCGTTCAATAGAGCCTTGTTAACAAAACAGACGTCCGTTCGACTGCTTTCAGACTTGTCGGTTGAAGGAATAGCATCAGTTCATAGTCAAAGCAGTTTCCCGAAGTTTGCGTCCACGTTGTTTAATTGTTAACAAGGTGGTAAAATGTGGTAACTGGTGAAGCAAGTTTTGCTTTCGTGAAGCCACTCGTTCGTGAAGCGCAGGGATGTTCCCGAGCAAGCAATTGGGTGAAAAAAGGCACTTTGAACCTCAGTCACTGCTAATATGGGAAATGTTCTCATTGGCAGCCCAAAATCTGGACCCTTTCGTAATATCGGTTATGCCTGTGACAGATGGAAATGCTGGATTGTAGGTGATGTTACGTTTGTGTGTCTAGATCTCTATATGAATGTAATCAGGTAAACAAGCTAAATGTGCCTTTTTTTTTTTTTTTTTTTTCTTTTCTTTTCTTTTTTTCTCAAACAATACTGAGTACAAAGTGTTCCTCAGAATTGCTGATGCATTAACACTCATTTCAATGGCCCTGGATTGATTTCTGTGGGTTTAAAAAAAAATAAAATAATAATAATAATAATTTTTGGCCATTGTAATTTTTTGCTATGGCAACGTAATGGCCACACATATACAGTAAACTATCACGCGTGTATAAGCGTCGAAAACAAATGTATTATACGTTTCCACAATTAGCACGTTATTTTGCTTTTTAGATCTCTCAGTGAACACTGATTTATGAATGTAAATTGTATGCTTTTAAAAGTATACCTTTTAATTTTAATAACTACATCTGATGTTTCCCCTTAGGCTTTCCTTTGAAAATCCAAAACCAGCTTCTCGTGCGTGTTTTGACATGGGAAATGAATGCACAGCGCTCACAACTTCAACAGTATCGCAGTATTGTAGTCATGAATTATTATTATTTTTTTTTATTATTATTAGCTCTATATGACTGAGCAACTTATCTGTTCTTCACTTATGGGTGGTTTTAGGGTATGTCTGTGTATGGATGATTCAGGTGAAAATGTGGTGAAAGCATTGCTACATGTTACACTTTTATTGCTTCATCCAATGGATTATCAAATGCGCCTTCTCAGCACTGATAGACCTTGCTTGGATTTGTTTTGGTGTGCATGTTTTGACAAGGCAATATTAAACCTTATTTTTCACATAGCAAGGCTTCGTTTGGCAGACGGGTCACTCCCAGTCCTTCTGCCCGAGCTTGTTTTACTGCACGGTACTCATCTCGGCATTGACCCGCTCATGCGTTCGGTGGGTTTTAAGTGATCGTGACTTGCGCCCACCCAGGGTGTGTGGAGAGGCTGTGTGTGCCAGGCCCCCCGCTCTTTGTGTCCTGGTGATGTACCCCTCAGCTGGCCTGCTCCATGGGAAGTCCAGTGGGAGCGGGGCACTGTCATCCTCTGACTCACAGCTCTGGCGGTGGTTTAAAACTCATTGCTATTTTTATTTTTTTTACCATCTGCAGGCGTGTCACTCTGACATTCATTCCTTCTTTATTGCCATTCACCTCTCCTTATGTGCCACTGCTTGCTGGTGGTCCTGTTCTGTGATGGATGGTATGGGTCATTTGTCACACCACTGACACTAATGTTTACTGCTGGTTTAAAAGAGTGTTGGGGTGGGACGTCAGGATGAATGGCTCCTTCCACTCCTCCATCACAAGCTTTTCAAGCGTACTGATGTCTGGGTGTTCGGGGGCTTTTTGTATCCACTCGTCCGTGGAGACCATTCTCAGCATGCGACTTTAATTACAGATTAAGAGGTTTTAGTAGGGTGGGAACGTTAGTGTTGAATACTTTTTTTTTTTTTTTTTTTCTTCTGTGTCGTTCCACTTTATTACACACCTTTATTTGTGGACTTTAATGTTGTGAATTCTTTATATTTCCTGATTTCTTGAGTTAATGCTGATGTCTGATGAAAATTTCATGTGAATAGCCTCAGTGTGAATAGCCTCAATGTTGACGTGTCCAATACTTAGTTCCCCCACTGTATATGATGATTTAAAAAAAAGAAATTCATTGTACAGAAATACACAGATCAGCCTTAACATTAATATTATGTACCCGTCGAGGCATGGACTCCATAAGACCTCTGAAGGTGTGCTGTGGTATCTGGCACCAAGATGTTATCAGCAGATCCTTTAAGTCCTGTAAGTTGCGAGGTGGGGCCTCCATGGATCAGACTTGTTTGTCCAGCACATCCTACAGATGCTTGATCAGATTGAGATTGGGGAAATTTGGAGGCACCTTGAACTCTCTGTCATGTTCCTCAAACCGTTCCTGAACAAATTTTTGCAGAGTGGCAAGGCACATAATCCTGCATTATCCACACCTTAGCTATGATCTGCAACAATGTTTAGGTAGGAGGTACGTGTCAAAGTAACATCCACATGAAGGCCAGGACCAAGGTTTCCCAGCAGAACATTGCCCAGAGCACCACACTTCCTCCACTGGCTTACCTTCTTCCCATAGTGAATCCTGGTGCCATCTTTTCCCCAGGTAAGCCACACATATGCACCCGGCCGCCCCCATGGTTCCAAAGAAAGCGTGATTAATAAGCCCATTTTTCCATTGCTCCATAGTCCAGTTCTGATGCTCACGTGCCTATTGTAGGCGCTTTCAGGGGTCAGCACAGGCACGCCGATATGTCGCTGGCTACGCAGTAAGCAATGTGTGTTCTGACACCTTTCTATCATAGCCAGCATTAACTTTTTCAGCAACTAGTGCTACAGTAGCTCTTCTGTGGGATCGGACCAGACTGGCTAGCCTTCGTTTCCCACGCACATCAATGACCCTTGGACGCCCATGACCCTGTCACCGGTTCACTGGTTGTCCTTCCTTGGACCACTTTTGGTAGGTACTAACCACTGCATACAGGGAACACCCCACAAGACCTGCTGTTTTGGAGATGCTTTGTCCCAGTCATCTAGCCATCACAATTTGGCTCTTGTCAAAGTCACTCAGATCCTTACACTTGCCCAGTTTTCCTGCTTCCAACACATCAACTTCGAGAACTGACTGTTCACTTGCTGCCTAATATATCCCACCCCATGACAGATGTCATTGTAATGAGATAATCTTATTTACTTGGTCTGATAGGTGTATAGATTATATAAGTATAGAGTATAAATAAGTTGAACAGTGAAGAATAGCACCATCATGGTTGGTATCATGGGGTTCTTTGGAAATTTCCATCCGTGTACAAATATTGTATACGGCGTGTTTGGGCAACGCTTAAGAAATCAAACATGTCATTTCCATTCAGAGTTTCTCATGATTAATTTCTCCAGCAAATGTTTCCCCCAGGGATGCACTCTAACATAGAGCTATAGACCCATGGCTAGTATTGTTATGATTAATGATTACAACCAAAAAGCCATTACTTGATTGTGTTCAGTGTCGCCCAGTTCTGTGATTTGGTAATCGGTGTTGGCCATTAAAAAGGGTGTTGAGGCATGTCTTCCCTAATGTCTGGCTTGGAGAATGTTATCGGCATGTTTGTGTATGTGTGCGCATTCATCTGCGACTAGGCCAGAGATTCACAAGCTGCTGGAGCATTGATGAGCTGCATTGATCATCAGTATGTCTCAACAAGCACTTCTAAGACTGATTACACAACAGTTGATCTTAAATACTCATGTGCAGATCTTGTTTTCCCAGTACGCACGTTTTGGCTCATCTTGCATTCAATTCAGTTTTATTTTTTAAAGCACCTATAACAATGAATATTTGTCCCAAAGCAGCTTTACAGAAGTATATAAATTCATAATGATTTTAAAAGTGTGAATTTTATCCCTAATGAGCGAGGTAGAGGCGACGTTGGTGAGGAAAAACTCCCTGAGACAATGTGAGGAAGAAACCTTGAGAGGAACCAGACTCCGAAGGGAAACCATACTCATCTGGGTAACAACAGATGTCCTCTAATTCAGTTGTATTACCTCGCTTTGACCCGTATTCTTAGGAAAGTCAGCATTATCTGACGCTTGCAGGGAAAAATCCTGAAACATCACCACGCAAAGCAAGAAATGTGTTTTCAGTGTTAATCGGGTCTTTATTTTCCATCCGTTGATGAAATGAACCTCCTCACGAGTTCATGACCTCCATGTTATGAGTGCAAATCATGCAGTTTCCATAGTCCAGGCTTACGGTCATCATGGAGTGTCCCGTAGAGGGTATTAAATGCTCAGTTTGGATGAATAGATTTGGAACAGAAAGCCTCATGGCTCAGTGAAGAGGCCTGACTCAGAGATGGAGCTGGAAAATGGGGAGAGAATAGAAGGAAAGTGGGTGTGTTAGACGAACACTGAGTGCATGTCTGTGATTATCATTTACATAATCACTATGTCCTCATTTTGTAGCTCGAGTGAAACCACAGTGACACATTGGCTTTGGTAACACTGTGATTTCAGACAGAGAGAGACCGGGGGAGAGAGAGGTAGAGAGACTTGGGGGGAGAGAGGTAGAGAGACTTGGGGTGGGGGG
>JANDJT010000001.1:29713291-29720400 GCA_024331685.1 Stegophilus panzeri | reverse complement strand
AGAGAGACACGCAAGCAGACAGAGAGAGAGAGAGAGAGAGAGAGAGAGAGAGAGAGACACGCACGCACGCAGGCAGACAGAGAGAGAGAGAGACACGCAGGCAGGCAGACAGAGAGAGAGACACGCAGGCAGACAGAGAGAGAGAGAGAGACACGCAGGCAGGCAGACAGAGAGAGAGACACGCAGAGAGAGAGAGAGAGAGAGAGAGAGAGAGAGAGAGACACACACACACACGCAGGCAGACAGACGGAGAGATAGACACGCAGGCAGACAGAGAGAGAGAGAGAGACAGGCAGACAGAGATTTTTCAGTCACATGTCTTTGCCAGGCCTGCTCTGCATGCTGATGTGACGTATTTACTGTTCACCTGCTTGTCCTGTGTCGTCTGAGCTCCCGCGTTACGAGCTGGACTGCGCCAGGATTCAGAATGGTGTTCTCACATTAAGGAAGACTAATAGGGATGAGAGTTTAGTCGGGTTTGTGCGTCTGTGTGATGGCCAACTCCAAGAACACGGTTGTTTTCATTAGCATGGGATTCACTTTATCTTTTTTAATGTGACTGACTATTGCCTTATTTTGATCAACCTGGTGCATAATATAGCCGTTTGTTTGAAGTCCTATTTCTGGACAGGAGAGGTAGATTTTTGTTTACAGTATCCTCTGCCCTGCATGCATTACAGTCAGCACGTACTTTTTCATTACAGGGTATACTACAGGCTTTTTTTTTATTTATATGGTGCCTAGGCAAAAAATAGCTGAAATAATTCTGTACGATGTGGACAAAATTGGCCTTTTCCTCATTATACTGCTGCTCATTGTGTTTGAGATGTGTGTTGAATGCACTGTATGGCTAAAAGTTTTTGCACCCTGACCCTTACACTCATATGTGAGCTTGTTGAACATCCCATTCCAGATTTATCTCCTTTTGCTGTTATAACAACCTCCACTCTTCTGGGAAGGCTTTCCACTAGGTTTTGGAGCGTGGCTGTGGGGACACGCGAGTTTTTTCACATCAACTTCAGCAAACCATGTCTTCATGGAGCTCGCGTTGTGCACAGGGGCATCGTCATGCTGGAACAGGTTTAGGTCTCTTAGTTCCAGTGCAGGAAAATCCTAGTACAGTATACAAACACATTCTATACAATTGTGTGCTTCCAACTTTTTGGCAACAGTTTATGGAAGAACCACCTCTGGCAGTGATCAAGTGTCCACAAACATCTGGCCATATAATGTCTATTAAAACAGGTTAGTGAACATGTGTCCTGGTTGAATATTGCATTTTAATACTTTTTTTTTTTTCGGGGGGGATTTTACCAGTCCATTGATTTGATTTATTGGAAAACTCTGGAATCTCGGACAGAGCAGAATGTTTACCGAGGGCAATGAAATTGTGGTTAGCTCGAGTCATCATTTGGATATTGCAGGTTTCTATGTTGAAGTGTTGCACATTCCAATATGGCAGTCACTACTGATAAATGGTATACTGTTCAGAGTCCCTAGGGTCTTCCAAAATTGTTTCATTCTTTTCTTATGTAGCTAAACTATTTTATACAGAGAAATTACGTTTGCAATGGTGTCATAATTTCCCGGATGGTCTGAAGGTTACTTGGGAATGGCAAGCGGTCTATAAATGTTTCAGGAATAAAATATTGCGACTACATTTTGTCAAGCTGTCTTCTTTGGCCTTTCAGACCAAATGTTGTATGTCACGCCTTTAGTTTTATTACAGCCACACTTGGCGCTAATGGCTGGATGACTGAACATTCCAGGACAAAATATTTAGAAATTTGTGATCGTATCTGGGTTAAGATTTAAAAATAATTTTTTTTTTAATACATTTTGTAGTGTTGCCCAGAAATGAGTCAGTTTACTGTCCTGAAGTGCTCCTGTGCCGTAATGGATTGACCAGGATGGATGATTTCATTCCGTGTGGACACAGAGCAGGAGACCTGGGTGTTTATCCTGTGTTTTATAGAGATGAATGCCAGACTCTGACAGGTGTGCCAGATTACAGACTGCCCCCTCGAGCGTGTCTGAGCCTCTGACAGTAAAACAGAGTTTTGTGGTCTGTTTGAGAAGGGGCCACTGTGTGGATCTCTTAAAAACTGACTGGCACGTGCAGGCAGAGACAGTGGGACCATCCCAAATGGTTCTCCCTTTGAGTCCGAACTTCTCGGTGCACATCTAGTGAGGCACAAGGTTATGAAAGTGAGCATTTGGGACAGTCTTAAAGACTTTTTTTTTATTTATTTTTTTATTCTAGTTCACTAATTTTATTCTAGTTGTGTTCACAGTGGCTCGCCCTTCAGTGATGGTGCTGGAGAGTCACAAAATTGCACTCAAACGATTGTGCTGATTATTATACAAGAATCAAAGATAATGGCTGCAATGTGAAGACCAGTAAAAGTTATTGTTTATTTCCTATTAAGTGAAGTCCATAACCCAGAGATCCATAGGGGCAAGATTTGCACTGCCCCATGCTCGCTATGTTATGCTGCAGTGTGACAGTGTGTTATGCTGCTTTCATTAAGCCTTGGTGGTGGTAATGTGCGAGTTGTAATAACATCATTTCCCACCTTGGCCCTTCTGACATGTTCTGTAGCGAGAAACATTAGCAACAAGCTAGCCAGCGGACAATAACGAGTAGCTTAGCAACAAGATAGCTGGCTAACGTTAGTGATAACTTTTAAAGGTGATGATTACCTTCCCCAAAACAGCTATTAGTATGGTCAAAGTTATAGATTTAACCGATCTAAAACCAATACTGCTATAAACTAATTTAACAGTAGAGAAGGAGGACTTTATACTGTTCTGTGTGTGTGTGTGTGTGTGTGTGTGTGTGTGTGTGTGTGTGTGTGCGTGGCCATGTTGATTTGATGTCACTCTGTAAACAGGGGAGGAACTGATAGTTGAGAAGGCCACCCCAAGCTGTTGAGTTGAAATTTCAAGCTGAGGGGGCGTTTTTGGTTGTAGGCAGGGAATTAAAAGTTGCCAGATTGGGCTGGTTTAAAAAGACTCTATAAAATCTTGCTTTAAAGTGATAGGAATTGTATCTAATAAATATGTCCAAACAGCAAAGTGTGAGTGCAAATAGTACGATGTTCAGAACTATTTCTGTTGTGAAAAATATTGCAAAAATTGGGAGACGGAAAGGGGGATTATTTATTGGATAATGTCCAAGGCTGAGGAAAAGTCTTTTCCAATTCCCAAATTATTTGAGCTAGGTTCACATGTGGTTTTTGAGATATAGTTGGGCTTTAAATCTTGCAGAAACCCTGCAGCCCTGGTTAACAATCTTTAATCAAACATAGTTAAACAAAGGTTTAAAGTCACTCGAGTCAAGCTTCTAGACTGTATACTGCATGGTTGTATGTTTCTATTGAGAGATTACTTTAAAATTCAATAGATAGTAGCCTAAAGCATGTTGGCCTGCCTCACCAAAATCTGTGGTCATGAAGTGCTGCTGCCTAAGCGTTTATATTCTAAGGCTGCTTAATAACAAGTTAAAAAGACTCTTTACGACTCTTAATTTCATTTGAATATCTTTTGTAATGGGCCCTTGCAAAAATAAATAAATAAATAAATAAAAAAACAAACAGTGTCCGCTTCGATGCTGGCTTCACCCAAGTCCACATAAAGGGTGCTCATGAGGTCTGTTTTGAAGTCTAAAATTAGACATGCGACACACTACACCTTGGTGTACGTAGTGGACAAACGCAAATGAGAACCGTGAGGCCACATGTGCGGTATCTGGGACAAGGCCAGAAATGCAGAGGCAGCCTGAGAAACACGCCTGTTACCTTTTAACCAGGAAATGAAAAGTAATTAATGTTCCTGTCTCCTTAACTGCCTGCCAGTGACCTCGGGGGTACTGAGTTTGTTGACAGGGCTGTACATTAACTTTTGGAGCAGGTAGCAGCTTTTAGCTTGTTCTCCCTAAATGATCCTAATCCCTCTGCTGAATTACATTTTAAGAAAAAACAATGCACTTTTCTGTATTAGAACAGGATGACTTTCTCCTTTGTGTGTGACAGGATTGTCTCACTGTTCAGCTTTAAAAATAGTTAGGTGTTTTTTATTTTATTTTTTATTTTATTTATTTATTTATTTTAATGGCTAGTTCCCACCCATCACACTATCACACAACTACCAACTAGGCTATCACATGGTTCCTCCAAGGCACGTGAAGCCAGCCGACTGCATCTTTTCGAACTCCTGCTCATGCAACGTCAGGGGGTGGCGTAACCCTCGGAGGAAAGTGTTACCCGCCCACTTCCACATGCACGAGCTGCCCATGATGGGCTAGTGTCGCTGTGATTGATATGGGGGAGAGAGTATGCCACCCCCTCTTCCTGAGAGCATGGCCGTTTGTGCTGTCTTGGGCTCCCGGCCACGGATGGCTGTGGCAGCAGTGGGATTCGAACTCACGAACTCTGGATGAATCTCTGGGCGAATGCCTTTTCTGTTGCATAGAGCCCCATTTTACTTTTATTTTATTATTATTTTTTCTTAACTCACTGAATCTCGATCCTTATTTACTTTTAAGAGTAGTACATGACAATATATTATAACATATAGTATGATGAACATGGAGGCATTTTTTGTACACAGCTCAGATCTGTGTCTCCCTAAAAGGTTTAGCCGATCGATCATTTGTTTCCAAAGTGATTAATGCTTCTTTCGGTTGACCTCCCTCTTATTGACCCAAAGATTTCCTGAGGTAACTTTGAAGTGGACTTCCTGTTCATGAAGTGCATTTCCCTTGTTTGCTCGAGTGATTGCTTCAGAGTCAGTGAGAGGCTGTTTTATGAGCCCAAAGGGACATGGGGCATTTTATTACCACCCTTCAGCAAAACACATGCACAGTACAGTAACACAGGCCTTTTTTTATGTTAAGATTGTCATTTGCATGTTGTTTGTGAAATACAGTGTTTTGCTGGTTTTCTTCTGTTTTTGTGTATATCTCATACTAAATTGTTTCAGAAATTTTAATGATCATGTTATTTATTGAAGCAAAAAAGTTATCCAGTACCAACTGAGCTTGTGTGAAAAATGTATTTGCACCCGTAGTTACTAATTCCCCAAATGTATGAAACTGCATTCATAATGGGGTTCAGCTGGTTGAGACGCAACCCGGCCTGATTACTGCAAACCCTGTTCAATCAAATTAACACTTAAATAGAACTTTTTCACCAGCATGAAGTTGGTTAAAAGGTCTTACCCAGTTACACACTATGCCAAAGTTGAAAGAAACTCATCCAGCAAGTCACAAAGAGACAAGGACACCATCAAAGACCTACAGGCCTCTCTTACATCAGTAAAAGTCACTGTTGATGACTATCAGAAAGACACTGGGCAAAAATGGCATTCGTGGAAGAGTGGCGAGGCGAAATCCACCGCTAACCCAGAAGAACGTTTAAGGCTCGTCTGAATTTTGCCAAAATACACCTTGATGTTCCTCAAAGCTTTTTGGAGAATGTTCTGTGGACTGATGAGTTGAAAGTGGATCCGTTTGGAAGACTGAGGTCCTGTTACATCTGGCATAAACCAAACACAGAATTCCACAAAAAGATCATCATACCTATGGTCAAGCATGGTGGTGGAAGTGTGATGGTGTGGGGATGCTTTGCTGCTTCAGGGCCTGGGCAACTGGCAATAAATGAGGGGAAACATGAATTCTGGTCTCTACCAGAAAATCCTAAAGGAGAATGTTCGGTCAGAACTGGATTATGCAGCAAGACAATGATCCAGTGCCTAGGAGTAAGTTCTAGTTTTACAGTTATTGCTGCTAAAAGTGGCACAATCAGATTTTAAGTTTAAGGGGGCAGTTAGCTTTTCACATTGGTGGTAGGTGTTGGATAACTTTTTTTGCTTTGGTAAAAAATAAAATAATAAAAACTGTATTGTGTGTTTACTCAGGTTGCCTCCGTTTTATTTTGTATTTTGTTTGAAGATCTAAAACTATTTAGTATGAGAGATGTACGCAAAAACGGAAGAAAATCAGGATGGGGCAAATACTTTCACAGCACTGTAGCATTAATTTCATGCAAATATTTGAAACACTTCCTAAAATCCTAAATGTGCATTTGAACTTGTTTCTAAACGAGTTTCTGTGTTGAACGCCTTCCAACTTAATGACTTCCACCTGTACATTATATTACACCACAGTGCTGTTGAATTGTTGATGCTGATTGGTCAGAAAGTGTGATTCATTTTGTATACCAGTAACTCTGACACTAGTTTCAGCTGTTATTTAAATTGCAGCCTTTTATTAATGCACTTATTCTAATATATTCTTGTTTCTATAGCAACAACTTATCTACGGACTTGTGTAACGAATGCTCAACATGTGTAATTGTTGATATGGTGAAGTGTTCTAGTGTTCTGATGAGGCATGCATTTACTATATTTGAAAGTCTCCAGTGTCAATGCTTTTTTTTTTTTTTTTTTTTTTTTTTTTTTTTTTTTTTTTTTTTTTTAAACAGAAGAAAATTGCAAATTTTTCAGGATGGATTATTGTTTCTCAGTAACTTGACAAGTTGGATTTTTTTTCAGTTTCTCCAGGATTTTGCGATTGCAGAAATGAGCGCAAAATCAAGCAAACTGCAGTATTCGGAGGAGCTTGCAATTTTTCTAAATTACCGCAGATTTGGGCCAAGACGCGTCATGTGACGTCATCACAACGTGCATTCAGTCAAAGCCCTCTTCGATTCACATGCATCGAACACGAGTCCAGCTAAAAGGTTTCATTTACCAACAATCATCACTGTGATGATCAAGTTGCATCGCAAATATTGCAAAAAGCCGCAGCAAAATCAAGCATTTTTGGCTGGAACAATCACAAAAAAAAACTCTGTGAAATCCTGCACGGACTGTTTGGGGTTTTTTTTTTTTTTTGGAACTTGTAAAGGGAGAGAAAAACAGAGCGGCATTCGAGGAAATGACTGTTTGTAGGTGATATGACGTTAGTGATAACAAGAACGAACTTGTTTTTTTGACGTTCCACAGCATTAAATACAACTGTAAATGCATAGAAAGTGTGCCTTGTTGTGATTATTATAAGAAGAATAAAAACCTTTGGGACATGCCGTTACTGGACAATACTCAGC
>JANDJT010000001.1:29708291-29710791 GCA_024331685.1 Stegophilus panzeri | reverse complement strand
ATTTGTGGGCAAAATTCTTTCAAATGCAGTTATAATAATTTATGATTGTTCAATGTAACACTTATAAAATCTTAAAGGGGCCATGTGATGTGGTTTTAAACATTAATTATTTGTTTACTGAGTGTAAGCGAATAGGTTAACACGCTTTAATGTTAGAAAAACACATTATTTGTCACATTCTGTACATTTATTGTAGTACCTCTATTCCCAGGTTGCCTGAAATGCTCTGGTTTCTTCCAAAGCCCCTCCTTTCGAAAAGTCCAGAGTGCTCTGATTGGCCAAATGACCTGTTGCGTTGTGATTGGTCAAAAACCTCAAACGTGTGTCAGAAATGTAATGCTCAGCCTCCAAGGCTTCTAAAGCAATTCTAAGCTCCTAAGCAACATGTCTCGGTTCGAGTCTGATTCAGAACAGACCGTTTCTCGGTGGTACGTTTTTATTTTGTAACTCTCTTACCTTTCAGATACGATTTAAAATCCGACGCCCCACCAGCGGGCCAGCGCGTTGTTGAGTGCAAAACTATGTGATGTACACCGCTTCTGCGTGTACACAGGTACTCATGCGATACATCTTTGGAAAGCTCAGATTCTTGTGATTCGATTGATATAAACCGTTTCAAGATACAATCACAACAGCAGCTACAATAAACATCTCGGTCAGACAACCAACATACAAACAAACATTTGAGGCAACTTGGCAAACTTTAGCTAGCACGTTAGCAGAGGAGTACAACTGAGCCACAACACAAAACTCTGCATTTGAACAGTCAATAGCAGATACTTCATAAAATAATCAAACACACTTACAACTTCTGATTCACAAGCACAAGATTGTCTGAGCAAAGTAGGAATCGGCCCATTTTTCATCAGTGGCCATTGTGTGTAGCCTGCGTTGCCAGGTTCAGGAAGCTATTCTCTGTAAAATATGCTGTGCACAAGCAAACGTTCAGGTTGTACTGCTCAGGAACTGCGGTATAAATATACTTGATTTCGTTTCGGAAGGCCAAACAGAGGGATTTTGCTTCCACACCAAAATGCATAGCGTCTCCACGACGTGGAGTCTGAGTTCACCGACGCCACCGCGTTTCTTCACACCTGCCTGTGGGCGGGATTATGCTAATAGTTCATGCTGTGACATAGACGTTTGCAGAAGTAATATCTGGACTTTGACGGACGTGTTGGGCAGGTCTGGAGCAGTGTTCTCTGTTCGATAGAGTAAATCCCTTTGGGGGAGTCTATTAGCTTTGTGACTTTGTAGATCTTATACATGAACAAACCGATACATTGCACATAAAAGGAAAACCATTAAAAATAATGATATGACTCCTTTTTAAGTTTTCAAACATAAACTCATGCCCAACTACTTAATTTTGAAAAGGATTTTCAAAAATTTGCCTTCTAATAGATTACTTCTAAGTAATATGATCAGCCTTGCATTATTAGACTTGGGGAGGCAAAAATGACTGACTAAAATTAGACTTTGTTTTTAGTGCACTTCACATACGGAGGAAATTGTAGATTCATGTGATATACCGTATGTCGTGTATTTATTAAATTATTAGATAGGATAATGGACTTGATCACAAAAAATGCATGTGACGTCAATGACTCTAATCATGGGGTTGAATTCTATTCATATAAGCTATAGAATTCTGCTCAAATAAAGCCATAAAGTGTCTTTCATGATTACGGTCACTAAAGCAAGGTTAGGTTTACAACGTTTATGGAAGACAGACGTGTAAAACCTATTAAAGAGTAACCTGTGCTCTTCAGGACTTAATGATGTCTCCAGAGTGTGGACTTTGAGGAGGGCTTTAGATGTTAGGGCACCGTTTGAGACAGAACCTGCGTTTCCAAAGCCTGTAAAATGGATCAGCTGTAATCCTGCGTTGATTGTGAGATTGTTTGGGGTACACAGCTCTGGACGTAAAGACCAGAGAGACAGCTCTGCTAGATGAATGAATTACGTCACAGGAGAACATTAGGACATGTGGAGGAGCCTTGATATTTGTGTATGTGTGTGTATGTGTCTGTCATAATGACTGCGAGAATAGCAGAAACCGCAGCAATAAATAGGTCTCTGTGGCAATTGATTATGTTCTACACCTCTCCTGAGGAACATGACACCACTAATGGCAGAGACGCTCGACTGCATGTTTGTCGCCTCAGTAATTAAAATACTGTTGAGCTTCCAGTATTTTATTATTCCTGATCACGTTGCATTGCAGTACAGCAGTGAAATGTCACCTCAGTTGAACAAATGACTGTTAATGACTCACAAGTGCACTAACGTGTGTGCGTGTGCGTTCGTGTATGTGTGCACAATAGAGCCGCAACAACTAATAAAATTGATGATGATCGATTATGAAAATCGTTGTCGACGAATCTCATTATCGATTAGTCGGTCTGCGCGCAGCACGGGGTGCGTTTACCTATTACGTTACTTCTGTTCCGAAAACACGCTTCGGAGAGTAAATACTAAAATTGTGTCCCAAATGACG
>JANDJT010000001.1:29671183-29685520 GCA_024331685.1 Stegophilus panzeri | reverse complement strand
CCCTCTCCCTCTCTCTCTCTCTCTCTCTCTCTCTCTCTCTCTCTCTCTCTCTCTCTCTCTCTCCGCCTGCTGTCTGCATCTCTCTCTCTCTCTCTCGCGCTCTGCCTGCTGTCTGCATCTCTCTCTCTCTCTCAAAACGTCCTTGGCTTTGTATCTGTGTGTTATCTGTGGAGGTGAGAGACAAGAACTTGTACAGGTGTCCGTGTGTGTGTGTGTGTGTGTGTGTGTGTGTGTGTGTGTGCGCGCATGCATTTGGAGAGCTGATCCTCTCATCTTGGAAGAGGTGGGCTCTTTGATTTGCTGGCTGCCATGGTAACATGTCTGCTACGACACACGCACACCTGCAGCACTGCTGTGAGAGATTCCTCTGAGGACTACACCGCCCAGCTCACACTCCTCCCACATCATCTGTTCTGTTCATCTTCACACTCCTTTTCTCACACTCGGCCGTCTCACTCCAAAATCTCAAAAACAGACTTATCTACAGTTATATGTTCTCTTTATCTTCATGCTCACTGAAAATCCCGAGGCCAGCCATATGAACCGCTGGCCTCCGTAGCTTGGAACGCTACTTGATTTCTGATGTTCTGCAGAGAGATTTGGTGAAAAGTAGTACTCAGTAGGGACCTCACACACTGTTCAAATCCTTTTGGTGGATGTTACATTACGAGGGTTTAGCTGGAATGTCATAGGTCCTAGTTTGGAGGCTAAAATAAAACCAAGAAGAGTTTACTCAATTGAAAATTTCTGCATAAATAGTTTACATGAGCATAACAGATTATTAACGTAGTCTGGATTAGAGTTCGACCGCTAGTGGATTTTTACTGATACCGATGACGAAGTTGTGCCGTACCTGTCCCGAACCTATTGAGCAACCGATAGTTTAAAAAAAATTGATACTCTATGAAAACATAATGCTCAAAGTAAAATACTGCTGAATTTTATTACAAAAATAAACAGTCCTGACTGAACCACGGAAATGTACTGTACTTTTTAAAATCTGTATTAATTATTAATAAATATTAAAGTAAATAAAAGATATACATCCAAATTGAACCAAAAAGTAACGTTCCAAATAACACACAAAAAAAAATAGAGCCATCCAAAATTAATCAAAAACACTTCAAATAACACAACAAAATTTGTCAGTGATAGTTTTTGATAGATAGATAGATAGATAGATAGATAGATAGATAGATAGATTAATCATCAAAACTGATCAATCGGTCCACCTCTAGTCTGGATCAGACTAGTTTTAAAAAAATGCAGCTGTTCCTAACACGGTTACTGACATGCACACTTTTCACATGATGAGACTTCAGGTAAAAATCCGTTATTTTAAAGCCGATATATCTGAAATGATGTTTTAACCAGTATCACTGATCAAGCAAATATCCACACACTTAGTTCTAGCACCTCTGAGGTACTTTTTGCACTAGCTCTGTTTTGGACTGGTGCATGAGGGATTGCGCAGATTCACATGAAGACTCGGTGAAGACATTACAAATCTCCATGCTTCAGTCTGAGTAGGTATTTTTGGATGCACGTCTTCGAATCAGTGCTGTCATGTCAAAGGGATTTTACCCGTGAGCTGTTCCACACGAGCCCTCTGGCTGTCACAGCCTGTCATTGCAGCACATCTAAACTGAAACGAACCGGTTTCTTGAGAGGTTTGCTTGCGAAACACTGGGAACACCTCTGCGGTTTTAATCCTTTCTGTTTTAGGCTCTTAAGTAAGTGTGTAACAGTTTGTAACCAGGTGTACTCACGGTTGGAAGTTTCGCCACCCTTTAAGGAGATTTCAGTATGACACGCTGGTAATCCTGGAAATTTGAAAAGTTGTTATTGTAATACATGTTGTCAGGTTGTCTTTGTAAATAAAAGCCAAAGGTTTTCTCTCTTTAGCCATATTAAAAATCTCCATAGCGTTCAAATCCGTTACAAGTGAATATAGGCTTATAAATGTCATCCCTGGACTGTAAGGTGTACATGTTTATCTTCTACGTTTTAAGCTGAACTTCTCAGCGCTCATTAGAGCTGCAGAGATCTCGGTCATCTGTACGGATTACAGAAAGACGTGCTGCCGTCTAGACGATCTCACAGCTCTCTGCACTCTGGGGTTTCCTCTACATTCGATTAGTCTGATTACAGTTCGTGATTATTCTGTTGGCGTGATGCACATGGCAGCAGAGGTGAAGGGTTTGCTTTAATGTTTTAGCCTGGAGCAGACTGAGGTCAGGATTAAAGCTTAAACAGAAAGGATTAGAGGGGTACCTAATGAAAAGACCGGTTCAGCAGGGCGTCTCGTCCTGTTAATGATCGGTTAGAGTCAAGTAGGTCTACACACTATTAACTTTATTATGAACTTAATTATTATATACTGATGGGATATGGTTAGTGATACAGTGAAATGAAAATTTTAGGTACCTTTTGCTTACGTTTTATGAATTTATTTTGCTTATTTATTTATGGTTTTGAATGAAACCGGATTGAAAAAAAAGTTAATAGAAGTTCATACAAATGACAAATAATTAGATTTACTGCAAGTTGGACTGAAGGAAAAACAAGAACCCAAAAAAAAACCCCTCGTGAAGACAAGTGTTTTGTGATTAGCTGAGATGTTTTTGCATGTGTGGTTAAAATTAGGCATTGTTTGGACATGTTGGAAGTGATGGATCAAGGCCTATGGCAGACATTTCCACTCAGAATTCAGTATTGTCCTGATCGACAAACATCTGACCCCTCAGCGAGGCTGTAATGTGAAACATGGCTGTCATTGCTTCTCCTTTTAGAAACCGTGCATGTTTATTAACTTTAAGCTTCAGTGTTCAGATCATACAGGCATCCAGCTCCTCTCGAGTGTGTTTTTCCAGGTGCTTTACCATCGGCCTGTCTGCTCTGACCTTGCATGCCTGCAGTAACATTCTGTTCCCCAGTTGTCAGGGGATTGGGACTTGGTGTCTTCACCCTCTGCTGTCTTTACGCAGGAGACCAGGTGTCCTCTGTGCATGTGTGTGAAGTTTGAATGCTGCTTCTTCTTTTTCTTCTTCTTATTATTATTATCGTAAAAAAGTTTTTCACACATGCATGGACATTCACGTAGGCGAGATATAGTTCTCCATTTGTATTTGTTCTTGACACTAACTCATGATTCCTTCATTGATTTTATCTTCAGTAAGTGCTTTATCCTGGTCAGAGGCAAACTCGGCAACAATGGGTGTGAGGCATCCGTATGGGATTGACAGTCCATCACATGACATCATGCCCTCACACATTCACACACTCATTCACACCTAGGGAAAATTTTAAGTCGCCAATCCACCTGCGGGCATGTTGTCGAGAGGTGTGCGGAAACCAGAGAACCTGGAAGAAAAACCCAGGGAGAT
Source organism: Stegophilus panzeri (assembly GCA_024331685.1). Lineage (NCBI taxonomy): Eukaryota > Metazoa > Chordata > Actinopteri > Siluriformes > Trichomycteridae > Stegophilus > Stegophilus panzeri. The sequence goes on along the minus strand of JANDJT010000001.1, from coordinate 29,682,134 downwards.
GACCTACAAGAAACGTGGGGAGAACATGCAAAACTCCACCCAGACAGTAAAGGGGCGGTCACACTAGACTTCTCCATATTCTTTTCACATTAAAATTGTTCTTTCCAAGCTGCTGTAATCCTGTTTTCCACTCATTCTCCTGCTGAGGTTCTTTTACACTCAAGTCTTCAGCATATGAGTAATTCTGTTAAGCCAATCATTCAGGAGTCTTAGCAGAGCAACACCCAGTCACTGCTTGACTTTAATAATAGGCTAATAGGCTCAGATTACTCCATGTTAATAGAGGTTATAGGTGTATGTCGACAGCGCGGGACTCATCTCAATTGGGCCGTGCTAAAAGGAAAGATGGAGTCTGAAGGTCTAAAGCTAGGGGATGAACAGCTCCAGCAGTTTGCTAATTATCTTAGACTAAACATGGGCTCTGTTTGTAACTCAACCCTCACTCACTCATTCACTATTTACTATAGAGCCTGGTGTGTATAGAGCAGCGGTAACGGATACACCAGGCCGAATTCACACAACACTTGGATACATCATCGTGGTGCATCACATAAACAATATGCGATATTAAGCAGTTTAGCAATACCGTCACAAGTTAGAATATAGAATGTATATTAATATTCATACCACAGCGCTGTCGGATTCTCGATTCTGATTGGCTGGCTGACCGTTCTGAGGTGTTTTTTCAGTAAATGCACGGCTAAAGTAGTTCCGGTCAGGTCTTGACCGCGTTACAGTTCCGTATCACTTTGCCGAGTGAACTGAAATAACAGAAGTGTTAGCCTACTGTCCACCACAGCATACAGATCTAACAACAAACAACATGACGGACAAATTCGAGTTTCCAGGAATAAGTAAGGACTAATTGACGATGGGTCGCTGAAATATTAATGATAATGTTAATGAGTCTTTATTGATCACATATACATATGCACAGTGAAATTGTTTTCTTCGCATACCCCAGCATGTCAGGAAGCTAGGCTCAGAGTGCAGGGTCGGCCATGATACAGCGCCCCTGGAGCAGAGAGGGTTGAGGGCCTTGCTCAAGGGCCCAACAGTGGCAGATTGGCAGTGCTGGGGCTTGAACCCCCGACCTTACAGTCAGTAACCCAGAGCCTTAACCGCCAAGCAATCACTGCCCAAATATTAGAAAGTAATGCACACTCTGAGGTGGTAATACCTCAGTTACACCTCGGGTGTGCGTTACTTTCTAACAATTCAATAGCCCAGAGTCAGTTATTCCATAGGTAGAAGAGATAAATGTGATATTTTTCCTTAATGGCCAGTTCCCTCCCACTACCCAGCCATACAACAGCTAACACGTGCTTCCTCCGAGACACGTGAAGCCAGCCAATCACGTTTTTTCGAACTGCTGTTCATGCTGCTTCACAGGGCAGGGTAACATGCTTGGAGGAAAAGCTCTAACTGCCCTTTTCAGCATACATGAACTAGTCCATGATTTGGAGATTTGAGCTTGGGATCTCTGAACGCTTTTCTGTTACGCCATTCAAGAACCCAGCTTGAAGTATGAATAAATCACCGAGTATTGGGATAGTCTTGCATCAGCCATACTCGATTTACAGTGGATTATGGTTAGGGAGGAATTTGGTAACACTGTCTATTACTGTCTGTCTCATAAATTCTAGGTATCATCTCGGTAAGTGTGTAGTACAAACTAAATTAATTATACTTTTAATTATTAATTTATTCTGGTTGGTAAAAGCACACTAAATTACTGGACAGTGTCTGGCTTTTAAGCCTTGATTTGATAGAAATATCACAGGAACTGGCGTAAAAACATGGTAGGTGACGATAGATTAACAGATTTTTATAGAAATGCTACAAAGGTTATAAGTATTAATAAGCGAAAAAGTTATTATGAAATAGTTAATTTGATCATAATATCCTTTGAAGTAGCACCATAGCACTTTTTTGCTTCCGATATTGATACTGAAACCTTGAGTTCCAGCTGGTGTATATACTCATCTTATATACTTCTTTAAAAACTACTAACCTTTACTATGGTTTCTTAGCCTAATGAAAACACACAAAATAAATGTAGCTAAAAAAAACCCTTTTGTTTTATTAAGTTAAACTCCAAACGTCCACACCCAAATCGCATAATTGAAAACACGATAGATTAAATATAATAAAATCAATCCAATAAAAAATACAATCATGTTTATATGGAAACATTTCCAGTAAAAAAACAAAAACACACTCCAATTCCGAACGTTTTTTTTGGTCAGATATCCGATCCACGTCTTAATAAATAAATAAATAATATATATAATGTGTGTGTGTGTGTGTGTCTATATATATCATATAATGTGTGGGTGTATGTATGTGTGGGTGTATGTATGTGTGTAAAATATATATATATATATATATATATATATATAATGTGTGTGTGTGTGCATAATCTTTTATTTTGTATCAGCCCAGTACTGATTCTGCGTATAGCATATCTACCTGTTAGACTGTTGTGACTTGCTTCATCACTTTATGGCCATGTGCTTTGTTGATTTTATCCCACTTGGATGATCTTTACTTCAGTGCATACTTTGTAGGGTGATGGTCATCTAACAGTTTGATCAGTTTGGATTGGACATGAATACTCTGCTAGATTAGTCCATTTTTCGTCTGGAGAGGTGGAATATGCATATTTAGTTAGTTAGTATCTCTCTAAACAACAAATCGGTGTCAAGTAGTATTTAGCAAATTCATCTTATGAAATAAAAGAAGGAATGCTGTCACTTCTTCAAACATTTTTGTTTAACAAAGTCATTAAACCTTCAGGACCGCACCTTTGCTATTACATTCACTGTATTCACTGAATTACATGCCTTAAGATGAATAATGACTAATAAACCAGCGATTTTAGTGGATTAACAAACGTGTATCTGTGTTTGTGTGAAACTCTGTAGCTGTAATGCATGGCCTGGTGTTTCTGGTTTCTAAAGATACAGAATGACGTCCTGAACGCTGCAGTTGTTGTTCTATAAGCAATACAAACAGTTGTTTGGTGTTTCTGGTGGGGAAAAAAAGAAGCACAAAGAAACCGTAAATCATCGCGGTAGCTCATCTTCATCAGTCATTTCTGCTCCATTGATACTGGACAGGCTTCTAAATGCTCTCAGCTTGGAGTTATTGCTCTTCATGGTTGCAGAAATGATTTCAAACGGCTCATTAGTATTTACAGAGGCGGTTTAGTAGACGAAGCATGTGCTAGTTAGCCTGAAGTCTTTTGGGTGAGGATCTCTGGGCTGGTGTTGTTGCTCCGAAGGCGTGTCTGGTTCATGGTCATTAAACTTGTATAGACTTGAAGATATTACTCCAGTTCAGAACTGAAGAGGCCACGCGGATGAGTAATCAACGTTCAGTTGACTTGACTTATCAAAAAAAACAAAACAAAAACAAACCCAACAACAACATTAAAAAAAAAAAAAAAAAAAAAAAAGAGAAAATGATTTCTGTGGGGATAAAACATTGTGCGACATTAACACTGTGATGCTCTGGAATGCAGTGTATTGTGGGTTGGAAGTGAAGTGACAGGGAATTTCGTGTGTGGTTAAATAGCTCTGGAGTGATTGTTATGCAAATACCGTGTGTGTGTGTGTGTGTGTGTGTGTGTGTGTGTTCTTATAATGAACGTACAGTGCATGAATCGAGCCAAAACCACCTGGCTTCGGTTTGCTCATGTCTGCTATCCATGGCATCCACACAGGCATTCTTATTCTTTTGTGTCTTACATGCACAGTAACACACACACACACACACACACACACACTGCTAAGCATGTGCATGGACTCTTATGGCTTTTGTGGAGTTATTTATAAATGCCTCCATCTTTGTCTCTGTACCTCTTTTTTTTTTTTTTTTTTTTTTTTTTTCCCCCCCCAACCATTCTGCTTTTTTTGCCCTTTCTTTTTCTCCTTCCTCACTCTCTCTCTCTCTCACACACACACTTGTATTATTCAGGAGCTTGCGAAAGGGCACCATTTGTTGGGAGAAAGTGGGTTTGTTGTTCCATTGCTCGATGAAGTGGCCGAAGTGGTGTTGTGGTGAGGTCTGTCTGTCATGTGATGCATGTTGGTGTAGACAAGTACAGAAATTGGCACAGACATATACACAGGAAGGCATAAACAGGAGTTCAGTCTTCTCCACACTTCTAGCAGAGCGTATGTCTGGTTATCTGTTGTGTTTCAGCGCCCTCTCCTGGTCTTCACAGGACGGCTCAAAGGAATCATCTGGAAAAAATAAAACGGACCAAGTTTCTCCTCTTAGCCCAGGTGTAGATTCTTTACTAATATAGCTAAAATTCCATCTGAAATATTTTCCATGAATACATACCTCAAGTACTTGTTGTAAAAGACTTGAAGTTTGAAGACTTAAATAATTGTCTGAATATATATATTTTTTAAAGATCCAGTATAATTGCTTCATGAGCCTGTGTTGGCCTACTTTGTGTTTCTAATTGAACTGAAACCGGTGTGTTCTTGTGGAACGGTACCAGGTTGTGCTCCGTAACATTACAGCGTTCAGCTACAATGTGAAGTTTGTTCGCGCGTATGGATTATAGAAAAAATACAACCCCCCTAATATATTATGCAAAGTATTTTGGGTGAAATATACGTCTTTAGCAAATATCCGACACCAGACATGACTTGGCTGATCCACTACTGTACATTTGGGGCGATCAGGCAAGTTGGGCTTTATTTAAGCATTCTAATGTATCAGGAAATGGGCTTTCCCTGAAGAATAACAGAGCATTGGTAATACTGCGGGTTCCGTATGTGCATGATGTTACACACAGCCTGTATAAAGCTTTTTGTTCTGTGAGGCAGGAAAATTCAAATCAAGAAAATATGTAACATTTAAAGGACGTCATTGGGCATGTTCAGAGACCGCAGAACTGTGGCTTATCGGTTAGAACATTTGGGTTGGGGGTTCGAATACCGAATGTTCTCCCAGTGCTGCAGGGATTTCCTCTGGGTACTCTGGTTTTCTCCCCCAGTCCATAGGCATGTGTTCGGCTGACTGCCATTTCCAAATTGTCCATAGTGTGTGAATGCGTGTGCGATTATGTACCGTGATGGGTTGGCACCTCGTCCTGGGTGTCTCCTGCCTTGTGCCCTGAGTTCCCTAGGTTAGGCTCCAGCCTCCCTGTGACCCTGTATAGGATAAGCGATAGGGAAAATGGTTGGATATTCAGAGATGACCTTTTTAAACACCACGTTTAAAAATAACTACAGTGATAAACATTTGTTTTTCTGTTTATTTATGAACTGTATTACTGTACTGTTGTCTATATTCTGGTGTTGGTGGCAGTTATGCAGAGGTGTGTGTGTGTGTGTGTGTGTGTGATGCTGACTCTCTTTCTCTTAGGGGTATGATGATCTAATTGGACAAGGTCCTTGAGGGTGTGTCACAGAGACTTAGGGCATGTAGGCGTTCGGCTCGGAGGATGTAGCTGTGTGGCTACTATTTGTATTCGCATCAGTCACACACACGCGCACACTCAGTGCAGTAACACAGCATGATGGAATGAGAGCAAGTGCTGATGCAGATAGAGGATGAAATGAGCAAGGGAAAAACATTATAATTTTGTATTTCTGGTGGCGTCTGTGTATCGCTCCTCTGTATTAATGGCGGTCGTTGAACAACATCGCAGTCGGAGCTCTGTAATTACACACATGGAGTGTCCCGGAGGTGTCATCCACTCCCAAGCAACTCTCAATGTCTCAAGGTTTGTTGAGTAAGCTTTTATTTGGAAGTCGGCCTCTGTAATCAGGGATGTAGGAAGTCTGGGTGTGAAGCTGCTACAGCACCTACTACTCTCTGTCTAACTGCAAGTAATAAAAGAACAGTCATGAGCAGCATAATCTGACATTTCATGACATCTCAGACAACAAAAAAAATTGTTGTATTGAAAAGACTGGGTTGCAGTTTAATAGTTTGTGAAAATGTATTATTATTATATTAAATTATTGCATTTCTGTTTGCTTATTGTGTAGCATTTACTTGTCTTCACTGTCAATATTTGGATTTGTTTTTAAACACAGGCTCAGTGTGGGCAGCGTTTACATGAGAAGATTAGTAATATTTTGCTGTGTACGCACTGCACATTTTTGGAAAACGAGCTGAAATGTTGGTCTGCGTCAGTGGTTTCTGTATTGGTCACACGTATACAGTTGTACCATCGTCTCTTTGCATTGCAGCAGTTTCCCCTTAACTTATTTAACTGTAACGTGGACGGCAGCGTGTGGATCATCCATGCTGTGTCCTGTTATCCCCACTAGATGGCACTGCCACCAATAACATGGCCGTTCCTGTGCTCTGTGATTAAACTTGGTGTTAACAGCACATCTGTTAGTCGAGGTGTTGTTTCTAGAATTGTGATTGGCTCTCCAGGTTTCTCGAAACGACCGGAGGGCCATCGCTATGGTTACGGTACCAGTGTGGATGGGGCATGAGCCATGCTGTAGCTCATACAGCAAGGTTAAACCGGGAAAGTCCAAAACACAGGTCAGCTGCTGCAGACTGGCAAGCTTCTGTCCAGCATGAAATAAGAATATAATTACTGTCAGAGAGAGAGAGAGAGAGAGAGAGAGAGAGTGTGTGTGTGTGTGTGTGTGTCCTGTTTTACAGAAAACACCCCCATTTACAGAAAATGTATATTGGTTTGATCTATTGAAATGTTCCAACTGCTTGTTGTGCATAAACCACACACACACACACACACACACACTTCCTGGGTAGTTCTTCAGAGTAGAAGAGGCCACTGAGGAGAGGTCTGTTTATCTCATCTGTCATTTAATCAATAGAGCACTTTCTCTGTGAAAAGGCAACACTACAGACATTCTCTCTCTCTCTCTCTCTCTCTCTCCCTCTCTCTCTCTCTCTCACACACACACACCTTTTCACAGATGCACCAATGTTTTCCCCCACACAGATATTATTAGGATAAAAGAGCAGAGGAGAATAGGATATACGAGCCGAGTAAATCAGTATGTCTGTTTGATTTCACATATCACTCCAAGGCATCAAAGATCTTGAAATAGCATGAACGCATGGCCTGACATCTAATCACGAACCGCGAGTGCGTGTGACAGAAAGTCAGACAGAAAACAATCACACGTTTTTATAATCCAGCTGATAGGAGACGAAGCCGCTATGCATGCAGGAGAGCTGGGTTTAGAGACGGTAAACACACAAGCTCAGCCTCCCCGATGCATTTTCTGTGATGGGGGGAAAAAGTAAATCTGTCACTCGCATCATGTAAATAATCATCTGTATGCAGTTTGACGGAGCCCTAGACCTGCTCCGATCTAGATCTAAAGAATCAGACCGTTGCCGGAAAGCTTGAAGCCTGTCTCTGACATCGAAAGTCATTATTCTGTGCTCCACTCGAACAGGCTCGAAGCCAACGCCAAGACGAAGTGTTTCATCAGGGAGGTTTTGAAGTGAGCCAGCAATAGCATATCAATGCACTGTGCTACCGAGTGTTGATTGTTTGTAGTCTGCAAGGACAAAACTACTGAGCTGTCCTCCTACAAAGCTGGATTTGGTAGTTACTCAAAGAGGTGGTACTGATTCGACATGCAGTATCAGTATTGCGGAAAATGCTGGATTAGATTTTAGAGGGAAATCGAGCCTGAGATATTACAGTGCTGCTTGTACAGGTATAACAATATAAAGTTCACGTCAGAGCAGTAGCAGTATTCGTTCCTGTAGTGTACTCGAGTGTTGGAGTGTTTGAGTATGGTCACTTTAGACATCCCTGTGAAGTGAAGTGATACAATTAAAAATGTTATATTTTATAGCTTGGTATCGACTGATACTCGAGGTTTCAGTATCAGAAAAGAAAAAAAACCGAGGTCATCTTTAGTTACTGAGTGAGTGGAGACGACAAACAGTTAGTGAACTTGAATATATCACTCGAATGCCCTGAAATCCTGTAGTTTTGCTTATCCAGATATTGCATGAGTGTCTGAGTCAGATCAGATGAGGACGGGAGCTTCTCGTACCAAAAAACTGGAACCGTGAGTCCAATACCAGAGGTGCTTGCACTTGGGAATGGGGGCAGCAGAATTGTTCTTTACTGACGGTTTATCCATAACCTGTTACACATGCAACACCGCATACCCACACAAACACCAAAAAATGTTAATTGATGCCATGTTTGTGCCGTTAAAAGCACAAGCTTTTTTTTTTCCGGAAATTTCTCAAGTACCTGTACCTGCAGAACCTCCCCCCCCACGGCTTAATTCTTGCTATTGCTACTGTTCTTATATCTTAGTGTATTATTGATGAATTGTCTCTTGAACGGCGAGATTCTTTTCATTAATTGTCTTTGCAACTTTGTCGTCACTTTGGCTGCTCCAGTCATCCCTTTTATTTGGTGGAAAATGGAAAATTTCATCCCTTTCATCACTATTTCAGCTGGTCCTGAGCGTGCAGTAGGAAATCACCCTCAGTCGAGCTCTGCATTAACATTCTACCGATGATCTTATTTCAGATTCGCACTTCTTCACGATTCTAACACAAGCCCAGTTGCAGCTGACTTGCGACCATTAGGCATTATGAAGGATCGGCGAGACTGAAGATGTTCAGGGACATCCTCGCAGTTCAGTAATTTCAGCAGCACTCAGCGTTTCAAAGCTTTCAGGAGTAAAGTATATTAGATCAGTCACATCGCTGTCATGGTTGGACCGCTGCTTCCTAGCAGCGAGCTGTTTTACATCCGTCCAGAAATGATTTGTGACACTGCTTATGAGGTATAGTGCGTGGAACACCAGGGTGCTCGATCCCTTGCCAGAATCTGGCAACACACACTCTCACGCAAGCAGGAGCGCACATAAGGGTGTGCCGTTAGACCGAGGCATTTGTCTCAGGTGACAGCTGTCCGCTTCAGTGGGATATTTCTGGTGAAGCACTATGCCAGATGTGCTGGCCTGTGTGGTAGTGGACCATCGGGTAAAACAAACACACACACACACACACACACACATCCAACTATCCAAACATAAGTGAATTTGGGTCAGGCATGACTGTTGCTCTTAAGCAAAACTGACAGTTCAGAACCCCATGCTGGGGTCTCCCAGTGTCCCTGGAGTGAAAAACACACACAAATATGAGTCACTCATCAGTTCCCTGACCGTCATTGTCAGGACACATTAGATGTCTCTTTGGTACAATCATTTACTCAGTGACAGTTTTTGCAGCTCTTAGTGTTTCCATGCATGTACATGATGCTGCTTGATACCTGAGTTCATTTTTAGGGTTTCCGTAAAATGAGCGCAAAGGTCGAGTTAGAGTCAGGAGTCTTTGTGACCAGCTGTAGCAGTGTCTCTTCTGTCCTGTCGATGGCGCTGTTGCCTTGTATTTCTCACCTGGGGCACGATTAATAAGCAAGGATGTAGGAAACACAGATGAACAGCACAGAACCTAAATTTAGTGTTTGCACTAATCACTAATATTAATAACAATAGTATTTCAACAGGCCGCTGAAATATTAATGATAATGAGTCTTTATGGATCACATATACATATGCACAGTGAAATTCTTTTCTTCGCATACCCCAGCATGTCAGGAAGCTAGGGTCAGAATGCAGGGTCAGACATGATACACCACCCCTGGAGCAGAGAGGGTTAAGGGCCTTGCTCAGTGACCCAACAGGGGCAGCTTGGCAGTGCTGGGGCTTGAACTCCCGACCTTCTGATCAGTAACCCAGAGCCTTAACCATTGAGCCACCACTGCCCTCTAGAACATCATTCACTGGAGGGCTCTCTAAACTTGGCTTCTATCAGAAATGGTTCTATGCATTTTAAGATGCTAAAGAACCCTTAGGAACTAAAAGTGTAGGTCTATGGTGACCACGGTTCCTTAGTTTAGTGTCCAGAAAGCAGCCTTTATTGAGTGGTGGACTCTTTAAACTTGGGTACCACAAGGATTTAGAGTGAACCACTGTATGTACACTTAAATGTTCTGTGTAGAACTATCCATGTACTGTCGAGTACTGTTCTATCAGAAAGGGTTCTGAGCTAACCCTTGAAGGACACCTTTTCTGCAAGTGTAGGTCAGAAGAACCAACTTTATTTTACGTTCACAGTTCACACTGAGATTGGAGGGAAAATAGATTTGAATGTATTTTTATTATTTTTTTTATCCCGTTCTTGAGCGAAAAAGAGGTGGACTGGGCAAGTGAGATAACGGTTCCCTGATTTCAGAGTCGAACACAGCGGCAGATTAATCTGCTCTATGCTCACAACATAAATGATGTATCAGAGTAGAAGCGATGTGAGATCAGATTAAATCTGACTGCAGCGATCTCGGAGCATATAAACAAAATAAATCAGATTGATAAAAGACTGGAGCGCTCACATGCTTTATGAGCACGGGTACTGGAAAGGAAAGGTAAAAGCTATTTTCTGACTGGATTTCTCGTCTGTGCGGTTCTTTCTGTCCTGTAGGGTTTTATATTTGTATCTTACAGTGGCTGTCCGCTCTTACGTGCAGAAGCCCTGAGGAAACTCGTGCAATACATGGACTGATGTTGCAGCATTTATCAAGATGGATGACAGATGGCCTGAGTTGTTCTAGAGGAATGTTTAGTCATGTGTCGCTCTTATAAATTTGTCTCTCTCAGGTTTTTCCTTTTGATACAAAAATTGAAAGGGGTTAAAGGCCTACATTCATTCATATCCCTCCTCAAACTCTGAGGGTTTTCATTTGATCCCTTTGACCTGGGAGTAAAAAGGCTTCTCTCTCTCTCTCTCTCTCTGTCTCTCTCCATCTCTCTCTCTCTTTCCCTGTGTGTGTGTCTGTGTGTCTCTCTCTCTCTCTCTCTCTCTCTCTCTCTCTCTCTCTCTCTCTGTCTCTCTTTCTGTCTCTCTCTCTCTCTCTCTGTCTGTCTCTCTCTCTCTCTCGGTCTGTCTCTGTCTCTCT